>JAQPPZ010000521.1:25660000-25975646 GCA_028583015.1 Wollemia nobilis | reverse complement strand
TAGGTGGTACACTACCAAGGACAAAGGGAATAGCATGGTCATGAGAGTGAAATGGTGGCAAATCTGTTGGTTTATAAAAAACTTCATTGTGCTTTATCAAAACAATTTGCAAATCTTTGAGAATTTGGTCCACTTCTAGAGTAGGTGGCTGGATTGCAAATAGTTGCATGATGATCCCATGAGAAGATTTTTTTAACAATTTCTCCATATGATTAGAATTGATAATCTAAGAAGGCCCTACTTTCGAACTGTGAAGAGTATAAGATTGTCCATTTTGGGAAAACTACATCTATAATTCTATAAAATTCCATGATATGGTGCCCAAATTACCCAACCGATAAGCACTTAACGCAATATCACATCCCCTTAATTGAAGAGCTAACATGTCTTGCGTGAGCTCATAATCCCCAATTTTCAATTTGACATTACAACATTTACCTTTGCAAGGTAAGGTCCCTCCATTTGCCATCATAACGTTAAAGGAATTGCATGTTTGTATGTAACAATTGGCCTTCTTGGCAATTCGAGGATCAATAAAGTTGTGTGTGCTACCTGAATCAATAAGGATGGTAATGCATTGGCCTTTGAAAAATCCTATAACTTTCATGGTATGTGGAGTAGCAATCCCTTCAAGAGTGTGGACTGGGATCTCTGCTTAGGGTTCTTCCTATAAGTTCACTTCATTTGGAGGTTTTTCTTCGGTTCTATCTACTTCATCATCATTGTGGTCACTGCTTATGGGTTCCTCAACATCTATTAGTAACAACTTATTTTGGGCACACCTATGCCATCTAATATAATTTTCATCATAATTATAGCACAACCCTTGGTCTCATCAAGCATCCATTTGCTCAGTGGTCAAGCATTTTGAGGGAATATATTTATTTTCACTATTGCTTATGAATTTTGGAGGAAAGAAGGGTTTGGTTGATTGAAATCTAGGTGTCCTCCTTTAAGCCAAAATTTTTGATTTGGCCAATCGTGCTAAGATTATGGCTTGCATCATTATTTGTGTTTTGAACATCTTAACTTCGTCTTGAAGATCATCCTTTAAGCCAATGATGAAACAAATTATAAAAAACCTTCATTCAACCCCTTGGTTTGGTTAGCCAATTTTTTAAAGTGGGCCTAGTAATCTTGAACTATAGAAATCTATCTTAACTTGGTTAGTGCTCCTTGGAAATATTTATACTCACTAGGGCCAAAGCGAGTGAGTAGTTGGGATTCAAAATATTCCCAAGAAGGATCGATAACGGTATGTTAGAACCATTGGTACCATTGTAATGCTTCTAATTCAAGATTGAAAGAAGCCATCTTGACCCAATGAAATTTAGGGACATTGTGAAGCTGGAAAAATTGATCCACATAAAAATTGATCCACATAACATAACCAACCATATGCATCTTTTCCATTGTACTTAGAAAATTTTAATTTAAGCACCTTGAAGGCAGTATCATGGTAAAAAGTAGGGTGAAAACCGTCCCTTTCCCTATGGGATCCTGTTATTTGCTCTGGATGCTATGTATCTGTATGCTCAAAAACTTGGGGGTTGCCTTGAAGCTGGGACTCAACCGCTCGAGTTTGTTTATGGACTTTAGTTTTGAAATTTTGGATATCAATCCAGATTGATTATAACGAGGTAGTAAGTTATTTTATGATGGCATCCAATAAGGCTTGTTCCATCTCTGTTTGGTGTCCATGAGTTCAACATTTGGTGCGTGTGTGTTTTTTTTTGAATTAGATTTGAAACACTATTTTAGGATAGGGACCGCTTTGATGTCCACTTGATATGAGTGCTTAGTGAGAAGATATACTGACTTGTTTGACTTTTTGTGATCTCCTGGTTTGGTGCAAGTCGATTTCAGGGCAATTTATTCAACTTGGAATTAAAATTTTATAGGTGGGTCCTTGAGGGTCTTTGGTGCAAAATAATGAGTTTCTTCTAGTCCCAAAATTATGGGTCAATTTGATTGACCATTGGGAAGTTATGGCCTTAATAAGAAAAATAAAAAATTGCCAATTTTGGAAAATCGATGCATTTTTTTGACCAGGAGCTACCAAGGAAAATTGTGTCTAAAATAGAATGTAGAGTTGTCTACTAAATTTTGGAGTCAATATAAGATCTGAGGGAAGAGATATCCTTGCTTTAGTAAAATTTCAATGTTTTTTTTTGCTGAGTCAAATATCTTTACCCTGTAGGTGCGTACTATTTACCACTCCTGTCACTGTACTATCTTTATCCTTGTCACTTGTATTGTAGTTATTGGCACTATTCATACACTAACCCTAAGATTCATTGTATTATGTAGTTACTGAAACTATTGGTTCTATTTCTATCACTGAAAACCCTATAATTCCTAACCGTTACAAATGATTGTTATTGCCATTGACTTGAATGTGATTGAAATAATTCTTGGATGTTATGGATATTTTTATACTCTATGATAGGGAAGTCTTCCTCCATATGCTCACTTTTGTGGGAAAAAAATTGAGGATTTTTTCTTTGGAAGGTTTGAATTTTTTGACAGAACTAGGGTATGCTAGGCAAATGAGTATGTATTACCCATAGGCCCTTTGTTATACCACAATGATGAACAATAGTGCTCGAACCAATATTTGAGGCCACTACTCAAGGAGTATTCCACACATACCCTTGAGCACATTATTGCATCTATAACAATACAAGAGGGTAGTCTTCTGAAATGTTGTATATCATGCACTATGGAAAATACAAGGTCAAAAAGCTTCTTAGGGATAATTGTTTTTAATCCTAGATGGTCTCTTGATATACCCAAAGATACGTGGGAGCTCAAATCCATGCATGAGTACTGTTTGAGGCCTCAGTATTGGAGCTTGATCACCCCTCACTTCACTAGATGCTATATGGGAAATATATCTTAGCCAATAATGATATCTCCTTCATGATATTTTAAAATCCTTGGCATAGGGTTTTTAGCCTACTCAACTAATGTAAACAAAAATTATATATATTTTTAAAAAAGGATAATGCAAATGAGAAACACAGGAAAGTTATACCTGATAGATGAAATGGATGGGCAAGAATCACTGCAGTCATAGCAGAACTCGACCTTGGAAAGTGCTCTGATACCACTTGTTAGGAATCTGCTTGTAACATGAAATAATGAAACTAAAATTACAATATTGCAATGAACTAGAACAATAGATTGTATTGAACTAACAAAATTACAGTCTTGAATCGTAGGCCTCTTCGAGGGGGCAACCTCCTTAGAAGTAGATATCCAATACAATGATATTTCCAAGATGTCATCCTTTGTTACCTTGATATTTTTATAGATTCAAACTAACCCTAACCCTAATGCTCAAGGGTCCCACCCATCCACATGCAAGTGGGGGTTCCCATTTAGGAAAATCAACTAACCCTAACCCTAATGCTCAAGGGGTCCCATCCACATGCAAGTGGGGGTTCCCATTTAGGAAAATCAACTAACCCTAACCCTAATGCTCAAGGGGTCCCATCCACATGCAAGTGGGGGTTCCCATTTAGGAAAGAAATATATTATTATATCGTAATGTTAGGATAGGTTCCTAACAAAGTTAAAGGGCCATTATAAAGAGAAGTATGGGATTATTTTTGGTTAGATGGATAAATATGTGTTAGTTTTGAAAGAGAAGCCATTATAATATTTATTGAGACTTGTGTGAGTTAAAGTATCATTATAAAGAGAAGTATAATATTCTCTTCATGTTGGCTTGTTCTTATTATGTTTTATGCATGGTTGTTTGCATAGTAGAAAATGCATGATTTAAGTTGCATTACATTTAAAGTTGTCCTGATCCCTAAGTATCTCTCATAAGTCATGGGTGGAGTCCCTATCAAGAGGATGTTGTAGATATTTAGAAGGCTTGGAGATCCTTGGGGATGACTTCATAAGATCTAGAAATGTTTAGTTATTGAAAAAGAATCAAAGGCTATGTAAATGAATGCTTTGTTTAATTTTTTTTATAAACTTGATTGTTGTACAAATTAAAAGCTTATGTTGTTTTAATGATGCTATAGGTTTTGCACTTTACGGTGTGTTTAGCAATATTTTTCATGGATAGATAGTAATAAGTTATTTCAATTGCTAGAATGCATTGTTTAGATGATTGGATCTCTTGTGTTAAAGTATGTATGTTGGCAAAAAATATTGTTAAAGTTTTATGATAAATATTTGTATTATGTGTAATTTGGTTTTATTTCAATATGCATCTTTATTATCAATTGCATCATGTTGGATTATGAAGTTGTTTTTATATTATGCAATATATAATGATTTATTTTAGAAATTATGTTTCAATGCAAGATTTGTTACCTTGGGAAGGGGTGGATAGAAATACTCTTGTAAACCAAAACATAGTAAACCCCAATCTTGGGAGGAGTTGCATGGATGCAATAACTAGGTAAATATGAGTCTTAGAAGGATTTGCAAGGATGCAATATCTAAGAAATCATAAACTTGAAAGGAGTTGTGTGAATACAATAGCTAGGTATCTTGTGAATCTTTGCACCTTGAACGAGTAGGATCAAGTGTATCCCAACTAAGAAATTTGTGAAACCATTCACAAGTAAGTAGTGGTGATCCCTTGAATGTGTAGGATTGAGTGATCATGTTAGTTGTTGATAAAGTGGAAATGATCTTAGTTAGCCCACAAAGGTGTGGTCACTAAGCACCAAGGCTCTACGCTTGATTAACTTATGTAGATGGACTTAAAGTCAGGTTAAGGAATAAGCATCTCCATTTAAGTCTTATAGGCCTTAAAGGAAAATCCCTATACCATAGTCACATCATCCTATGCTACTGAGGGTATGGGAAAGGTGGGAGGACCACTTTTGGCATCCTTATAAATGTGTAGGTTTAGTAAGGTGAACCCTAGTAAAACATGAGAGTTGGCCACTTCCATCCATTGAGTATCGTTTGTAGCAACTAGATACTAAAATGTGGTGAATCCTTGAATGTAGAGATATATAAAAATAAAAGGATATTTCCCTTGCAAAATTTTTCTTGTAATCATTCTTTAAAAAAAAACTAGGTTGGTAGATTTGGGTTGTTATAGTTGGTATCAAAGCTCTAGGTCGTAGGGCTAGAAACTTTCATGGAGTGTGACTAGATTGAGCCTTGAATTGATGTGCAACTTTGGGTTAGGCACCTTGTAAGAAAGCAAGCATGATCTTGAATATTATCAATTGAATGGTAATATTTATGTTAGTTCATGAGAAGAAAGAAATTATAGATATAAAATCCTAGCCATTCATTTTCCACCCATCCTCATCAAATCACAACCATTCATCATTAGTTATTTATATATAATATAAATATTTTATATATTTATATATAAATCTATCTAAGACATCCATCATAACTTCATCCTAGCGGGACATGTGGCAATCCTTGCCACTCATTAAATGCAATCTGTGTCACTTACCAAATTGTAATCTTAGGCGCTCATCATGTCTTAATCCTAACCGCTCATTGAAGTCATCACAACATTAACACAAATGAGGGTAAATCATAAATTGTTATTTAATTTTCATGAATAAGGGTTGAAAATATTTGCAAAAGAAAATATTATTCACACTTACATACAACCCTTGCAAACCAAATTTGAACTCTGTCGAGCGTTCATCATAGTCTACATATGCCTTAGGGTATCTCTCGAATGTTATAGAGTATCTCCTAGATACCTCAGAGTATTTTCTAGATTTAGGAGGGCATACAACTAGTCCTTAGATTTTGTCGAGCATCCGTGCAATGTTGTTTCAAACCCCCAAATGCATAGATC
The DNA here is from genome assembly GCA_028583015.1 of Wollemia nobilis. Taxonomy (NCBI): domain Eukaryota; kingdom Viridiplantae; phylum Streptophyta; class Pinopsida; order Araucariales; family Araucariaceae; genus Wollemia; species Wollemia nobilis. The sequence continues at coordinate 25,969,843 of JAQPPZ010000521.1, read as the reverse complement.
ACAAATAAGGTATTTTGACAAGGTAGTTGATTTTATTATTTAACTTACATTTTCCTATATTCTGCTCTACATTCTGCAAGTATTTCAACTAGGGTTTATAGGTTGCACTTTTATGTTTTAGAGGACCTCACACTATGGAGGCCCCACAGGTGTTACTAACTCTTTTTTGTGAGTTTTTTATGTGCAGGTATTGGTGAAAATTTCTTTTATAGTTGTTCCAAGTGGAGTGTCCCTATAGAGGATATTTAAGAAGCCTTTTGAAACCTCTTGTTTATAGCGAAGAAGATCTGAAGATATTGCATTCTATGGATCAAGGGTATTACTCCTTTTTGTAATCATTGTATCAAAATAAGCAATATTCTATAATCCCCATGGTTAGGGGTATATCGATGTTGTAACAGTGGAGATCCAGGTTCCCTAAATCAGTATAATATAATTCCTTCATTGTGTATACTACTTGTTTTTGATCTATTATTGTTATTCTAGTGTTGATATTTTCTACTCACAAAATGGTGATCACGGTGGGACCCCCAAAGGGTTTCATATTTTAATTTACCTTGTCATATCTTGAGTTTTTGATCTACATTTTTTGTTTTTTACCATAGGCTTCCAGAAACACAATTGCATAAAAGTTGCAAAATCTAAAACTAGGGTTTCTAGAGTTGTTGGGATTTAATTTGTGCTCATGTAAATGTCATACCACATATGGGAGATCCGACACCATGTTTAGGATATGCCACAATGTATCTAGGAGATACAAAATCACATCTAGGAGATATGGTACCAAATCTACAAGATACAACACCATGGTTATGAAGCTAGAGGAACCCTAGTTGAATTTTTACTTAAAAAAGAAAAAGAAAAGGAAATATTTATATTTTTATGTTTTAAAAAGCAATAAATTAAGCATTCTTAGGCATTTTAAAAAAAGTGCATTTTAGAATATTGATTTATCTATATATGAAAAGTCATAGACTACATTTAAGGGTATATATGCACTTGCAAATACACTTTTAGTTGCATTAGGGTTTCAAATTCATCTTATTCTATTTCTAAATTTGTATTTCAAAAACATTCTAATGTTTATTTAGAATTCACTTACTACATTTCGCTCAGGTTTTTTGCTATTTTTGAAGTTCTGTTTCCTGTTTTGAGTGTTGTATATGTTTTTAGGCAACAAATTGAAATTTCATATTAGCTGCACTCTAGGTTAGTTTTCTTTTGCACTTTATTTTTTAATAAAACACCATAGAAAATGAAAACTTAAAAGGAACATCACACACTACATGATTCACATTAAACATTAGTGAGTTAGACTTCATCACCAACCGTTGATCGAGACTAATGATGGTGGGCTTCATCTCCATCCATTGGCTCACCCCTTAGAAACCGTAGTAGCCCCTAGTGAGTGGATTTTCAGATTTCATCACCAAAAAGCCCCCTAATTTTGGATGCACCTAGAAAAGAAAGGACTAGTAACACCCTTTTACCACAAGGCTCAATAATAAGTGGAATGCAACTGTCGTTCTTGTTCGAGCATGCTTGAGTGTGAAGCAAAAGCTTGGTTGGGCAAGTAGTAGGACTCAAATATTATGACCTCCCTTAGGGGGTAATTATGATTCCTTAGGTTTACCTTGAGCCAATCATACCTTAGAAAGCTATTTTTTAGTCATTCATGATTTATCCTTCATCAGAGGGGTGAGTTCAAACACACCCTTTTAGTTGCATCCATCATTCACATTGCATAGTTTTTATAGGCTTAGGAGTTCCAACATCAAAACACACAAAATCCAAAAAAAAAATCAAATTCAAAAAAGAATAAGAAGAAAAAAGTAATTTTTTTTTGCAAAGACAAATACCATTTTTTTGCGTGAAGTGATCTATGTGTTGTTTGTTTTTACTATTACATCATAATTTTCATACACTTATCTACACATTCATCACCCCAAATTATATTTTAGCTTATGGTATTGACCAAAAATCAAGCTAAAGGTATGAGTCAGCCACTCACCAGCCAACCATTTCCATCTATGGAGTGCTCCACTCCTTTCCTAGACACTTTTGTGGCTAATCCATCCTGTGTGGCATAGATGAGACATCTTAATTTGTCTACTAGAACCTCTCATGTGGCATCCACTTTGGATGTAGATACACTACAAAGTGCAATGCACACTTCCATCCCTAAAACTGAACCATCCACACCAACTGACCACCGCATCACTTACATATATTTTGACAAAGTCAAAGCCTATTTAAGACCAACCAATCTAGTTCTATAACTACTTAACATACCCCTAGATATGTTCCTCCCTCTTAATAGGAATTCGCTCACTCATACCCCAACAATTTTAATCAAGTCATCACCAACCTCTTTTTGAGGACACATCTACAACCTCACGTCAAACTCTTCCACAATCATTTAGTCAAAACACCTCCATTCCATATACTTATATCGCCACATATTCCAATCCACTCTATGAAGCATAAGTTAATGTTTCTTCATAGATTCCATCAACCATACCATTAACATCATCTGGGTCTACCATCCCTCATTCAATAGTGATTCCTTTCACAAATTACCCTCCATTACTTTAACCAATATGACCAACACTTATACCATTCCAACATCAACTACCAATACAACCACATAATCTACCTTTGGAATTACCATACAATAAGCATGGAAACATCTAAATCAACTACTTATGCATCATCAAATTGATCATTCTTACCCATAATAGTAGTCATAGGTACTAAATTTCCACCATCCACTCACATCCACACAAAATAAATTTTCATCCCCAACCGATCTTGGGTATCGTGACCATCCATGATCACTATACCAACATATCCACTCCATCACATCCATACCATATCAACTAAAACACTACCACACTTCAAAATCCATATCATCAATCTCCACCTTGTCAACACCAAACATTCCACAATTAATTTCAACAAAATATCCAGCACCACCACATACCCACCAACTTCAACCCATCAACCAAAAAAAACCTCATTTTATTGCAATAGTTTATCACCCAACATACACCACCCACTTACACTCACCAAATAAACCAGGACTTCCAAAAATTAATGGAAGATCCTAAAATTTGATCTATGTAAAAATAGATTGATTGTTGAATTGTAGTTCTCACATTTAATTTGTCAATCCAAGTTAGATTTAAATAAAAAAAATATCATATAGATTATTCCACAATTCTTAATCATTGACTTTATTCTATTTTCTTAGTTTCATTTGCAGGAAATGAAAGTTTGCAATAAACAAAATTGAATGAAATTATGCTTAATTTAGAAGATGCAATTTATGACTTAGTCTAAGTTTATGTTGATCCATGTAATGATTTAATAATGCATTATTTATCTTCTAATTCTATCTACCATGTTTTTGGGGGAAGAGATTTAGGGACTAACCTTTCGGAGTGGGCCTTGCCTCCTCAAGGTTAGTATTAACCTCCTCCCCTTTCTCTACTCTACTTTAACTTTAGTAAGCTATTTTTATTAAATTAATCTAATGCTACTTATTTCATGGTTACATGAAAGTAAGATGGAAGTTACATAAGCAAATAAAGCATAAAAGAAATACAAAATACAATTACCAAATCCATAGAAGAAAATATTGCTATTTTATTGCTTGGATTCAATATTCATTCATACAATGTATGTGATAGAAGACTTGTTCAAATGGCAACTAGTTCAGACCTTTTCCAAGGTCTTTACATTGTAATATATAATGTCACTTTGGACATTTTCAATGGAAGTCTTCAATTGACTTTCTGTTACATCTCAAATGCTAGAATATTTGAATTCTAATATTACATAACAAAAATAATCTAAAATTAAGACACACTAACAACTACCTTGGACTTATTATGAATAGATTCGTCCAAGTGGCATATTACATAACAAAGACCTAAATATGAATAATCTACTAAAAAGACAATACAACCGTTTGTCCTCTTCCTACGGGAAGATATAAATTACGATTACATTTAAATCTAGAAAACTTAACAAATTAACAGATTACATATTTAATAAAAAATTATATAATGACTATTGAATCATGAACCAAGTATTAATGCCATCGTGTCAATCAACCATGCTGAATGTATAACCCACATGGTGCTGGTTGAGATATTAGTATACATAGAACTCCAGTGCATCAAATGAGTTTATGCACTCAATGCTTTTCTATAGACCCTTTTCGTAGGTGCTTTCTTTAGCACCTTTTCATAACCCATATTCAACACACTTCTTGCAAGCTAGTTCGACTATATTTAGCTTGTGTTTGGCTACAATGCTACCTGTAAAATATCTACAACATTCACCTGTTGGAAACACATAAATCTTGCACAGTTTTGCATGAAATTACAAGCATTTATCACATATTATCTCATGGAGTATATTCATCGGGAATAACATAAATAATGTAAACTATGGATGATCTTTATCAAAATCACATCCATGATCATCAAATTTTGCATCTAAAACCAGATAAAAACTACATATTTTAATTACAATTTATCACTCATCATTTCCACCCAAACTAAAGGGAATGCATGTCCTCATGCATGCAAAGTCAAATACTACAAATATAACAAATTAAATACTGCAAATATAATATAGAAAGTTAAATATGTAATTTTTTTGTTTGTGATCAAAAATCTGATAATATTTTGAAATTTAAACTTGTTTAGATTTGATTCGAACTAAAACTTGGATTGGGATAGAAGGAACTACTGCTGGCATCCTTTAAATATTCACCTTTTGCACCTGTACCTTGGTTTTCTTAGGATTTGGTGGTAGTTCAACAACCATGTTATGTACACAACCTCCTCAGGTTCTCTTCCTACGTTTCTTGGATCATGCGATAAATCTTACTTATCTGGTGTTGGCAACGATTATGTAGACTCGATGATCTTGTTGATTACCTTGTCAACCTTAAGGGGAATCTCCATATCAACTAGTGGTTCTAGATTTTAGGTGCTATGTGTACGATATATTTGAAATATTAATTCTGATAAGGTGGGCGAGCTGTCCTCAACTAGTATATCGATCAATTTAAAATGCTTACTAATATTTACTAATTTTCTTATCTTTTTCTATATGTGGAATTTTCTATTGGGTGAGGCATTGGCATTCATTGGTTGGGAAACCGAATCAACCAATTTGCCCATCTTTTCCACCATCATTTGCCTTAGTAGATCAGTTTGGATGGAGAGGGTTTTCTCCACTAGTACCACATGCTCTGAATATTCTTTGCTAAAGCCATCTAGCTTAATTTGTAGTAAAACCTATTGGGTTTGGATATAGGCTAGGGTTTCGATCGAAAAAAAGGTAAGGAATTTTTAGGATGATGGGCTTGGCTTTGGTTTTTTTTCAAATGCAAAATGAAAACCTACAATTTTTTTTTAACATATACATGTATTGATTAACATGCAAAGACAATGATGTGTATATAAGAGAAATTATAAATTTTTTTCTGTAAAATTTAAACATTGCATGTATATCCATTATTAAAAACATAATTTACATGAATGATTCAAAAATTCATCATATAAACATCTATAATCAAATTTGTTTCTTTTCATTCACATGATTGTGTCTACAATTTCTAAAAAAATTAATTAAAGCACTTACAATTTTTACCCTCAATTTTTATTGTGCCCTCTTTTGAACTGTCGTGTCCCTGCATAGTATCTTTGTTTGAAAAAATAATTTTCTATTTCCATCATACCCCTTTGCTGAAGCTGTTGCTGCTCGATCCTAGCTTCCATGCAGCATCCTTGATTACAATTACAATTCGATTTAAAGGTTTTGCCGGGTTTCAATAGTGGTTACAAAGCTGAATTACCTCAAGCATGCTACGAAAAGAATAAATTTTGAAATTAGGGTTTTTTTAATGTTTTTCCATGCATTAAGTTTGGTTAAATCATAGCCTTTGATTTGTGTTTTAATTGATGGTTCTCATGCTTAATCCGTATCACTTCTTTTTATTGTACCTTGCATCCAAGTATCGTTGATCAACATCTTCATACGTGAGGTGGTCGCTCCATCTTGGAAATGATCGTCTCTTACATGTTGTTATTGCATCACCTTTTACTGAATTGTGATGATAAGTTATCTAAATTTGAAATGACGTTGTCTACCAGAGGTTCAATTAGAAAAAATTCGTTCAATTTCCCTTTTAAAACTTGTCTTCAATAGGTATACTTTGTAGTTTTATGTTGTTGGGCGATTAAAATTAGACTATTTTTTTATATAATTAAAAGCCTTTGCTCCTTTTGTGATTCATGGTCACAATATAGCTTTAGTTTTCATTTTTATTTACCTTTGGTATACTTCATCCATGAATATGTCACCCACATGTACTCTTTATCCCTGTGATCTGAGTATGACTTATTTGGTTTAGCATCGTACTTTCGTGTTTGTGTGAGGAGGATATGCCTTCAAATCTACACTTTTTTTATCGATGGGATTTGCTTCTCGATGTATTTCATTTCATCCTAAGGTTGACTGCTCATGCTATGCACAGGTTGTGATTCACACAATGTTGTCCAAAAATCCACAAACATCCATGTTATTACCCCATGCTCTTGATGTGCTATTGATAGTCACCACGTTGACTTCATGCATGGGTTTCTTCTCATGGCTTGTAAACCTGTGCTTACCTGGTGTCTGAGTCACCATGCATAATTTCCAATGTAAAAATCATGGTTTGACTTTTTGATCCATAGCTCATGAGGTGAAATTTTAAATTTCCATGCCATGGATTTTGTGGTAAAAATTTGAATGTTTGTGCAATTTTCCTTCTTCATGCCAAGGCCCTTGTAAATAAGAAATAATAATAATTACCTTGCAAATATTTATCCTATCTTGCCATGTGTTCTCAGCCATATGTGAGTCTATCAGCTAAACACTTAGAAAATTTTCATGAAATCACTCCTACGAAAACATGCTACTAAAACATCTACATAAAATAGCTATAGAAAATAACTATAGAAAATGACTACAAAAAACTAGTTACTGGATCATAGGAATACTTTACCTGATTTCTTCCCATTCTCTATTTTTTTCTTTTCTCCCCCAAACTGTATCATGGAATTTATTGCATTAATCTTTTACTTCTCCCCCCAAACTATATTTTTGGCTATATAGCCAAAATAGGATAAGGAGAAAAATTCTTTATTTATAAAATTTTATATTATGAAAATATTAATACGTATATATAATAATTTTAATTTTAATTTAATTTTATTTTAAGAATGGGGGTACTTATATTGATTATTTATTCAAACTAAGTCATCAAATAAGTTTGTAGGATAATAAATCTTCTTAGAATGGAATTGTTTGTTCCTAGTAACAAATATGTTATGCGAAAAAAATAATGGCTTCTTTGACCTTTTAATAAAATATTCCATGGTCCAATAAAAATAATGTACCAGAGAGGTCAATTTCTTGTTCTACTTCCTTTAGCCTCATTGAGGAGTTCTATGTAAGAGAAAGATAATAATGAATTTAAACTAGTATCAATAATTAATACTTTGGTTTGCAAGAATATGTCTCATTAGTGGTTGGATATACTCAAAAACCTATTTTGGAAGAGGAGAAATAAGATAGTCATTCTGGTATCAACTTTGTTTTACCATTTCATAGCCCATTTTTCACATAAGTATACATTTATTTATTTGTTTTTATGGGGGGTGCAAAGCTTTGGGGAGTCAGATTCCCAACCACTCTATCAAAGTCCTGATAGGAATTATCATCCTATCCTTACTACTTTACCCTTTTTTTTGGATATATGTATTCATTTTAAGTTTTTAGGGGTGTAGAGATTTGGGGAGTCGGATTCCCAGTCACTCTATCAAAGTCCTGATGGGAATTGTCATCCTATCCTTACTACTTTTCCCTTTTAAATAAGAAGAGTTAAGGCTTTGGGGATTCATAATTCCAACCACTCTATTAAGGTCCTGATGGGAATTGTAACCCTATACTTACTACCTTCTTTTCTATTTAGAGAAAATATTAGAACTTTAGGGATTCGAGGTACATATCCATCTAGATGGAAGTGTAGTCTTATCCTTACTATCATTTTTCTTTCTTTTTATTATTTGGTGGCTATAAAGAACAAGGTATTTTATTACATTGATTTTATTAATTGTTGATACCATCATGACTATATATTCTCCCTTATGTAAGGTAAGAGCATGCCTTTACACACTGAATCTGACTTCTTTCTTAAAACCTCTATGACTGAAAATGATGAATAATAAGATGAAAACATTATATATTAGAACTCCATTATGAAACAAAGGAAGCATATTTAAATAACATAGAATGATCTTCTAGTTTATTTTCAAGAAATATTATTGTTCTATGGTAATCTTCTTTTCATTGGCCAAGTAGTGTAAAGATTTTTGCCATCCATCTTATTTATTGGTACCTACTCATCCAAACAAGAGGACTGATTAGACTATACTATTTTTAATGACTACACTTATTTACTAAATATATTATATTATAGAGCAACAATTTTATTTAGTAGATAATATTTTTGTTGCTTAGAATAGAAAAGAGAAGTTTTTATTTAATAGTAGTTGATTGTAGTTTAGAAATGCACTACAAATCAACATGTTTCTTAAGATGGTTTATAAATTCTTCTTTAGATAATGGATTCCTATAGAGCTTAAGCCTATGTCCATTAACTAATAATCTTCTTGTTGAATCGTCAATAGGCTTAAGTTTAACTATACCATTACCAAATATTTATTCAATCTCATAGGATCCAATCTATCTTGTCCTTAGCTTACCTTGGAAATATTTGTAGCAAGATTCAAATAGCAAGGTCCAATATTTTGGTTGAAATGTTCGTGGTACAATATGTTTATCATGCCACTTTTTCCTTTGCATTTGCATTAGTTTAGTCTTATGTAATGGCTCTAATATATTTTTAAATTTATTATTATTATATTTACATTTTTATTATTTATATTTATATTTATTTTAATATGAGGTCTATTACAACGAACTAACTAAGGAAATTCCCCACCATTAGCAAATTTTTACTTATATTTTTGGTTTTCACAATTTTGTTTTGTTTTAGTTTTCAAAATGTAATTTTCAGAAATAATTTTTTTTTCAACCAAAACAATCGTGCTGCAATTACAACCAGGTCTAAAATACAACCAATATTAACATAGCAAGGGAAAGTAAAATTACTATTCTAAAACAGTCTTACTACCACTAAAACTAGGTCTAAAATACAACAACCAATTTTAGCATAGCAAGGGAAAGTAAAGTGTTGTTGTTACTACTTGGTATTAAGGAACACTTCGGTATGATCTTGTCGCACCTATTGCTTGTTTTCACAAGTTAAAGAACCCAAACCTAAGTATATAACAACCACACTGTGTTGAAAAGTAAATTTGCTAAAAATAAAAATGTTGAAATATAAATTGTTATCACTACTTGGTATTAAGAAGCACTTCGATATGATCTTCTCACATTTGCTTCTTGGTTTACAGGTTTCCAGATCTAAGTACATGATAACCATAAATTAAAAATAATTTGTTGAAATCAAATGCTAACTAGAAAAGCAATAAAATTAATTCTAAGGAAATTGAACCAGGAAGTATTGATATGAAGACACTTTTTGGAACTTCCTTATGCCAAATTTGACCTACATGAACTTGGAAATTCTTTCCAGTCACACAGATAATCCTCCCTCTCACCCAGTAGTCTCTGATAAAAAATTATGATACTGTTCTCCCCGACAACGATGCCAAAATATTGAGTTGTAGTTCTCACATTTAATTTGTCAATCCAGGTTAGATTTAAAGAACAAAAATCCCATATAGATTATTCCACAATTCTTAATCATTGAATTTATTCTATTTCCTTAGTTTCGTTTGCAGGAAATGAAAGTTTGTAATAAATAAAATTGAATGAAATTATGCTTAATTTAAAAGATGCAATTTATGACTTAGTATACTTTTATGTGGATCCACGTAATGATTTAATAATGCATTATTTATCTAATGTATTCTATAGTTTTATGATATGCAATTTTAATAAAGTTTATGTTCTAATTTTATTCTATGTTCTAATTCTATCTACCATGTTTTTGGGGGAAGAGATTTAGGGACTAACCTTTCGAAGTGGGCCCTGCCTCCTCAAGGTTAGTATTAACCTCCTCCCATTTCTCTACTCTATTTTAACTTTAGTAAGCTATTTTCATTAAATTAATCTAATGCTACTTATTTCATGGTTGCAAGAAAGTAATATGGAAGTTATAGAAGCAAATAAAGCATAAAATAAATACAAAACACAATTACCAAATCCATAGAAGAAAATACTATTATTTTATTGCTTGAATTCAATCTTCATTCATACAATGTATGTGATAGAAGACTTGTTCAAATGACAACTAGTTCAGACCTTTTCCAAGGTCTTTACATTGTAATATATAATGTCACTTTGGACATTTTCAATCGAATTCTTCAATTGTCTTTCTGTTACATCTTGAACGCTGGAAGGTTTAAGTTCTAATATTACATAACAAAAATAATCTAAAATTAAGACACACTAACAACTACCTTGAACTTATTATGAATAGATTCATCCAAGTGGCATATTACATAACAAAGACCTAAATTTGATTTATTTTCTGATAAGACAATACAACTATTTGTCCTCTTCCTATAAGAAGAGACAAATTAAAATTATGTTTAAATCTAGACAACTAAAAAAATTAATAGATTACAGATTTAATTACAAATTATACAATAAATATTGAATCATGTGCCAAGTATTAATTCCAATGTGTCAATCGACCATGTTGATTATGTAAACCACGTGGTGATGGATGAGCTATCAATATACGTGGAACTCCAACGCATCAAATAAGTTTGCACAATCAATGCTTTAGACCATTTTTTTAGGTGCTTTCTATAGCACCTTTCCATAACCTATCTTCAACGCACTTCTCATGAGTTGGTTTGACTGTATTTAGCTTGTGTTTGACTATAACACTACCTGTAAAATACTTGCAATATTCACCTGTTGGAAATACAAAAATCTTGCACAATTTTGCATGAAATTACTAATATATATCACATAATATCTCATGGAGAAGATTCATAGGAATAACTTAAATAATATAAACTACACATGACATTTATCAAAATTACATCCATAATCATAAGATTTTATATCTAAAAACTAGATAAAATTTGCATATTTTAATCATAATTTATCACTCATCATTGATAACTTGATGTTACACACACTAGGTATGGCATATCAGAAATCCACATTGAGATAGTTGATCAATCATCCCATCCATCCTTTGGTACCATCACCACCATATCCTATAGATTTCACATTACCAAAGTTTGATAAATTCAAATGGGTTGAGGACCCTAGAGAGCACATAAGTGCATTTATCTACTCATGTTTTAGAATTCAATAGAATGATGCTCTAATGCTATGCAAATTTCCTCAAACACTTGGGGGGGACACCTTAGAATGGTACAAAAACTTGCCACATCACAATATTTATACATTTGAATAGTTGGGAGACCAATTCTTAGAAAGGTTCTCCCTCAATTTTATGAAGAAAACCATACTAACCGACTTATATAATTTATGATAATTCGAATAAGAGTCGGTCTATGATTTCAAAAATTGTTGGAGAGAAGTCATTACAAAATTAACATTCTCCATCCTAATGGAAGAACTAACACAAATGTTCATAAGGAGTTGTCTAAAACCTATCTCCTTGTTACTCCAACTACAAGATTGAAGTAACATTCAAAGAGGCTCTTGCCCAAGATTGGGTCATTGAAAAAATCAAGATCTAGGAGGGTGAGATCAAGCCCAAAAATAAGGAATGATAGAAAAGGTGCAAAGTAAAGGGAACTACAATGGCAAAAAAAAAAATGGTAAGGAGAACTAGGTGGTCTTGACTCAACCTACCATGCAAAATAAACAATCTCAAGTCCACATTCAACAATCACAATCGCAACCACAATAAATAATATATCAAGTGGTTCTACCCCTATAACAAATACAAAATCTAGTGCCCACTACAAACAACAATCAACACTGATAGTGTATTCAACAAAATCATAATTACACACCACTACCCAAATCATACAACTCCATATTTTGGGGGTTGTTTGATACATGCAATTACCCTACCAAAAGTTAAACCTAATGATCCAACTAAATTTGGCAAGGGCTATAGGGAACACTAGTTTTACCCCTTTCATCGATAGAAAGACCATGACACCAACAATTGCTTTACATTAAAGGATATTGTGTAAGATTTGTTATAATTAGAGGCCATTAAGTTGGATAACCCCTTGGCACAACAAAATCAAAATATTGGTATTTTTCAAACACCACTTCCTCATTGAGATGAAGCATAACAAACGGTGGAGGCATCAACTACTTGGACTCCTCCTAACCAAGTTAATCATGTGCAACAACACCAAGGTTTTGTGGGGGCTATCCATGTGGTAACCTAAGGACAAAGAAGCATGAAATGCTAACAACAATTGGATGAAAAGCCTCAAATGATAAAACAAAAAAATGTGTGTCCACAATTGAACCTTGTTAATCCATCTCAATCCATTCATCTCCTAAATTTTCCACATCAATCCATCCACATTCCAAGCCACCCTCCACGATCAATAATTACACTGAGCAACCAGTTGATAAACAGTTTAAAAATAGCTTCAACTAAATTATCAATCTATGAGCTCATACAACAATCCCCTCCACATCGTGAGGTATTGATGGATATATTGAAATACATTGAACTCCAAAATCAAGACTCTAATGCCTTCAACAATTTTATGGGGAATGTCCAAACATGCATGGAGCCTTCAATCGTATTATATGATTTTGAAATCAAAATAATATCATCAGAATCACTAGATCCTCCACTACATATTATGACTTAGGTTGACTAGAAGAATTTCAAAAAAGTACTAATTGATATCGGCTCATCAATCAATATTATCACTACTTCTGCTCTCCACCACCTCAATATTTCACCCTCTCATATCACCAAATCCACCTTTAAATTATGAGCATTTAATGATGCGTTATGATTCAACGTTGGTATTGTTTTCTTACTTGTAAAAGTGGGGGTTAAGATATTACATACAATATTTCATATCCTAGAAGGGGATATGGCTTACAATGTACTCCTTGGACATCCCTAGATTAGGGAAATGAAATGTGTTCCCTCTACACTACATCAATGCTTGAAATATGTCCATAAGGGAAAGATACATTGTATACCAATAAACATTGAACCATTCAAGTATTGAAATTCATATTCAATCCTTACAATCCATCATTACCATCCACCCACTTGTCCTTGATTCCATCACCCACACAATCCACTCCATAAAAAAATAATTCATATAAATCCCCCACCCTAGAAGAACTCCCTATCACTGATCCTAATCAGGATTCCACCTCCACATCCCATCACACTATTTCCACATCCTAATATTCATATCAGCTAATACCATGTATATGTGGTCAGGCACAATCATCCTCTTCATTTATCATCAGTCATTCATCACAACCCACACAATCAACTCCACTACCACCTACCATGACCTTACCCAAGCATGATTCACCTCCATACCAATCAGCCAATGCCTCACAAGTTGATTTGTCAGACCATGATATGCCACCTCAACATACATATTTTTTGAAGCCATAGGATACTCATGTACCCCAAACTTCCATACCCAATCCATCCACATCATCACCCACCCAAGTTGTAGTACATCTCACTAGTCATAGCATTGATGAATATATGGTTCAAAATGTTGGCATTACATCGCTATCCATTGAAACCATAAGGGACTACAATAACCCATGTGACCCACCCTTAGCCACAGGAGTAGTTTATAATATAGGTTCTTTACCAAATAGGGTTAACTTTATATATGGAGGGTTGATTTAATGTTCGATCCACTACCTCTTAATGAATCCAGGAAGCTAGTCTGCACTAATATTGAGCATATGTCTAACCTTAATTTCCCATAATGATATTTTTGTTGGGTTAATTAGCAAAGATATGGGCTAGGATGACATGAACAAGGTATGCATGACATTATCGAACCTCAATATCAAGAAGTGCATGACCATTATGGCATAGGATATAATCCACAGTCTTCATATTCTTCTCTAGAATGAGCTTTTCAATGACTTACTTTAAAACCTTAAGAAGAAGAGAATAATGATAATAATTATTATGAGGATGAATCATATGAGGAATACAATGTCATGTCAATAGCCTTAGATGAATCCAAAGAAGAATTAATTCTAATCACTCCATTCATTGAACAAGATGAGTACTATCTTAGAATGTTCCCTATCCATAAGCCCTTCTTCTGTTTGCTCCTCCCAAGGGAGTAAGTTGAGCCAACCAATGAACCACCACCACCACATTGATAACCTCATTGAAAAAATGATGTTAATATGTACAAATAAATCAATCAACTAAAAAAAATATTATACATTGCATTTTTGCATTTGCATAGCCCAGTCATTTGTATTTTTACGTGTTGCTTGCTACTATCCAGATTCTCAAGGCTCTTTTGTTGAATCCAAGGGATAAGAAAAACCACCCTTCACATCGTAACCACCATTCCTACTACCATGTTAACATGAATACTATTGACTTGTTAACACCACTCCACAATCCATATGATTTGACAAAACCAATTCCTATTGGCATAAGTCTCATCGACATGGAATAGATTTCAATACCCCCATATATTTTTGAATTCATACTTTTAGAGGAATTTTTAAGAGCTTCTGCCACTTACATTCCTCTGTAGCCTTCACCTTCACCTTTACATTCACCCTCAAATTCTACTATTTTTCAAGCAAAAATGAAAGAGATTGTGCTAGAAGAGTTGGACAATGTCACTGATGACATTCATTTGATTCCAACACCCCATTAGCTTGATGAAGGTTCACACATGGCCATTGAAGAAACTATAGACATGAACCTAAGAACAAATCCAAATAGTCCAAAATTGTGAAACTTGAAAAAATTTATCTGCTGATGAACAAGAGCAACGTATAGATCTCCTCAAGAGAAAGAAGGACATATTTGCATGGTATTATAAAGACATACCTGGTCTTGATCCTAACTTGGTTTTCCATAACTTAACCTTGCATCTTGATGCTAAGCCAGTCAAACAAAAACTAATAAAGTTACATCCTACCATTGCCCTCATGGTAAAAGAAGAACTTCAAAAGTTATTAGATGTGGGTTTCATTCAACCCATTGACTATCCTAAGTGGATTTCAAATATGGTACCTATTTGCAAGTCTAATGGGGTGATTCACATTTGAACTAACTTTTAATATCTTAACAAATCATGTCCTAATGATGACTTCCCTCTGCTAAACATCGATACTCTCATAGAAACTTGTACTGGCCATGAAATTCTCTCTTTAATGGATAATTTTTTAGGATATAACCAGATTCAAATTAATCTTGATGATCAACACAAAACAACATTCACAACACCTTGGGGGACTTTCTATTAGAAGGTGATGCCATTTGGATTTAAAAATGGGTGCTACTTATCAACGTGCCATGATGTACATATTCTATGACTACATGTATAAGATCATTGAAGACTATGTAGATGATCTATTGGATAAATCTAAAATACGTCAAGAGCACATCGATGTCTTAGAAAAAGTTTTTGATTAACTTCTTGAGCATAATGTAAGGTTGAATCCCAAGAAATGTGTCTTTGGATTCACCTTAGGATAACTCCTAGGGTTTATTGTGTCCATGCATGACATTGAGGTGGATCCAAACAAGGTCAATGCCATTATGGAGATGCCTACACTAACAAACTTGAAATATTTATGTAGCTTACAAGAAAATATCCCGATCCGTTGCTTCAATGCACAACTATCAAACAAATGCAAGAAATTCAATCACCTACTACAAAAGAGGGTGACATTTTCATGGATAAATGAATGTTAAAAATATTTTGATGATATCAAGCAGTACTTAGCATCTCCTCTAGTCTTAACTAAAACTAAGTCTAACTTTCCTAGAAGAAATCCCCATCATCGATCCTAATAAGGCTTCCATCTCCATATCCCATCACACCATTTCCACATACCAATATTCATCTCAACCAATACCATATATATGTGATCAAGTACAACCAACTTCTTCATTTATCATCAGTCATTCATTTCAACCCACACAATCAATTCCACTAGCACCTACCATCACATTACTCAAGCATTATTCATCTCCATCCAAATCAGCCAACATATCACAAGTTGATTTGTCATACCATGAGATGCCACCTCAACATACACCTTTTTTGGAGCCACATGATACTAATGTACCCCACACTTCCATGTCCAATCCATCCATATCATCACCCACCCAAGTTGTAGTACATCTCGCTAGTCCTAGAATTGGTGAGTATGTGGTTCAAAATGTTGCCATTGCATTGCTATCCATTGAAACCATAACGGACTACAATCACACATGCGACCCACCCTTAGCCATAGGAGAAGTTTATAATTTAGGTTCTTTACCAAATAGGATTAACTTTATATATGAGGGGTTGATTCATTGTTCGATCCACTACCTTCAGATGAACCCAGGAAGCTAGTATGCACTAATATTGAGAATATGTCTAACCATGATTTCCCATAATGATATTTTTGTTGGGTTAATTGGAAAGGATATGGGTTAGGATGACATGAAAAGGGCATGCATGACATTTTAAAACCTCAATATAAATAAGTGCATGACCATTATGGCATAGAATATAATCCACAATTTACCTCTTCTTCTTTAGAATGAGCTTTTCAATGACTTACTTTAAACCTTGAAGAAGAAAAGAATAATGATAATAATGATTATGAGGATGAATCATATGAGGAATACGATATCATTAATAGCCTCATATGAATCCAAAGAAGAATCAATTCCAATCACTTCATTCACCGAATAGGATGAGTGCTATCTTAGAATGTTCCCCATCCATCAGTCCATATTCCATTTGCTCTTGCAAAGGGAGTGAATTGAGCCAACCAGTGAACCACCACCACCACATTGACCACCTCATTGAAAACATGATGTTAATATGTACAAAAAATAAATCAATTAAAAAATATATTATACATTATATTTTTGTATTTTCATATCCCAGTCATTTGTACTTATACGTGTTTCTTGCTACTATCCAGATTCTCAAGGCTCGTTCGTTGACTCCAAGGGATAATAAAAACCACCCTTCACATAACAACCACCATTCCTCTCACCATGTCAACATGTATACTATTGACTTGTTCACACCACTCTACAATCCATATGATTTGACAAAACCAATTCCTATTGACATAAGTCTCATTAATATGGAATAGATTTCATTACCCCCATATATTTTTGAATTCATCCTTTCAGAGGAATTTTTAAGAGCTTCTACCACTTACATTCCTCCATAGCCTTCACCTTCATCTTTGCCTTTGCCCTCAATGTCTGCTATTTTCCAAGAAAAAATGGAAGAGATTATTCCAGAGGAAGGTTACAAAATCCCATCAGCTTGAGGAAGGTTCACACATGACCATTGAAGAAACTATAGACATGAACCTAAGCACAGATCCACATAGTCCACAAATTATGAAACTTGGAAAAAGTTTATCCATTGATGAACAAGAGCAACTTATAGATATCCTTAAGATAAAGAAGGACATATTTGCATGGTATTATAAAGACATGCCCGGTCTTGACCCTAACTTGGTTTTCCACAACTTAACCTTGCATCCTGATGTTGAGCCAGTCAAACAAAGACTAATAAAGTTACATCCTACCATTGCCCTCATGGTCAAAGAGGAACTTCAAAAGTTGTTAGATGTGGGTTTCATTCAATCCATTGACTATCCTAAGTGGATTTCAAATATAGTACCTGTTTGCAATTCTAATAGGATGATTCACATTTGAAATAAATTTTAATATCTTAACAAAGCATATCCTAAGGATGAATTACCTCTACCAAACATTGATACTCTCATAGAAACTTGTAATGGCCATGAAATACTCTCTTTAATGGACAATTTTTTAGGATATAACTAGATTCAAATTTAATCTTGATGACCAACACAAAACAACATTCACAACACCTTGGGGTACTTTCTATTACAAGGTGATGCCATTTGGCCTTAAGAATATGGGTGCTACTTATCAAAGTGCCATGATGTACATATTCTATGATTACATGTATAAGATCATTGAAGACTATGTAGATGATCTATTAGCCAAATCTAAAACATGTCAAGAGCACATCAATATCTTAGAAAATGTTTTTGACTGAATTCTTGAGCATAATGTAAGATTGAATCCCAAGAAATGTGCCTTTGGAGTCACCTTAGGAAAAATCCTAGGGTTTATTGTATCCAAGCATGGCATTGAAATTTATCCAAACAAGGTCAAGACCATTATAGATATGCCTCCCCCAACAAACTTGAAAGAGTTACGTAGCTAACAAGGAAATATCCAATTGATCCGTTGCTTCATTGCACAAATCTCAACCAAATGCAGGCCATTCAATCACCTATTACAAAAGGAGATGACATTTTCATGGATAAATGAATGTCAAAAAGCTTTTGATGATATCAAGAAGTACTTAGCCTCTCCACTAGTCTTAACTGAAATTAAGTCTAACTTTCCTTTAGACTTTTCAATCAAATTTTTTATTCTAAATTTTATAAATTTTACTGTTTCTTTTCTAATTGCATTTCCATTTCATTATTTAATGAACTCTTTAGAGTAGACATACTTCTTCGCTCCTTAGAATTGGATATGGAAAAATAGTTTTTAATAAGAGTCTTTTAACTTTCAAAAACTATCAAGGTTGACTATATTATGACTCCCTAATTTAGAGATCACACTTAATGAATTCTTTTCAATTCTCAAATTTGTAGGATACCCAAAAAATTATAATGTTCAATCAATGATTTTGACAAGGGTTTTATTTTTTAAATCTCTAGGTAGAATTCCTTTTAAATCCCAAGTATTTTGAGTATAAGATCAAATTTGATATACTCTTTTCATATTTTCAAGTTTTGTAGAATACTTTGTATCTCCCAAGTGTCTTGAATATACTACAGTTTTGATAAAGTGCTTAGCTTTCTTAGTTTTCTTTTGAGTTGAATACCTTTTATCTCCCTAATGTTTAAATTCTATTCTTAATCCTATTTCTCCCTATTTGTGAATAGAAAGCTAAAGATAATTTTAATGCACTTTCAATTGATAAAATTTTCTATCTTCAAGACTTTAAAGTTGGATTCCTTATGTCTCATTAATTTGAGCAAGAGACTAATTTCAAATGTAATTTCCAACTTTTCAACAACTTTATGTAGTGCTTAAATTTTTAATAGTAATGTTTCTAAATTTCAAAAACCTAAATTGGTGTTGAACTCCTTATAACTCCCTAATTAGAAATTTAGAAAATAAAGGATATTTGCAAATTTAATGTTTCAATTTCAGTGTAGAAATTGTTTTTCCTCCTAGTTAAATTATTTGTAAATATGTCAAACTTGAATTTTAAATAATGCAATTTCAAAAGGTTCTCAAGTTAAATACTCCTTACTTCATTAGTCTTTCAAATTAATCAATAAATCATCTATGGTTGTAATTTACCAATTTATTTCCTTATATCTCCATTCATTCAATTAATTAAACTTAACCTTAGTATTTCTAAACCTTATTCCTCCTTGACATTTATAAAATGTAAATAGTATTTAAATATTAATATACCTTATTGGAGGTGAGGTGCTATGTATTGGTATACTACTCCTTTGATTGCAACTTGCACTCTAATTAGGTGTTGTTCTCCTCTCAATATTCAATGCTTACTCGATGTTCTTTCACTGCATTTATTGCTCTTCCTTGTGTATAACACTTTATTCCTTGTGTCTATCCTCATTCTTCCTCTATGTTCTTTGACCTTGAATGCACGTTGTTGATGGTTTGGGCTCTTCAAACCTAACTATATTCTTTTTATTATGTGCCACATGGCACTCAACATATTTTTTGGGTAATACTTCTTGTTGCTCTACCTAGTTAGATGGTATTATGACAAAGTAGGCATAACTTTATGACATTTGTCCTCTTTTCTCAATGACCACTAGTTTGAAGCATTTTCAATGATTATTGTTGCTCTTTTCTTCTATGCCAAGTGACATATGATTTATTTAACTAACATGACAAGTGGTGGTTCTATTCCTCTCAATACTTGCATGTAATGCTTCACCTTTCTTTGGTGCATAATATTGATTTTCTTTTATTTTTGCCAATGCTTCTTTCTTTCTATGCATGCTATTTGGTCTTCCTTTTACAACTACAAGATGCTTGGTATTCTTTATTCAATGCTTGCTGGTTCTTCTTTATTTCTAACATTTGGTGGTGGCTCTTCTCCTTCAATGGATGCTCCTCTTCTATGTTGGTGTCTCCTCCTTTGGTGGCGTTTCAACACTTCCTTCTTGGTGGTTGTTTCACTATTTTTCTTGATAGATTCTCAATGTTGTTCAGCCAGATATACAAGTCTCTTTACTTGGGTAAACACTTTACTTCTTGTTTTATTTCTCTTTCATAAGACTTGCACCTTTATCCTTGCTTTGGCTATGTACTTAAATTTTTTATTTTGCTAAAAGTTTTAATCCAATGTGGGCACTACCTTCTTGAAGTTTAGTCCCTTACTTGGTATCTTTAGAAACCTTGAATATACTATCTTTGAGCACTTATTCGGCTCTTTTCTCTTCACTCTATGGCTTCTCCTCTTCCACTTGGTGATTCTACCACTAATGGCTACAATGTTTTGTGCCCCTTTGGTGTCTTTAGACACTTTAACTCTTACCTTTATTTTTGCTACTTAAAAAAAACTCAAATGTGGTGCTTTTAAAACTAGAAATGAATTTGTTTTAAATTATATAAAATACCTTTATTGCACCAAAATTTTCTAGACCTTTTTGTCTCCTTTTGTAGCTTGCCTTCTTGTCTTTTTATTATTTGAACTTGTTGTTCAAACTTCTCAAATTTGTAGCTATCCTTGTGCTTATCTTACTACCAAGACCTGCTCTCGTCTCCTTTTGTTTTAATAATACTACACTTCGTTAGCTTATAAAAAATATCATTCACTATATAACGTCTTCTCCTTATTACTCCTATTTCAAGAAATATTTTAAATCTATCTTTTGTTGTTTGTATTTTGCAGGTTATGAGATGAAAATTCTACCTCATTTCTTGGATTGAAGACCTTTAACTTAAAATTTTTATGCTACCTTTAATAACTCTAATATGATGCTTTAAAAAACTTTATAATAGACTAATGTGAATGTTGGAATAATAAACTTTTATAGCATCAATATGCATGCCTATTTGCATTCTTTTTGTAGCTAGTCTTCTAGGTGATTTGGTTCACCTTTTTGCTGCCCCAAATTTGTAAATTGCAGCTCTCCTTCCTACTCAATTGTTGCCTCAACCTTATCAAATTTTTAGATTCAATTCCTTGTGATTTGCTTCCCTAAACTTTTCAATCTTGTAACTTTGATTGCTGCATTATTTTGCTGTCAAGCCTTACTTTGATTGGTCATTCAAAGGCACTCCAAAATCTACCCAAATCTTCTCCAAATCATAACTTTATGTACCTTCAATTTGATGTCATGTGACTCTTCAATTTTTTCTGTAAAAACCAACAATCTTCTCCTTTATAAATCAGCCTTCAAACATTTTATGACTATCCTCAAAAATCTCAAATTTGATGACCTCTTCTAGATTCTTTCTCCTCTAATCTCCTTGTCAAGTTCTAACTTCAAAATTGACCTCCTCTTTGTGTCTCTTCAATCTTCTACTTCCAATATCAAATGGGGCCTTCTTTCTTGGACCTCCTTAATATTCAACATCTAATTTTTCTACAATAAAAACCTAGATAGTAGCAAGAAAATCCGTGCAAATATATAGATCTCTATAAGTCAATAAACATCACTAATTAACCTTCAATCTAGTGGAAAAAGAGATTTTTGTTGAGTCCTAGTCTTCACGAGTTTTCTTGGAACCTTGTGGAAAGACTCTAGCCAAATAGAAAATCTGAAAATTCTAGACATCAAATCTCCCTATCTTCTCTCAATATATCTTATGGCTCTCTCTATATCCTATCAATCTACCTTGTGCTATGATACCACTATTAGCTTTTGATGATAAATATTTAAGGAAATGCAACCACAAAAAATAAAATTAGCATACAATATTAAATATATGATAATGAAAATATACTAAGAAGAAAAAACTCGTAAGAAAATTCTGCAATAACTCATAAAACTACCATTAATGAAAGCTCACGAAAATAGGATCATACAGAATGTGGAGATATAAAATACTCTATGCCTCATACAATTTCTACATTATATCTAACTTGTATCTATTCTCTACTATCCTTTATGCTCCTATGCTACCTATCAAAGGCCTATATATAATGAGATATATCTCTTAGCCTTTAACCTACCTATGACTCTTCATCTTCCTATTCTATGACTCATGTACACATGGCCTACATGCACATTTACATCATCAAGTACTTTGTACATTCTAACAACACTTGTGCATTTATTACATTGCATAAAGTAAATACTAATCAAAATTCTAATCTAGAGATGTACTCAAGGTGGTACATTAGCATGTACCAAATAATGTAATATATTCTAAAACAAACTCCCACCATAACCATAATCCATTCAAAAGGCCACTTCCCTTGGGTCATTCAACATAATGGACCATTTTAAGAAATCCATGGTGGTTGTCCCTATATGGGATATCTTGTCCATTCCTAGGTGTAAAGAGCATTTAAATAAAACACTAGAGAAAGAAAAAAAACTAGGAAGAAAAAAGGTACCTTCAATTTTGCAATTATCTGCCCTAGGAGTGAGTAGGCCCAAGCCTATCCCTTTTTATTTATCCTTAGTTTATAAAGACAAATTGATACATAATTGCATGATACACTCTATGGCATTAAATTTAGTCATGCCAAAATGGATGGAGGACATACTAGGCCTAAATTATCAACCTGTAAATATGAGGATAATGAAACTACATGAGAGTGTGGTCCATATATTGGGAATTGTTGAAAACCTTCAACTTACTTCACATGCTTGTCTAGATTTTACAATATCCCAAGATATAGTAGTAATTGATCTCCCTGCATCATTTGGTATTTGTCTATCAAGGGATACTATTGTTAAAATTTAAGGCTATCTATATATGGATTAGTTACTAATGATCTTAAGAGCTTGATATGGTACACAAATAATAATTCTATCAAATACACTTCAAGTGCATCATATTGATCATATGCCCATAGTAGGTAAAAGCACTAAATAATACATCATAGTGGAGGAAGAGTGGTTCATGCCAAGACTATTGAAAGGGAGAGCATATGTCTTTATGCCCAATGAAAAAATAAATAATGAACTATTGAAGCCTAGGATTCTACTCTTGATGAAATATTTGAGTCAAAAGGTATGAGTTAAACTAGGATATTTTGCATCTATACATATAAATAAAGGAAAAGGATATATTATCAAAGAGACTTCATATGATAGGCATTGGCTGAGAATGTAGTCATAAAAATTGTAAAAGGTTTTTTACCAAATAATGTACTAAAGGGGGGGTGTTGTGAGTATTACATTATTTGGTATAATGTATGTGTCACTTTGTGAAAGTGCAATGTGTCAAAAGAGAGAGGAGTATGAAGAGTCACATTGACATGTGGCATGTTGAGCACTTGTCTTAATGAAAAGAATGTGAAAGGTTGCATTTCCCAGATTTGTAGAGGAGAGCAATAGTTTGAGGACTGAAAAGTCATGTATTGTATTATATTGGAGATAACTCTCCATTGTTATATCATACCTTGAATATGGAAGAATAATAGAGGAAGATCTCTCTTTTATGATATATTTGTGTCAATATCTTGTGTCAATCTTGATGTGTGTTATTATTGTAATGTTGTTATGTTTCAATCCATAATATTATGATCTTGGTTAATATTTTGTTAACATGAAATAGTATCATGTTCCAACATGGTATCAAAGCTATGGAGAAAGTTGAGGTTGAGAAAGCTATGGAGAAAGTTGAGGTTGAGAAAGCTATGGAGAAATAAAGGTTGAGAAAGCTATGGAGAAAGCAAGGTTGAGAAAACTGTTGATAAAAATAGAGAACTAGAGAGCCTTGTTGCAGAGTTGAAGGAGTGACCATTGGATGAGATTTGAAGAAATCGCAAGGTAGAAGATTGAAAGTAGAAGAAAATATTGAAAAGAGGTAATCACATCAAATTTGGGATAATCATCGCTATCCGATGACAAGCCCATAAGGATTTGTGAAACTGATTGAAGGAGAAAATATTTGGCAAAAAAATTGTCAAATTTTGAGAAAGGAATATTTTGAAGACTAAAATATATTGATAATATTGAAGAATAGGCCAACAAAGAAGGCCAAAGTTGAAGAATTGAAACTATAAAGTTTAAGAAGAAATTTGAGATAGAAGAGCTACATATTTTAGTATTTTTGGACAACAAGAAGAAAGAGAAGAGCTATATTTTTGTAGAACTTTGGGGTAGAATTGAAAAATCCTTGAGCAGCAAAGTACAGGAAGATCTAGCAACATTTGAAGGTAGTATTTGAACAAAATTTATAGTTGCAAAAGGATATCAACAAGGTATGCAATATTGGTGTAACATAAAGTTTATTATTTAAGCATTTGAGAGCACCACATTATTAAAGAAAGTTGAAGAAATGAATTTTTTAAGCAAAAGAAGTTAATAGTATTTCATTTAAGATTTGCAAGATCAAAACAATAAATATTTGAGTACTTGAAATAAGAAGAGTATATTATTATTGAATATTGTTTCTAGATCATAAGCATACAAAATTACTAAAGCAATAGGAATTAAGAGCAAGAACATTGGTTCAAGAAAATTAGAAACCCAAGAAGGATTTAAATAAAGTAGGTTTTTAGTGTCTAAAGACACTAAGCAAAGACTCCGCCAACGAAGTAATTGAAGCTGAAATTTGACAAAAGGATATCAAATAATTTGGTGAAGGTTGTGTAGTTGTAAGAGGGATGATGTTTCATATAAAAATATGTGGGAAATTATGCAGAGGTAAAAATCACTATTACATTTTGTGATAGTTTTTTCGATCTACAAAGAAGCTTGGATGAGACAACTATGACTGTTCAAGCACTTCGTTTGGGTGAAATGTGGATGAATAGATGTTGCAGCACAAAGGAGGTTACAATAAACTATTACATTTTGAAGTTGTTTCCTTAGAAGGGAATACCCATTTGAGCATGCATGTGAAGAGCTTTGAAGAAGCATCATTGAATAATTCATACACCAGTGTAACATGCGGTAGTGTCACCATAAGAGCAACAACTAGTTGATGAATTTTTTCCAGGGTGGGTGGTGTTACAGGATGCACCATAATTAATGCCAATAGTAGCCAAAGGATAGCCATTAGAACAATGAATAAACATTATATGTAGATAAACAGTTATTCCCTAACACATGGCGGATAAGTATAAGACATTGCATACAAGGGCCTTTGCTGTGGTGAGTAACATTTTTTGCAAACGAGTGTTGCTTAGGAGATGTCACCTATTATAGAGTTTAGGTTCCTAGCTATTACATGGTTGGTGTTATGTATATGTGTACATAAGCCACGTGGAGCATTGCAATAGGGTAAAACTAATGAACCTTGGTCTCTACCAGCTGAGCCAGATGCGACACCTAATTCTGATAGTTATCTCCTTGTTGATAGGAGTTGAATGCTACAATCCATACCTACGAGATAGGAGCTAATTCACATTAATTAAGGGTTGTTTTTCTATTTTTATTTCATAAGTGAAGGGAGATATAAGGAAATAAAAAACAAAAATTTGAAATTTGATTTTTTTTTGCTTTAGGAGGGAAAAGAAAAAAAATAATTAAATATTTTTAAGGGGAGGTATAAGATTGTCTTTTGAAATTTGAAATTAAAAAAAAAAAAAGGAGAAAATGAAATGGAAAAGAGGAAAGAGGAAATAAAAATTAAAAAATAAAATAATAAGTTTTTCTTAAAAAAATAATAATAATAAACTTGTTATTAAAAAGAGGAATTTTTGAAATTTAAGTTTTTTTAAGTATGGATATAAAATGTTTTCCACTTAAAATGCTGACAAATAATTAAAAAAAAGGAAATCAAGGATTTTTTCGTGCATTATTTTAATTTTTTGTAGGTAAAAGGTTTTCTACCTCAAAGGAAAATTAAATTGAAGTGGGGAAAGAACAAGAAAAAAATAACAAAAGGCAAGAAACAAATATTTTTAAAAACATTTTCTCAAGAAGCCAAAGAAGATGAAAAAGATGTGTTAGACAAAGTATGGAAAGATTTACATTCCATAATTGAAGAAGCCAAAAAAGGAGAATATTCATTACTTCAACAATGCATACAAGGAATCCTTAATGATGCTAATGATAGTAATGAAAATTTTATCACCATACCTATAGTTGTATGGAAAGCAACATACAAGGGAATAATTACTCTTAATATTTTCAAATTAAAAGCACAAGGAAACAAGCCATTGATGAAGGATGTTGTTTGCAATATTGATGATTTGAAACCCATTATTATTGATGAATGTTGTGATACTAATGATTTTTGTGAATAGAAGAAAGATGCATGTTGTGATCCCTTTCAAAATGAAAGTAATTTGAACATGGTTCGTGATTGTTCAGAGGGAGCTTATGCCCTTGTAATTGATGAGGACATAGACTCAAATGATGACAAAAATAGTGATGCTCAAATTTGTATTAAGAAATGTGATGATGGTTTTGGCTATTTTGAGAAGCACACAAAGGAAATTGGTTCCAAATTGTTTAATAATATGGGATACAAATAAAAGGTTTGGGAAAGCATGAAAAAGTTATGAAAGAACCATTTGTACCAATAGTAAGACCAAAATATGAAGGTCTTGGGTACACAGGATAGGTGAATCAAAATGATTCAAGCACAAAATTTGTAACAGGTAATAGTGATAGCAAATTGGTGATAGAAAACAGATGTGAGCATTGTGGTAAATATAGTCATAGGATAGAAAAATGTTGGAATCTCTATTCTTGTAAATTTTGTGGAGGACATAACCATTCACACATGTTTTATCTACAAAAAGAAAGAAAATAATTTAGATTAAAAATAAATTATGGATGGATTGATATGAATGCTTGGGATAAGCTAAAATACATGTTGTATGGTTTGTTCAAAAGGAAACCAAGTATGATCAAAAGTTGAAAAGATATAGAGATACTGACACATAGAGAATGAAGATAATTTTTATGAAGGGGATTTACCAAATAATGTACTAAAGGGAGGTGTTGTGAGTATTACATTATTTGGTATAATGTATGTGTCACTTTGTGAAAGTGTAATGTGTCAAAATAGAGAGGAGTATGAAGAGTCACATTGACATGTGGTATGTTGAGCACTTGTCTTAATGACAAGAATGTGAAAGGTTGCATTTATCGTATTTGTAGGGGAGAGCAATAGTTTGAGGATTGAAAAGTCATGTATTGTATGATATTGGAGATAACTCTCCATTGTTCTATAATACCTTGAATTTAGAAGAATAATAGAGTAATATCTCTCTTTTGTGATATATTTGTGTCAATATCTTATGTCAATATTGATGTGTGTTATTATTGTGATGCTGTTATGTTTCAATGCATAATATTGTGATTATGGTTAATATTTTGTTAACATGCAATAGTGTCATGTTCCAATAAAGAATACCTCAAATACATGAAATCATACCTCATTCAAGCAATGGCCAAATGAGGTGTAAAAATATTGTAGATGAGGGAAAACTTTAGATAAAACTTGTCTTACAAAGTCATAACTTTGAAACTATCCAGGTCATATTTCACATCAAAGAAATTATAGAAGGAGCCAACTCCAAAAATAAGTTCTCTAAATAGCTAAATTCCACACCCCACCACCCACTCAAATATTTTTAGCATATTGAATAGATGGTGACGTTCTAGTATGCAATTTGTATCCATAAGTAATATTGAGTAATGGGGATGCATTACCACCAGATTCTAACACATCATCTGAATTTGTCTTCCATAGCCAAAAGAGTTAAGGTAAGAGTAATAAGAGGGTTTGAGCAATGCTAACAATGCTCTTCAAACAAGATCACATTATTATAGAATTTTTGAAGAGACTTCACACATATCAAAGAGTTCACAAGATAGCATAAGAAAAATCCATAGGATAAGTACAAAGCATCTCTTACAATAGATGAGCATTGTAAGTAAATCTCTAGAAGGAATTTTCCAACCTTACATGTGCTATTTGGTGCTAGAAGCTCATACGAAGGTTGGAAGGAAAGTTGATTAGGGTTTTAGTACAAAGAAACTATAAGATATAATCTTATGGGTTCCTAACTCTTTGACTCTTCTATCACTATTGGAAGCTTTGAAGCAATCGCTTTGAAACAAATTTACAGCACTTGGTACCTAGCTCATTGTGCCAAAAGAGGAAAAGATTAATCCATAAAATCAAGTACAAATGAACAAAAGAAAAAGATCTAGTAATGTCTCAATAGGTAGGCAACATTTGAACAACTAAATTTAAAGTTAGCCAATCCCAAGGAATGAAAAATAAATTAAATGACCTTGTTAGCCGAAGAAAGATCATGGTTATCCCTTGTAGTAAAAAAAGATCAAATATCTGCAGTATATTAATAGTAAGAAATGAAGTGCTAATTCCTATTAATATATCTTCTTCTTGAGTCATCTCAATTTGCATTAAAGAAGCCCTGTAAAGTTGTTTAGCACAAAGGTAGAAGAAAATCTCTCCCAAATTTGAAAGCTTACAATGACCATGGAATCCAAGAGGAAGAGTAAGACCACTATCACACCATCAAAAGTTGCTTCAACTACTCACTTAGCACCAAAGAGGGTAACTTGTGCTCAAGTTGTAAGAATCGATCCCCTAAAATGCAAAGAAGATGTGGATGAAGGGATGATGGAACCTAAGCTATCAAAAGATACAAATATTCTAAGGGAAGATGCTTACCAAAGACATCTATTGGACTAAAATATACCATTATCATGGAAAGGAGTTGAACCTGATGATTTTAGATAAAGTATAGAATTGGATAAAACAAGTTTATTTTATGTTTAAACCTCTGGAGAAGGCTAGCTACTTTAATATGATTAAATTTGGGAAAAGGGATAGGAAAAGAGTATATAAAGGAGTAAGGGTTAGATAAAGGTATGAAAAAATGGACAGTATATAGTGTAGCAACATTGTATCTCACTGAACAATATACTATCAAATCAACTTCATGACACTTAACATATCGACCATTATCACCTACAATTATAGGTTCATATAGCTTAATATATTCACTTTAATCATTCCAAGGATTCAAACAATTAGCAATCCAATAGGTGATTTAGAATCACTTTAATAGAATAGACTAAGTGTTGGATGTAATAGAAATGACTTAAAGAAATGTATAAAGGCTTTAATCATTCCAAGGAATTCATTTTATTAAAAATCCAATAGGTGATCTAAATTGCAGAATTACTTCAATAAAATACACTAACAACTAAGTGTAAAAAAATGACTTAAAGTAAAATACACATAAAAACCAACAATTACACAATAATGAAGATCAAATAGCTATCACTTCATTAATAAAAAATAATATTACAAATAAATACCAAGGACTATAGAGTTGACCCTTGTATTGAGGTCTCTTTTCATATTTATAGTTTACAATTTCAAAATTTGCAATGGGAATACAAGTATATGGACATCGAGAAAAATCAACTTGGAAAAAACCAAACTTGTTGAGGTGGCAACTCTATATTTTATATTACGTGTAAATTTGAATTTAACCCATTGATCTGCAACTGTCTTCTACAAGTGGCTACATTATTGGAGCTATCATTTTTGTGCTTTAGTGTCATGAACTAGAACTAGCTCGCAAACACAATGTCAAATGTAGGTCTAAAAATTATATTTAACTAGAAAGTTGCTCAAAATTGGGCTCTTCATTTTGCTTGCAGAGCTCTTCTAGAACAAGATCATGGATTTGGTTCATTGATGTCATTTTTGGATGCATTTTAGCCTTGTGTGCCTTTTTCTTTTGTGTTATTTTGTCCATATACATGATCTTAGGCTCTAGATTGACCATGGTGATGTCATCATCTTGCATGACACAGTTTTGAGCACTCTTGACTTCATTTGCTCACATCCTAGTTTTGGGCACTTTGGACCTTCTTATGTCATTTTGGGCTTGGATTTAAACTCACTTATGTCATTTATAAAGGTCCCATGGTCATGAGTATTTTGGTATTGGGTGGTCTTTAGAGTTTGACCTACGTGATCCTAGGATCTTCATCACTTTGGATGATATCATTGTCATGAGCGGTCCAATTTTGGAACATCATGGCTTTGGGATTTGCTTTTATACACTTCTTTATACCATGCTTATACTTTGGATTTCTAATGTTATGGCTAATTTTAACCTAATTACAAGTATTGCAGGCTCATATACTCATTTTTACACATTCCCATGCCAACTAGGCTTTGCACTAACATCAACAATGGAGTTATCCTAGTTTTGGACATTGTGGTTTCGTGTTAGCCTTAAAAATTCAACATACTTAGTATTTTTGGGGATCCAAAAGACATTTCTCCTTGCTATGAAAATATGGTAAAAAAATTTACCATTATGTTTGATGCCTCTTGAGGAATTTTTGCTTACAAGGAATTGAGAACTCAGATTGCCTGCTTCCATTGGGTGTGGAGTCAATATGATGATGGAATGGAATGTGAGTGGAATTTTATCATAAATGGAAAATGAATTTTTGTGAAAAGTTAGTTATGGTGAACAAGTTATTTTTATAAAGTGAATGAATATAAATGATGTGTTAATGAAATGATAGATGAGATGGAAATAAATAGAAGTGAAGGATATTTTACCTTGTCAGACATTCTAGATGGTGTGTTTTTGTTCTGATGTCTCTCCTTTATCTTTTTAACCTATGGTGCTGGAGGTGTCACCTCATTGATAGCTACTTTTTTTGGTGCCTCTGCTTGCTTGCCAAGTGTCTATCGATCATCTCAAGGTCTTATACTTGTATCTTCTAAGGGGATTTCCACCTCATGAGTCCCTTCTCCTTATTGATCTTCTTCTTCTCCATAAAATATTTGCTCTGATCTCTCAAGCACTATGTAGAATCCTACTCATACTTCTTATAGAGGAATCTTGAGTTCATAGGCTTGTTCATGTATTTTATTTAGCTGATATACCTTTTCATTGGATGGATATTTGTATATCCTAGCTATTTCTTAGATTTTTATCGTAGGAGAGTCATTTTTTTTAGGAATTCAAGCACCTAGGCTTCCATAATAAGTTCTTGCCATTAATCTATATTTGACTCATCATTGGAAACTAATTCTATCTAAGCCTAGAAGTCTTCTTTGGTTAGAAGTTGCATTTGTTGATCCTAGAAGCTAGGGAATCCTAGTACTTAGGCTTCTCACATAGGTTTCATGATTATATCAACCCTATTTTGTAGCATTTATATCATCTCTTTTCCTTTGTGGATTCTTTTGTATCTTTTAATCATAGTCTAGGAGACATTTCTTTCTATATTCCATTGGTTATTGGAAATGAATATAGCTATAGGATCAAATATTCTATCAGATATTTACATTAATATCTCATCTTGTCTAACCATGACTTAGTTACAGTTTGAGCTTGCTTAAAATATACCTTCTCATATGGCTTGTCCATAGAAGTCAAGAAAGTCCACAATAGTGTAGGCTTTAAGAGCATGTTTGAGAATATTTCCCCAACTATCTCTTTGTAGTTGCTTGATATTTTTGATAGAAGCTTAAAGCTTTGGACTTTTCTTTTTTATCCTAAAACTATTATTGCAAGTCTTGAACCTACTCAATCAAATCTTTCTTTAGCTCTTAATTTTTTTGAGTTTATTCTTTAGCATCTTCCATATTTGTAAAATATTTCCATTTTTGGCTTTCAATTTGTAGGGCTTTATGCACATTTTACTCCTCCTTGGACATTTCTCTAGCTCTATGATCCTTTATTCCAACTACCAGAACCTATCTCTTAGCTCATATTTTTGTAGATAGATTTTACTAACATGAGCATAGGAATTTAGTAGAGAGTCTTTCAGTGGTAGCTGAGAAATATCCATCATTTGGGTATCCACATGATAATCATTATGTGTCATATTGGCCTTTTGCTTATTTACTTTTGGAGTGGTTGTGACTCTCATATATTAGGATGTGGTGGGATATACTATGGTCATCTACCTAGGAAGGGAAAATCCTCTTTCCTACCTAGGCATATTTATTATCCACTAGTCTTGGGTATCACTTCTCATTTCTATGAGCTTATTGAGAGTATTTGTGGTTGGATGATCAAGTGGTAGTACAATGATGAGGCGAAATTGCAAAATGGGAAAGGGATATGAAGGAATTTTCTATATGGGGTTATGGTGATGATTGGAGGGGTTTGTATTAATGAATTTAGCATGGTGATTGGAATAACTTTGGATGCAAGGGTGTTCAGAACATTTAAATCTTGTGTAGAGCTTGGTGGGTGTAGAAAGGGAGAGAATAAAATTGGGGATATAAGAGGAATTAGGGTTGGTAGTAGTTTTAGAAGAATTAATACTTATTTTGGATACTTAAGGTTGCTAGAAGTGGCTCCTATATTGCTTGTCTCTTGTTCTCCCAATATTGTGACTCATCGGATGGGTTATATTTTATTTTCCAGTCTCTTTCTAAGGAAGGGAATAAGTAGCCCCAATCCCATGCAACTATTGCACATAAGACTACAAACTAGTATCAAATACCTCATCATTATTAATGGGCTAACTTGATTTCTATACGCTTTCAGCTAAAATTTCTTTCTCTAGAGGCTTTTGATGCTCTATTTTCTCTGCAATAAACTTAGGTGCTGGTCTAAGAGGGAATTTTGAGGTAGACATTTGACTCCTTTTTTTTTGTTTCTAGGGTAGGGAAACTAGGGAAAGGTGCACCAAAAACCAAATTTTTAGATATTAGTTGTACCTTTATGATATCTTGAGGTCCAATAGATTTATTTCTTAAACATCCTCCAATGTATCCCATTTTCCCTATGATTTGAGACCCTTAAAGATAGAACTGTTGCTACAATTCTTTTGGGACAAATTTCTCAGCCTTTGGCTCAAGCTGAGGAGTTTCTCTTGCAATATATTGCTTCTCTAAGGGAGCTATAATGCTATTAGTATTTGGTATTTATTTGAGTGAACTTCTTCTTCAATCAAACCTTCTTTGGAGATAACTTTCTTTGTAATATCTACTTCCTTCATATTTGGATCCTTATCCCATGTTTCTTTACCTTGTTCACCAGAGATTATGATATTTGTTATCAATATTTGGAGTTCCATGTATTTATATTTTTATTATATCAAATTCTATCTATTGATCTAGGTTATTGGAATTAAGGTGGTTTCACTCAATCTTGAACATCCATCATTCTATGACCTCTAGTTCATCCCATTTGGTCTTCTTCGTTAGAGCATACAATTTCTTTATAGTCAATGCATGTTTTAGATTTTATTCAGGATTATAATTGTCCTCTTGCTCATACCAATCTCTCCATGGAGAAAGATATATAAATTTATCAATATTCAAGCTAAATTCATTATTCTCATGATTATTGCAAATTCACTCTATTTTAGACCTAATGGTTTTATTGAAAACATGCAGCTTGCCTATATTTAAGAAATTCAACCTTTCCTTAAATTTATCCATGGGATCATACTTACATATTTGGGGTAGTGGCCATAGTTGTAAATTATTCAATCTATAGAATAGCTCTTCCTCTTTTTCTTTTGCATTTATTGTCATCAGCCTATGACTAAAAGGATATTTGCATGTTCCTTCTTTACTAATTCTAGTGACTTTATTTACGTTAGTTAGTCTGCAATAATCCATGGCAAAGAGTCTATATATGACATAATAAGACAATATAAAAGGCTTTCTTGTGAAACCATATAGTGTAATTATTATTTCTTATGTTAGAAAATACCAGTCTTCTTCCTCTGTGTGATGATTTTTCAAGAGGGTTCTTGCTTGCACAATCAGACAAGGCAATTATCCATAGATGTTTTTTAGGTTTGGCCCTAGGAATTCTCTATTGAAATGGTAGTAGGAATCTGACCTTCTCAATAATTTGGTTTAGTCTACTATTGCCAATTTATTCCCTTTACTATCCACTTTATTCAAGCCTATCCAAGGTATGCTATCAATTGTATGGAACAAGAGCAACCACACAAGATGCAAGTAGTAGCAAAATATACCATTTGGTGAAATCTACAGCTGAGTAAGCTACTTGTGCATTTTATCACATAGGTACTTAGCCCAATTAAAAATAGGGAGGTGTTTGACTGGTCTGGATGGGATTGGTCATAGTGATGGGGTTAGAAATGGTGCATGCCATGAAAATTTGGTATTTGTATACCTCCTTGTCAATAGGTAAGCCAAAAATGATAACTAACATGTAAAAAAACTCTAAGTATTTGAATTCAATAATTTTTTAAAGGGATTTTTGGGAGCTTATCTCCAGTTGGGGGATTGTGAAGCTGAGTATGGAGCCAATTTTTAAAATTTTCTTCCTTTGGTATATTTATTTAAATCATATAAGTTTCTTTGTAGCTCAAGACTAAAGGGATTAGGGGAAGCTCTAGGCTTGAATCCTATAACATATGCATCTATAAAAAAATTTAGGGTAAGGTGAAAGATTATTTTTCCTTCAAAGTCTTCGACGATCCTTAATTGGGGATTATAAAACCTTGATACTGCAAGTACAAGATCTTAATAGGGATATGTAGACTTATAGATATAAAGATACAAGAAAGAATGATATGCTAATGAACCTAGACTTCTAGAGAAAATTCTTTGGGTTATTGTTTGCTCAACATCTTCTTGCAATTGCTCTAGGTTCTTCATTGTTATATCTATGTATGCAATTCAACACGTCTGATCCGGGATCATCTTCTCCTTCAATGTCTTTTCTGCACTACTGGATTCTCTCATATTTTTGGCCATTGCTTTGTGAATATAAACTTGGAAAAACCTTTTTGAGTACTCTTCTATGAAATTTTATAGCTCTATTCTCACAATTTCCAACTTACAACAGTTTGAGTGTAAGTTTTCTTTACTCTGTAATTCTTCTTCATAAAGTAAAATTTTGTCTAAGTGTTGTCAAAATATTATAGTGATCATTGTGCAGTTGATGCGGTAACTACAGTTTGAGTTTCATTTCTTGAGGCTCATTTTATTGTTATCTTGGATCATGTAAAAATATTTACTTGTAAATCATAACCTTCAACCAATGATTAAATGACATTGCAAAAAAAATGAATTTGATTAGCTCTAGTCTTAGCCAATTGGATTAGCAAATTAAAAATCATCATGGCTTGGTTTATTATTTCCTTTTATATATACATATAATATAGGGAGTTAATGGCGCTTTATAGGAATTGCTTCAGGTGGTCACCATTTATTGATATCAACAAAGTTTTGGTTGTTCTCATCTGATATCTTATATGTGTTGAGTTCTCATTTGGAAATGATTTGATACGATCTTGACCATAAAAAATTAATTTTTTGGTGATTGTATGGCTTCAACTTGTCTTCATCCCATTTGAGTATGAGGTCATCAATTCTATAGTCTTGAGGCATCATTTTTTATTAAACCATATCTTAGTCATGGTTGAGTGGATTTAGAATTTACAATAATATTGGTCATGGTTAAGTACCATCTATGCCATTCATGCCTTCATGGATTTCATATTGGGATTTTCTCATCGAGTTATTAATTTTATGGCTGGTAGCTCAATATGTAATGGGAGCACAAATTATTTTTCATAGAATAATGAGTAAGGAGAATCTTTTAATGACTTGTTCATAGTAATTCAATCTACCCATAACACTTGATCTAGAAACAAGAGCCAACTCCTTTAATTCTCTCTAATAGTTCTTTTAATAATATTCAAAATATTTTTATTAGTAGATTCAAAAAACTCATTTCCCTATGAGTAATAATTAGTGGATATCTTTAGATAAATACCATATTTACTGGTAAAGTTGATAAACCTTACTTCTATGAAGGGAGTTCCATTATCATTCACCAATGCATCTAGGATGTCGAATCTTGTTATCAAATTTCCAACGAACTCAATCATTATATCTTGATTAGTTATATTTGTATAAAATACTTTAGTCCATCAAGTAAAATAATCAATTGCTATCAATATGTATTTATAACCCATTGATGAATTTAGGTCGATGACTCCAATGAAGTCTAACCCTCATTATTGGAATGGCTCTTCAGTTACAATTAGATAAAGTGGAAGTGAAGCATTTCTAATTCTTCCAATAAACCTTTGGCATTTTTCACAAGACCAAGCCACTTTGGATGAGTTCATAAAAATTGTTGGTCAATAATTTTCTATCCTAAGGATTTTTTTAGTAGTGGTTTGATTTGCATAATGTCCACCAGATAGTCTAGAGTAAAATTTAGTGGGCACTTTCTTTTTTTCTTCCTATTTTATGCAACATAGAAGAACTCCATCAAATTTATTCCCATTTAGGCCTTCTGGAAACAACACATACTTAAGATCTTGTAGCCTATATCTCCTTCTTTGCAAAGCATTTAGTCCCTCAAAACATCTTTCTATCTAAAAATATTTAAATAATTATTCTACCCAATCAAGCCTTTCTATAAGTTGCATAGTCTGAGGATTTATCTTGATGTTGTCTTTAAATTTGCATATTGTACCCATGTTCTTCTAAAGAAGCTAACTATTGGAATGATATTGTACCTCTTACTAGCTTGGCTGGGTGTATTTCAATGTCATATTCTTGAATCTTAGTGATCCATCCAATTCTCTTGCCACCTAGTTCCCCTTGTAGAATGAAGTTTTTAACATCTGGGTGAACCACATAAACTATGGTTTTACTCTATGATAAATAATGTTTGAACTTATTCAAAGACTTCATGATGGAAAACACTTGTTTTTCTATAAAATTGTAGTTCTTTTAATAGTCATGAAAATTTTGGCTTAGTGAAAACACTGGATGTTCATCTCGTTTGTTATCTTTCTAAGTACTATATAATAGCTATCTTTAGATCCATAGGTATATAGAATGAAATCCCTGCTATAATTTGGGTTGATTAAAACTAGGGTATTTATAATGGCCTGCTTGATTTGCTTAAATGCTTTTCTCCTCTCTAGGATCTATTTGAATATTGCATCTTTCTTCAAAAGCTCTATCATAGGCTTATCAATTTATGCAAAATTTGACATGAATTTGCAGATAAAATTGACTTACCCAAAAAAAATACTATAGAGATTTCTTTCTTAAGGGGAAAGGAAGAGATAATATGGCCTATATCCTTTCTAGATCAATATCCATAAATTAATCTAAGACTACATGGACTAAGATCTTACCTTCATGAACAACAAAGATGAATTTCTTAGGATTTAGTGATATCCCAAACTCTTTGCACTTCTAAAAAAACTTTTATAGATGCTCTAAGTGTAGTTGCTTGTCATGCAAAAAGACTATCATATCATATAAATATATAAGAATTATCTTATTGACTAAGTCTCCAAAGGCAAAATCCATAGCACATTGAAAAGTATCACCATCATTTGACAACCCAAATAACATCCTTTAATATGCAAAATTTTGCTATTTGGTAGTAAATGTTGTCTTGTGTTGATATTTATCTTTTACCCATATTTTATTATACCCTAAAAACCCATCTAAGAGAGAAAATATCTCTGTCCTAGCCATTGTTTGTAGAATATGATCAATTTGAGGAAGGGGATAATGATCCTTTAGTGATGCCTTATTTAAGTTTCTAAAATCAATGCAGAGATGAATGTCTTCATTATTCTTTCTAGCAAGCATTAAATTTTCAAACCATGTAGAATGCTTGATGGAATATATAGTTTTGGTATTTAGCAGCTTGAGAATTTCTTGTTTCATGGTTATTTCTATTTTAGGATTGACTAGCATTTATTTTTTCTTGAATGGCTTGACATCAGGGGCTAACTCAATAGTGTGTTGAATCACTTCTTTGTCATAGACTCAAAGGTCATCATAGCTCTAGGATATTATATCTTGGTATTGCATGTAAAGTGATTTGAACTAATCTACTTATTCTACAATACAAGATCTTCAAATTTTTGCCTAATTCAATTTTAATTTCTTTATAGGCCTATTCTTCAATTTTCATTCTTTGACATGTATCTCTATCATTATTGTCAAACAAGTTTTCTAGAGTGATTATCCCTTTGGGAATATGATTAATTTTAACTAAATAATATCTTATTTATCAATTTATTGGGATATATCCTCTTTTTGGGATGAGTAGATTGCTTCCCTTGTGAAGAAGTCAATTATTTATTGGTCATATTTGAATACCTACTAGAATATCTCTTTGTCTAGAGCTGCTGGTCTAAAAACCAGTTCTAGTCTATTATCTTTATCTAACAATATTCTATTGTAGGTGCATAATTTGCTCCTTGAGCTAAAAGCACATTAGCCAAATCATTCTACTCTCATGCAATAGATTTTATATTCAAATTTTCAAAGCTTCCCATCAAATCCCATAATCTATTACTGTATACTTTCAAATAATAATGGTTGTTGTTATATATCTCTATTGATTAACTATCAACTTAGAGTCATCATAGATTGTAAGTAGCTTAATGCCCATTTATGCTTGCATCAGACCAAGATACAAGGCCTCATGTTCAACAATGTTATTGGTGAAACTCCAAGCCATTCTATAGGAGAAAATCTTGATTCCTTTTGAAGGAGAAACTAGTGCTACCTTGTATCCAATGTCATTCTTACATCTAGCTCCATCAAAATAAAGTTTCCAAAGTTTTTACTTCCATAATTTTTGATTTGTAATAGTTGGATCTTATGTTCTGATCTTGTGATGTGGTAAGTGCCAATTTTGGTCTCAACTATGGTGGTGTAGTTCTTCAAAGAGAATTCATATTCCATTTAAAATTCATCTAGAATATCTTCTAGAGTATTATCTTCTTGAAATTTTATGTTGATATACTCATCTTCTTCAAATTTTTTAGTGTGATAAGTAGTGGGATTTTGTAGAATGATTTTAATACTTTTGCTTTTATGTAGAATCATCATATGTGAATAGTCTAGGTACGTGTAGCCTCTTAATTTTTCCATGAATTATCATGAAAGAAAAAGATCAAAGTATGGTTTAAAATCAACCACAACTATTTCTTGTATTATGATGATCTCTAGAACTCTATGGACTATCATAGGAACATATTTGATTACTCCCATTATCTTTATAAGAGTGCCATTTAATTGGAGGACTCCAAGACATGAAAGAGTGTATTCCATACCTATCATTTCACATACTACTTTGGGCATTATAATAGTAGCTACTCTAGAATCAATCATGTAATTATGAACTACCCACCCTTCCATTCTCAATGATATATAAAAGGGAGGTGGCCTATTTTTCAAGGCTCTAGGAGTTATTGTATCTTGAGCAAGATTGTACTCTGGACTTGGATGAACTCCTAGAGTGACTTTCTTCAATTATACCTAAAGCAAATCTATTTGTACAAGAATAATCAACACATTATACATACTTGCTTTAGAAGGAATCTTTCTGAGATCTTCTACTATACTAAATTTGGGAGCTTCTATTGGTTTCTATTCATTTTTTATTTTTGGTTCATCGAACCTTCTTCTATATTCTTGAGTAGCCTCTATTTTTTTTCTCATTGTGACTAAAGAGAATTTGAGATTATCTCATGCTTGTTATTTTATCTCAATTAAAACTTCTTTAGCTTTCCTTCATTACTTTGAACTGGACTATTCTTTTCATGGCTCTAGCATGGATGGAACTTTATTTGATTCTTTCTAAGCTAAAGTTTTCCCAATCCTAGGTACATTTTTCTCTTTAGAATTTTGAGACTAAGATGGGACCTTGAGTGGTTCTAAATTTTGAGGATCTATCTAAATTTACTTTTTTGGGATCTTGTCAATACGAATATGCATTCCTCCTCTAAAGGATCTTGAGTAAGCATGATCTACTCTAGTTCCCATAGCATGTTGAATTAAAATTTTTGATATCTTTCAAGATTTTTAATAGTAACTATGCATGATGTTGATACATTACATAGGTATTTGTGCTATGGTTATAATTGTATACTAGACACAAAGGGTAGCTTTCAAGTTTTGAGGTTGATGGATCTTGATCTTGGTAGCTATTATTAAAAATTTTAGCAGTATTGCTACTTGAAGCCTTCTTATATTTAGACATATATGGGAACCTTATGAACTAAGATCTCTTTGCTTCTATTTTCTCAATTTTTATCATTTCATTATTTAATATTTTTAGTGTATATAATACCTCTAACATTATTGGTGACTCTTTAGGCTTAGGCGCTAGTAACATTGCCAACATGAGCACTAGAGGCAATGCTTTAGGCATGGCAATAGGAGAAATTTAAGGAAGGAAGAAAATTGTGATGGGAGCTATTAATGAATCATTTTGTTTAGAATGTAAATATAATTCTAGGAAATATGGCATTATGACTCTCAATGGTAATTTTTATATAGAAATTAGAGTATTTTCAATGGTAATAATGACTTGATAGACTTGAGGGAAAGTAATCACATTGGATTATTGTGTTTGTAATTCTAAGTTAGGACCTAATACTTTGATATAGTATATGTATTCCAAGGGACCTAGGGGTCTGATATTCTATGAAATTCTCTTCTAGGTTCTACTAAATATGAGATTAAAATTGATGATTATATATTTAGGATGAAAATGTATGACAATAAACTGGATAAGAAGAGAGAATAGATCCACTTATTCATTAAATTCTCCCATGAAAGGTCTAGCTAAGTCAGCCCATGTATGAATACTAGAATACTCTAGGGT
Source organism: Wollemia nobilis (assembly GCA_028583015.1). Classification (NCBI taxonomy): domain Eukaryota; kingdom Viridiplantae; phylum Streptophyta; class Pinopsida; order Araucariales; family Araucariaceae; genus Wollemia; species Wollemia nobilis. The sequence goes on along the minus strand of JAQPPZ010000521.1, from coordinate 25,928,663 downwards.
TTGATACTAGTTAAGTATTTTTCCCTTGAAGGACATGGCAAGGAGTTTGACCAAAATGTCTTCTTCTCTTATGTTATGGATTACCTCTAATGATACTAAATCTTGACAATGCTCGTAAGCAATTTTACCTATGCCATTAAAATTAAGAATATCTTTCAATGCAGCTTGTGGAATATCATTCAGGTGTGCTAAATCTAGAGGTCCAATGGTATTCCAATTGGGAAAATTCAAAGAAATTTTCTATTTATTTTGAGCCATGATTCTAAGATGTGGTGAGCGTAATGGTGTAAAGAAATTAGCTGATGAGGAATATTTTCATTCAAGAGAAGACTCAGATAGTGGAACCTCAATGTGTCTTGGCTTATGAATTGGAAATTCTAAAAATGGTAATGGATTCTCTAATATCTTTGTTGAAGACCTTGTAATCATATAATATTGAGACAAAAATACACAAATTATAAAATTTAAACAAATATAATTGATATTATTTTTACAATACAAATCTAAGTTCTATTTTCTAAGGGAGTCGCTAAATGAACATACAATCTTCATAAATGAGGTCAAGACTATTCACCTAATCTTGAGCTCTCCAAGAAGGTGAGATGAATTTGATAGTTTCATCCCATCGAACGTGCTAGAAACTACTATACTATTGGACTAAAATCTATCATTATATTGTAAAGGAACTGCACCCAATAATTTTAGCCAAAGTATAGAATTAGATAAAATAAGATTACTCTATGTTTCAACCTTCAGAGAAGGTTGGATCCTTTAGGGTGATTAAATTTTTGAAAAGGGATATGAAAATAGTAAGGGGTAGAAAAGAGTAAGGGTTAGAGAAAGATATGAAAAAGTGGATGGGATATAGTGTAACAACATTGGATCTCACTGAGCAATATATTATCAAATCAACTACATGACACTTAATAGACCAACCATTATCACCTACAATTATAGGTTCATTTAGCTTAAGACATTCACTTTAATCATTTTAAATATTCAAACAATTAGAAATCCAATAGGTGATTCAGACTTTCTTTAACATAATATACTGAGTGTTGAGTGTAACAAAAATGACTTAAATAAATATATAGACTTTTATCATTCCAAGGAATTCAATTATTAGTAATCCAATAGGTAATCCAAATTGTAGAATTAATTTAATAGAATACACTAACAACTAAGTGTAACAAAAATGACTTAAAGTAAAATACACATAAAAACTTACAATTGTTATAGTAATGGAAGCCAAATAGCTATCACTTCATTGATTAGCAACAATATTACAAAACAATACCAAGCAAGGACTATAGAGCCAACCCTTGTAATAAGGTCTCTCTTCATATTTATAGTTTACAATTTTAAATTTATAGTGGGAATACAGGGGTATGGCCATTGAGAAAGAATAGCCTAGCGAAAAATTAGACTTGCTAAGGTGGAAAATTTAAATTTCATCTTGGGCATAGATTTGAATCTAGCCCATTGATTTGTAATTATCTTCTACAAGTGGCTATATTATTGGAGCTATCATTTTCATGCTTTGGTGTCATAAACTGGAACTAGCTAGCAAGCACCATGTTAGTTGTAGGTCTGAAAATAATATTTGACTAGAAAACTACTCAAAATTAAGCTCTTCATTTTTCTTGTAGAGCTCTTCTGGAATGAGATTGTGGATTTGGTTCACTAACGTCATCATTGGATGCATTATGGTCTTGTGCACCTTTTTATTTTGTGTTATTTTATCCATATGCACAATCCTAGGCTCTACCTTGAACATGATGATGTCATCATATTGCATGACATGATTTTAAGCACTCTTGACTTCATTTGCTCACATCCCAATTTTGGGCACTTTTGACCTTCTTGTGTGGTTTTGGGCTCAACTTTGACATTGCTTATGTAATTGCTAAAGGTCACACAATCTTGAGCATCATGGTCTCAAGTGATATTCAAAGTTTGACCTACGTGATCCTAGGTTCTTCATCACTTTGGATAACATCATTATATTGAGCAGTCTGGTTTTAGGACATCACAAATTTGGGCTTTGCTTTTGTGTGCCTCTTGGATCTCATGCTTTGTAACACCCATCAAAAATGTTTTATGGACAATGAACTATGTATTGATGTGTTTATGTAATGACATAGTTTCTTTCAATATGATTTAATAATAGAATGATTACTTTCTTTAAGCATGGAACATGGTACTGTTGATGTATCTATGGATGTAGGATCAGGTACCTTCTCCTTGATGGGACTATGGGTAAACCACCTACCATGAGGGATACATAGGAAAAATATGATGATGGCTTGTTCATCGATAAAATTACATTGCTCATGGAAATTATGATGATGGCTTGCTCATCAACAACAAAGATACCTAGAGTAACAAATTACTCTTCATGAAGATGCATTGTATTTTTTCATTCTCATGATTCACACTATTGGACTAGGAAGCTCCTTGAAATGAGCCTCCCTAAAAATGGATTGTTGATAGCATTAATCTATCTTAAATAAGATCATCCATTTGAGGATAAAATAATGGTGGGAAGCATTGATGAGTGCATACTTATGTTTGTCTATGTTTTACTTGAGCTTTGTTAAGCTTTGTTTGGTAATCCAATAGTTTGGTTTAATTAAATTGCTCGATTGATGGATTTAATACTTTAGATAAGAAAAATATTAAATAGCCTATTAGTATTAAGGCTTCAAGGAGAAATTAATCCAATTATCTTGACTTTATATTAAATCAAGAGGTAAAAGGTTTAATAAGGATTTTTATGGCTCATTAAGGAGTGTGCCACCCTAATGGTGACAAGGGTGGTGAAGATCTTTAAGGTAATGCCTTCTTGGACATTACAAGGGGTGACCCTCCATGCACATTGTGGGTGCTTCTCCCTTATTTCTAAGTTGTTTGATATCAATTTTTTGGATTGGCAAAAGAAAACTAAGCTTGGAGATGACGAGAGAGGAGGTGTTATAGAGCAAAAGGATGTTAATCAAGAGAATATTAGAAGTGCAAGTTAACTAGGTGTTTTTCTAGTTTATTATGTTGGGTGGAATACGTTCTTGTTTTTAATATCTTATGGATTTGTTATTTTTGCTATTTTTGTATGTTCTAGGCCTATGTGTAGGTAATATTGTCTCTCTCATACATGTTGGTTGGTATCTTTGTTGATTGAATCACCCTTGTAGCTCTCCTTATTATGGCACCCATCAGTGTGGATCTTTGTTACCACCTTGGCTGCACTTGGCCAAGTTTCCATCCATTTTCATTGAAATTTCATGGTGTTGTGTGCCTTCCTTACTAAAGGTTGGTAGTGCTTTCTGTATGCATTACCTCTTATTTGGTTGTGTTTTTTATTTATGTTATTTGGTTGGTTGGTTGTTTGGTAGACCTGCATCAACCCAACACCAGTGATGATCCACCTTAGTCTTGTGTGATGGTTGAGTTTTGTCTACCTTGTTTTTGTGAGTGCCAATTTTAGGGTTGTGAGAGCCATAGCTTGGAGTGTTCCTACATTTTCTTCTTGCTTGCTTGGCTCTAGTTTTAAGAGATTGTTTGTTTGTCAGCGTTGGTAGTAATGCTCACTTGAGGTTTATTTGGGTTTTTATTTTCCTTAGTGCTCATTTATAAAGAATATTAATGTGCTTTATAAATATTTTGATAATGTACTTTGGTGTTTAATTAATATTAATTATGCTTTGTTTTTTATGTTGTAATAAAGCATTAACTTAGACTAATATTAATCATGCTTCGATTATTATGTTGTAATAAAGCATTAGACTTGAATTAATATTAACAGTTCTTTTATTATTATATTTTAATGAACCATTGGATTTGATTTAATATTAGAGATGCTTTAAGGTTTATGTTTTATTAAAGCACTTGGATTTAAGGTGTTTTTCTTTTGTAAAAGGTATGAGGATCCTTTAAAAACCCCTTTTTCAACCAATCAAAATACTTGTTTATTAGGCTTTTAACAAGGTACTGGTACTTTAGAATATTTATGTTTTAGTTGAAAGAAAATATTTATAATGATTCTTGAGATCTATGTGGATTAAGGGATCATTATAAAGAGAAGTATGGACTTCTCTTGGATTGTTGTGAATGTTGTGTTTTTGTTTGAAAAAAAAATATTTATAATGATTCTTGACATTTACATGGATTAAGGGATCATTAAAAAGAAAAGTATGGGCTTCTCTTAGATAGTTGTGAATGTTGTGTTTTTGTTTTAAAAAAATAAGAAGAAAATATTTATAATGATTCTTGAGATCTATGTGGATTAAGGGATAATTATAAAGAGAAGTATGGGCTTCTCTTGGATTGTTATGAATGTTGTGTTTTTGTTTGAAAAAAGAAAATATTTATGATGATTCTTGAGATCTATGTGGATTAAGGGATCATTATAAAGATAAGTATGGGCTTCTCCTGGATTGCTATGGAATTGATTTAACTTTTGATGGGTTAAAAGAATGCTTGTTTCTTTATAAAGAGAGGGAGGACTATCCTCTTATAGCTTGCTTTATGTGCATGGTTTTTTGCATAATAGAGTAAGACATGAGATAAGTTGCATTGCATTTATAGCTGTTCAAATGCCTAAGTAAACTTCATATTGGTGGGTGGTTTTCCATCAAAGAAGCTTGCAAACTTATTTTGTAGAAGACCTTGGAAGATGATCATAAGCTCTTCAAAATGATATTGTTGTAAATAAGCAAAGGCTTGTTTTGCTTGAAAGAATTGTAATTGTGACTCTTGTATTCAAGGATGGTTTATGATGCTTCTTTATGTAATGAAGAGTTACTTTAATATTGTTGCTCTAAGTGTGGGTTTTGAGGTCTTGTATTGGTTAAGTTAAACTTTTAAATGTGGTACAACTAAAATATGATGTTGTTTAATGTTAACTTGGAGTTGCACTCCTGAGTAATCTTTGGAGATGGTTATTAATATGTTCCATTAGCTATTTGAAATGCATGCTTATATTAGAGATATTGGTTATCTTGCTAATGCATAAATGTTTATGGAAAGCTTTTGAGATCCAAGTTTTGATAAGAGCATAGTTTGGTTTATGGTTAAGAGGAATATTCTTTTTTAGTGCTTTTCATTTGAGATGATTATTACAATGTGCTTAATGCTTTGGTTTAGATTTATGGTAATTTTATGTTGTTGTTATCGATCCCTGGGGTAGGTATAATTTCATCTTTTAAACCATAAAACAAAATCCTAGAAGGAGTTGCATGAATGCAATAACCAGGTAGTCAAGAGTTCTAAAAGGATTTGCAAGAATAAAATAGCTAGGATTTCATGAACCTAGAAGGAGTTGTGTATATAAAATAGCTAGGATACTTATGAGTAGTCACACATTGATCAAGTAGGATTGAGTGTATAGAAACCTATTCACAAGATAGCAATGGTGACTCCTTGATAATATAGGATATGGAGATCATGTTAATTGTTATTAAAGTAGAAATAACCTTAATAAGCCCATGGAGGTATGGTAACTAAGTACCAAGGCTCTACATAAAATAACCTATCTAGGAGGATATAGAGCCAGGTTCAATAATTTTCATCCCCATTTAAGTGTTATAGGCCTTAAAGGGTAATCCCTACATCATGGTCACATGGTCCTATACTGAGAAGGGTATAGGAAAGGTGGGGGGACCACTTATGGAATCCTTCTAAACATGTAGGTTTAGTAAGGTGAACCCTAGAAGCTATGGAAGTTGGCCTCTCCTATCCACTGAGTTTCATCTATAGTGACTTAGAACTAAAATGTAGCAAAGCCTTGCATGCTAAAATAATTTTATTAAGGATGTCTTCCTTGAGAGTTGGTGTTTTGTAAGTGCTATTCAAAAAATGTATTGGTAGATTTGGGTTGTTACAGTTGGTATTAGAGCTCTAGTTGTAGAAATAGAAGATTTTATGGAGTGTGCTTAGATTGAGCCTTGAATTGATGTGAAACTTTGGATTATACACCTTGTGAGAAGGTAAGAGTGACCCTAGTGGATGATAGAGTTGTTAGTTCATGAGTAAAATAAAACTAACAAATGTAAGTACAATTGTGAGAGAATTATATCTTACCTAATTGCTTTGTGTGAATAGGAAATGACACCTATTCAAAATGGAAGTTCATAAAAAAAAACCAAAATAGTTGCACCATAGGGTAATATTGTACAAAGGGTAGGATAAACTTTAGACCCTAGTAAGAAGACTAGGAAGTCAAAAACTCTAGGTAAAGGGCCTAATATGGAAAGGAACTCAGAAATGAATGTAGGAGGAACATAAAAATATGGTAGAGATAAGATATTTGATCCTTGGTAAAATTGCTCCAAGAAAAATTGGAACAACAAGAAAAGTTAATAGGCTATTTGGTCAATAGAGAGGCTAGTGCTCGAAAAAGAGAAGGTTGATATGAAGAAAATATTGTCCAAAGGAGCCAAGAGGGTAGAGCTCAAATCAAGTCTAAGCTATCAAGATACCTTAAGAGTGTTAAGGTAATGAAATTCAATGGTAGAACATGAATAGATGTGGTTGAGACATGTTTGAAAGAGTTAGAAACCTTCTTCTCCTAAAAAAATTACTTATCTAAGACTAATACTACATGGGATATTTTGAGACTAAGACTACTTGGGGCACATACAAATTAGGTAGACAACTTAAATCTATAGATCTTAAATGGGAGGATTTTATTAAGGATTTTAAGAAAATGTTTCTCATAGACTAGTTTTATATTGAGAAATTTGAAGAGTTCTCTACCCTTCAGGAAGGGTCACTATATTTAGAAGTATATTATCAAAAATATGTGATACTTTTGAAATACATTCCAAAATATGAGAACAATGAACATCTTAAGGTGCATAAGTTTATCCTAGGGTTGGATCCTAAGATAAGGATAGTGATTAATCTACTCAAACCAAAAAAATTGCAAGAGGTATACGACCTGCCTAGACAAGAAGAAACCAACCTTCAAACAAAAAGGATATTCTTTAATTACTTAAGGATGATAATAAATGAAAGACAAGAACTGAGGAAAATAAGGAGTGTGGGATTTATGAAATGGAACAAAGATCAAAATAAAAGAAATAAAAATAATTCAAAGGTCATTAGTAGGAACAATGGAAACTTAAGGTAAAATAAGAAGTTTCATGAGAAAGATGAATCCAATCCCAATCCCCCAAAACAACATGAGTTGGCATAAAAAGAGAAGATAAGGGAAAGGATGTAGGAGAAATCCTAGGCACCTAATACAAGATGTTATATCTCTGGTTGTCCTCACTATGCTCAAACATGCCTATAGAGAGCGGAGTCTAGTCATAGAGTAGAGGAGTCATTACATCAAATTTATGCTGCCACTAGAAATCAAACCTTAGATGGCCAAGCAAAATTGATGCTTCTAAATAGTAAGTTGTTTGCTAGAGATAAAAAATTTGATAAATAGTGGAGCCAAAAATAGTTTTATTTCCATTTATTATTATCGGGGATATGCTAGAAATACCTAGAATTTTAGCATAGGGATGGAAATTTGAGTATGGTTCTAGGAAATCCTACTCAATGGACCAATGTTTACCTACAGTAGAGATAAATCTACCCCAAGGATATACTATATGACACTTGTATGTGGTGCCTCTTCATGCTTTTGATATTATCCTAGGGATGAATTGGTTGAAGGCACATGGATCCTTAATCAATTTTCAAGATAGGTGGATGGATTACACCAATAAGGATAAGAGGAGAGTAAGAGTTCAAAGTGGGTGAGGTTATTTTAAATCACACTTGCTTTCAACTATGTAATTAAATAAATTAATCAAAAGAGGTAGCTTGCTCTACATACTAAAGATCAATGGTAATATGGGAGAAAAAGGGGATGAGGAAGTTTTTAAGAAGCATTCAATTCTCCATGAGTTTCAAGATGTATTCCCTAAAGAACTTCCAGGACTACCTCCTCAAAGAGAATTTGATTTCAGTATTGAATTAATACCCAGAGCCAAACCCATTTCAAGAACACCTTATAGAATGATTCGTATTGAGTTATAAGAATTAAAGGTTCAGCTTTGGGACCTACTTAAAAAGTGTATGATCAGACCAAGTGTGTCACCTTGGGGTGCTCAAGTATTATTTTTGAAAAAGAAGGATGGTTCCCTGAGACTATGTATAGATTATAGAATGTTGAATAAGGTAGACATTAAGAACAAGTATCCTCTACTACGGATAGATGATCTCTTTGATCAGCTAAAGGGTGATACCATATTTTTAAAAATAGACCTGAGATCAAGTTATCATTAGCTAAGAATTAGAGAAGAATATTCCCTTAAGATGAACTTCAAAACTCTATATGGGCACTATGAATTCATGGTGCTACTACTTGGGTTAATGAATGCATCGACTATCTTCATGAATCTAATGAATAGTGTGTTTAGGAAGTATTAGGACTAGTATGTATTGGTGTTCTTAGATGATATACTAATCTATTCTCAAACTAAGGAAGAGCATGATCAACATATTAGATTAGTATTGGAAGTACTAAGGAAGAATTAAATTTTTCAAAAACTATCCAAGTACGAGTTCTATACTCCACAAGTATAGTATTTCAGGCACATTATCTTAGTAGAAGGTATTGTTGTAGACCCATAGAAGATTGAGGCTTTACTAAATTGGCCTATGCCTACAAATATGATAGAAGTCAAGAGTTTCATGGGACTTGCAAGCTATTATAGATGTTTTGTGAGAAATTACTCTAAAATTATCTATCCAGTCACCAACCTTTAGAAAAAGAGAAAAGAATTCAAATGGATGGATAAGTGTGAGGCCACATTTGAGACTCTAAAAATTATGTTGACAACAAAATAAATTCTAAATATTTTGGACCCCCTTGGAAAGTTAACTGTATGTATAGATGCTTCACTATAAGGTTTGGGGTTAGTTTTGTCTTAGGAAGAATTTATAGTGGCATACAAGTCTAGAAAACTCAAGAAGCACGAGGTAAACTATGTCACTCATGATCTAGAATTAGAAGCAGTTGTGCATGCCCAAAAGGTTTAGAGGCACTAATTATTGGGCAAAATTTTTGAACTAAGGACATACCATCAAAGTCTAAAGTACATTTTTACCCAACCTTTGTTGAATATGAGATAGAGAACATGGGTAGAGTTCTTAGCAGAATATGATTTTCGTATTTGATTATATCAAAGGGAAAGAAAATAAGATGGTAGAAACCTTGATTAAGAGAAGGCACATAACTGTATTAACCTGAGTCCATGTAGATTTGATGGATAGGGTCAAGGGAATGCAACAATAGGACCCACATGGCTTGGAATTTTAAAATTAAATAAAAGGAATTTTGAAAGAAACCAAGTTTTTCAACATAAAATATGGGCTTTTATGCTTTAAATATTGGGTAGTCACACCCAAATCCGGAGATCTAAGGAGAATGATCTTGTAGGAGACACATAATGCTCCATATTTTGCTCACCCAAGAGGATCAAAATGAGGGAAAATATGAAAAAGACCTACTTTGTTGAGATGAAGCAAGATATCACTGAATTCTTAACAATATATTTGGAATACCAAAAAGTGAAGGTATAACATCATCACCCAGCAAAAATGGTAGGTCATATCTATGGAATTTATTGTGGGATTAACTAAGAATAGGTTCCAAAATAATGCCATCCTGGTAGTGGTTGATAAGTTGACTAAGATCACACACTTCATACTAGGGAATATCAAGGATGATGCACCGATGGTGGCACATAAGTTTACCAAAGAAGTTTTTAGATTACATGGGTTTCTAGAGGTAATCATATTTGACAAGGATTCTAGATTTAGGTTAAAATTTTGGTAAGATTTACATCATGTAGTGGGCACTAAGATAAATAATAGTTTTGCATATCATCTTAAAATAGATGATCAAATTGAGAGGGTAAACCAAGTTTTGGAAGATATGTTATGCATGTAATGCATGGACTAGAAATAAAAATGGGAAGACATTTTATCTCATGGAGTTTTCTTATAATAATGGATATCATGCATCATTGGGGATGGCCCCATTTGATGCCTTATATGGTAGGAGATAAAAAACCCCTCTATCATGGGATAATATAGAGAATTAGATGATGATTGAACTTGATACTATCTGGGAGATAGAAGAACAACTGAGAGCAATATGAATCAGGCTCAAGAAAGTGACCAATCACCAAAAGTCAAGAACATGAGCTTATAATGAGAGGGGGGTGAACAATATAAGATACAAATTTTTACTTTTCAATCCATATGATAACATCAACAATATTAAAGCAGTAAGCATTCCACAAATCATCACACACATGAGAGACATGATTTAACATGGTTCACCCAATGTGGGCTACTCCATGGAGAAAATATTCCTTATAAATTTTCTCAATAAATTCTTTTGGGAATCAATTCCCTATTATAATGTTTATGGACCTCTATCCAAAGGAGACACCAATCCCCTTACTATGATTTGTGGAACTCTATCCACAGGAGAACTCTTTCTCCTCTACTTTGGTTGGTGATATTCTAGAAGACTTCTACCCCCACTGCACTGGCTTGTGGATCTCTCTCCACAGAAGACCTCTATCCTCACTACCCTGGCTAATGGATCTCTATCCACTGGAGACTCTTGTCCTCTACTCTATCACCTCCAAAGATTACTCTCAACTCTATATCATATCTACACCAAACTCTATCCCAAGTGTAGTAAAAATATGCTCTAACTCTATCTCAGATCTAGCACAAATTTGCTCACAAATATACACCAAAATCTATCCTCAAATCTGTCCTCAAGCCTTAACACTAAGCTTGATCAACTCTGCCTAGATCTATCCCAAGCCTTAACACAAAGCTTGAACAAATCAAACCTACTCTTAATGTTGTCTCAATTCTTTATAATACTTGCTCAAATATGCCTTTAAGTCTTCACAAGACTTGCTCAAATCTGCCTTCAAGTCTTCACCAAGACTTGCTCAATCACAAACACACTCAAACCAACATTCAAAAGTTTCATTCAATTATTCAACCAATGAAACACAACTTGCTCACAAACCCTAAACAAGTATTTTCATACTTCTTCAAACAAAGAGCACAATGTGGGTCTCAAACCCTAACTCAAATAATCTTCAATCTCTATCTCAAATGTTCTCTAAACATTCACCAATGAAGCATATAAAAACTCACTCAAATATTTCCAACAATGCTTATCAAACAATCCTTTTCACTCCACCTTATATTTCACAACATTCATTCCAATCACTCTAAAAAAAATATAATGTGCCCATACCTTTTTTCTTTGATGGAGATATGTCTTCAAAACCTATTTTGCTCACAACCAATTCCTTTTGTTCCACTTCCAAGGTTAGATAACAATAGTCTATCTCAAAACCTCAAAATGAATATTTCACAACATCCACAAAATATTCCTTCCAAAATGTGCTTAGTGAAATCTGAAAAACATACTCTAGAACCCTTCTTTTGATCTCAAGGAGAATGCATTAAAACTTCATCATAATCCCACAAATACTCTTCTTCATAATGCAAAAGGTACAATAAAATTCAAACCAATTTTACACCTTATAACTCCTAAAATTGCAAATTAAATCAACCCAACAAGATCACAAATTACACAAATAATTTTTCACTATTACACCTTTTAACTCCCTTCTTAAAATGATTTTCAATCAAACTATTATAATCCAAAACCTTTTCAAAATAACACCATAGACTTTATTTCATGCATTCCTTTTATCAAAAATAAAATGTTTACCTTATAACTCCCAAAGCAACATTAATATTTGCATACCTTAGCACTTAGTACCTTAGGTGTTAATTAAAAAAAATTAATGTGTGCTGCCTTCCATAGGAATCGAACCCTCGCTCATATATCACATGTGCTTTAGCCATGGCCTAACCACCATGTGAGTTAAGTGCTCACATGAAACCAATAGTGTACCTATTGCCCTTTGTTCCTTTCACTGGTTCCAAAACTCTAAAAAATCCTCTCTGTCGCCATTGCATCTCAAACCTGAGACCTCCCTGCTAAAATGATCTAGCACCAAGGGAAATGTTTTTTGGGCTATCTACCCAGATGGAATCCAAGTCTGCCATCATTTCCTTTTATACCACAATATCTACCTCAAAATTAGCGTAGACCTTTGTCTTCTTCTCCATTTTGAAGGTTAATCGAGTGCATGTAAAGGAGACTTAATCCACCACATTAAAATCCACATTGCCAATTCAAAAACCTTTGAATATTTATATGCACTTTGAGTTACATTGTGACATCAGTGCATAACCTTTGATGCATCTTTTTGACTTTTGGACCTTGAAATTTGAAATTAAATATTTAAATTATAATATTATGTTGACTTTAAATATTATAAATTAAATGATTTAAATATCTAAACCTTGGTCTTTTCATTAATTTAAAATATTAAAACTCTTTTAGGCCTTTAAGGGGAAACTTTTGCCACCATCACCTTAGCAAAAATTCATCAAATAACCTTATTATTTTTCTCAAACACCATGGAATGGAGTTATCTTTTCAACCAACTTGGACATCAAACCTTTGATATTAATCAAACCTTTTGACATTAATTTCATCAAATTTGGACATCAAACCTCTTGACATCAATGACAACAAAACTTACTCAAAATTTCCAACAATCTCCCCCTTTGTCATTGATGGCAACCCTTTTCCTTTAACCATTCCTTTTACCTTTTTCCAATTTTGCTCCCCCTGAGAAACTCCCCTAATCGAATGCTCTCCCCCTAACTCAAATATCTCCCCCTTTGACATCAATGGCAAAGGGACTCCTTTGGGGCTAAAGATAAGACTCTTAGCTTAGCCCCCTCCCCACCTCCTCTCCTTGAGGTGATTAATTTTGGGGTGGGAGTAAAACTACTCCCAATTTTCTTCTGAGATACTCAAAAGTTTCTTTTGGAAGTGGTTTAGTGAAAATATCCGCAATCTGCTCCTTTGTAGTAACATATTCTAACTTGACTTGCTTATCTATCACCTGCTCTCTTAGAAAATGATATTTGATCAAGATGTTCTTGGTCCTGGAGTGCATCACCGAATTCTTTGAGATATTTATAGCACTTGTATTATCACACAGTATGGGGATAGGGTGATCATGCTCTATCTTGAAGTTCTTTTAAAGTTCATTTCATCCATAACACCTATGTACAATAAGAAACCACTGCAATATACTCTGCCTCTATTGTGGATAAGGATATTGATGCCTATTTCTTGCTTAGCCAAGAGACTAAACAATCTCCAAGAAAGAATGCTCCTCCACTTGTGATTTTTCTATCATCAATACTACCTTCCCAATCTGCATCTGTATATGCTATGAGAGTGAAATTATCACTTTTGGGGTACCAGAGCCCAAAATCCATAGTCCCTTTTAAATACCTAAGAATCCTTTTTACTACTACTACATGTGTTTCCTTTGGTGCTGCTTGAAACCTTACCACTAGTCCCACTTCCTACATTATATCTAGTCTTGTAGCTATGACATATAGTAAGCTGCCAATCATAGATCTGTACAATTTTTGATTTGCCTCAGAGATTCATCATCTTTACTTAACTTGCATCTTGTAACCATGGGGGTACTTACTGGTTTGCAATCTTCTAACTTGAATTTCTTTAGCATCTCTTTTATATACTTGGTTTGTGAGAGAAATACACCTTTCTCTGATTGTGAAATCTGAAGTCCAAGAAAGAAGGACAACTCACCAAGCATTGAAATTTCAAATTCACTTTGCATGCTCTTTGCAAATTTCTGACACATCTTATCATTGTTGCCTCCAAAAATGATATCATCCACATAAACAACCACAATTAGTAAGTCATTTCCTTCATTTTTGATGTATAAGTTACTATCCACTATTCCTTTTCTGAAACCCTATTCCTAAAGATACTTATCCAATATTGAATACCAAGCTCTAGGAGCTTGCTTTAGTCCATAAAGTGCCTTCTTTAATCTACATACATAGTCTGGTTTATCAATTAGGCTGAATCCCTCAAGTTGCTCAATGTAAACCTCTTCTTCCAGGACACCATTTAGAAAGGCTGATTTAACATCCATATGATATACTTTAAAATTTTTGAAACTTGAGAAGGCTAAAAATATTCTTATAGCTTCAATTCATGCAATCGGAGCAAACATCTCATCAAAATCAATCCCCTCAACCTATGCATAACCTTTGCATACTAATCTTGCTTTATTTTCTGACTACCTGACCATCTTCATTTAACTTGTTTCTGAAAACCCATTTAGTGCCAATCACATTCTTACCTTTTGGTCATGGGACAAGTTCCCAAGTCTCACTTTTTTCTATTTGATCTAGTTCCTCATTCATTGCCTTGATCCAAAACTTATCTTCTCTTGCCTCATTAAAATATTTGGGCTCAATTTTAGATAACAAAGAAAAATTTGCATGCTCACTTGTTCCTATTATATTTCTCCTTTTATGTCTCTCATTTGGATTTCCAATGATTAGATCTCTTGGATGATTTTTTTACACATATCTGGATGGAGTTTTGGGTAGTAGTCTTTGTGTTTCTTCTTCTTCTTCTGATTCTTCACCTAACTCTTCTTGGCAACTTTCTTCTTCCTGATACACAATTTCTCGAGTTGGTTCTCTTGACCCTATCTGCTCATCAACTATCACATTTATACTTTCTATAATAGTATGTGTCCTTTTGTTATAGCATCTATAGGCTTTGCTCTTGGTGGAATAGCCAAGAAAAATACCCTCATCACATCTTGAGTCAAACTTACCCAAAATTTTCTCTTCTCGTCTTATGTAACATTTGCTTCCAAAGATTTTGAAATATTTTATTTTGGCTGGTCTTCCTTTCCAGAGCTCATATGGGGTTTTGTGGTGATTTACTCTTATTTGAGCTCTATTGATGATATACACTATTGTATGTACTGCCTCTTTCCAAAAACCATTTGAAATATTAGACTCATTTAACATGGCTCTAGCCATATTTTCAACAGTCCTATTTTTCCTCTCAACTACCCCATTTTGTTGAGGAGTTCTTGTTGTTGAATATTCTCTTTTGATCCCATGTTGTTCATAGAAGTCTACAAATTCATTTGAGGTAAATTCTCCTCCTCTATCTGATCTTAAACCCTTAATCCTTCTACCTATTTCATTTTCCACTAATTCTTTAAAAGCTTTAAACTTCTCAAGAGCTTCTAACTTTTCTTTCAAGAAGGCTACCCAAATCATTCTGGAATAATCATCTATAAATAATATAAAGTAACTTTCACCTTGTAGACTCTTTGTCCTTGTAGGACCACATAGGTCAGTGTGCACTAGTTTCAATGGCTCAGATGACATAAATCCTTTTGACTTGAAACTTGTTCTAGTTTGCTTCCCATGCTGACATTGTGCACAAATTGTGTTTTGTGGCCTTTTTATCTTGGGTAAATCTCTGACAGCCTGCTTGTTGCTTATTTTCACTATGTTGTCAAAGTTCAAATGACCCATTATTTTATGCCACAACCAACTCTCATCTTCTTGTGATAGAAAATATTTTTCTCCTTTAATCTCACTTAGCATGTAGAGGTTGTTTGTAGTTCTATTTGCATATGCAATAAGCTTTCCAGTTTTAGACTTTCTGATCTCACATCTATTTGGATGAAATGTAACCGTGTGCCCCTGATCACAAAGTTGGCTTACACTTGGTAGATTGTACCTTAACCCCTTGACATACAATACATTCTCCATCTTTGTTTTTCCATTATCTAAACTCAAAGTTCCTTTTCCACAAATTTTTTGTTGAACCATTATCACCAAATTTTATTGATCCTCCATCAATTTCTTTGAGTACAAGAAATTTACTTTTGTCTCCTGTCATATGACTAGAACAACCACTATCAAGGAACCATTGTTTTCCCTTATCTTGAACATGAAGGGTTGTTTGTACTAACATTGATCTAACTTTCTCATGCTCTTTTCCCTCTCTCCTAATTGTTGAAGTTGTATTCTTTTTACTTGACTCAGGAAATACCATTTTGCACCATTTAGCCTTGTGCCCAAAATTATTGCATTTATAACATATGACATCATCATTCATAAGAGGTGCAAAAGAATTGAAATTTCTATCAATATTATTTTTCACATAACTAGTGCAATGTGCAACTCTATGACCATATTTGTTACATGAAAAACAATAGCCATGGAAGAGATTTTGTAACCTGTTGGAGTGCCTTGAATGATATGGTCGAGTGCTTCTTCTTTTGTTATTCTTGTAATTGAATTTTGTCCATGGATCTTCTTTACCCTCTTATTTCCTCATGCCTTTTCCTTCTAGAGTATTAGCATGAGTTATGAGCTCATATTTGTTTGATGTCTCTATTTCTTGAGAGCTTGACTCCTCTTTCTGTTTCCCTAACTTTATATCTTGTCGTAACTTAGTCTTTTTAACTTCATTCCTTAGAGATATAATTTTTTATTCCAATATTTCACACTCTGCCTCTCTTGCCCTTAATAGTTCTATCATATCTTGTTCAATTTTATTTCCCTCTTCCACTTTTACCTTGAGTTATGTAAGATTTTGTAGAAGTTCCATATTTGCTTCTTCATCCTCTTGAATTTGATCCTTCAAACTTGAGTTCTTCCTTATGATATTTTCTAAATTTTTGAGAGCAACAAAAAATTCTTCTTTTATGTCAATTGTGGCCTCTTCTTCATTTTTTGAGGTCATGTATGTTCTTATGGGATCTTCCTCCAAGCTATTAGGCTTTTCATGAAGGAGCCCACTCTAATACCATTTGAAGAACATGAGCTTATACTGAGAGGGAGGGTGAATAGTATAAGATAAAAATTTTTACTTTTCAATCCATATGATAACATCAACAATATTAAAGCAGTAAGCATTCCACAAATCATCACACACATGAGAGACATGATTTAACGTGGTTCACCCAATGTGGGCTACTCCACAAAGAAAATATTCCTTATAAATTTTCTCAATAAATTATTTTGGGAATCAATTCCCTATTACAATGTTTATGGACCTTTATCCAAAGGAGACACCAATCCCCTTACTCTGGTTTGTGGAAATCTATCCATAGGAGAAATATTTCTCCTCTACTCTGGTTGGTGATCTTCTAGAAGACTTTTACCCCCACTATACTGGCTTGTGGATCTCTCTCCACAAAATACCTATGTCCTTACTACCCTGGCTAATGGATCTCTATCCACTAGAGACTATTTTCCTCTGCTCTATCACCTCCAAATCTTACTCTCAACTCTATCTCAAATCTATACCAAACTCTATCCCAAGTGTAGTACAAATCTTCTCTAACTCTATCTCAGGTCTAGCATAAATATGCACCAATATCTGTCCTCAAGTATTCTCAAGTCTTCACCAAGACTTGCTCAAATCTGCCTTCAAGTCCTCTCAAGAACTTGCTCAAATCTACCTTCAAGTCCTCTCCAGAACTTGTTCAAATATACTCAATTTCACGCAATTATTCAACCAATGAAACACAACTTGCTTACAAACCCTAAACAAGTGCTTTCATACTTCTTCAAACAAAGAGCACAATGTGGGTCTCAAACCCTAACTCAAATAATATTCAATCTCTATCTCAAATATTCTCTAAACATTCACCAATGAAGCATATAAAAACTCACTCAAATATTTCCAACAATGCTTATCAAACAATCCTTTTCACTCCACCTTATATTTCACAATATTCATTCCAATCACTCTAAACAAAAGATAATGTGCCCATACCTTTTTTATGTGATGGAGATATGTCTTCAAAACCTGTTTTACTCACAACCAATTCCTTTTGTTCCACTTCCAAGGTTATATAACAATGGTCTATCTCAAAACCTCAAAATGAATATTTCACAACATTCACAAAATATTCCTCCCAAAATGTGCTTAGTAAAATCTGAAAGATATACTCTAGAACCCTTCTTTTGATCTCAAGGAAAATGCATTAAAGCTCCATCATAATCCCACAAATACTCTTCTTCATAATACAAAAGGTACAATAAAATTCAAACCAATTTTACACCTTATAACTCCTAATCTTGCAAATTAAATAAACCCAACAAGAACACAAATCACACAATTAATTTTTCACTATTACACCTTTTAAATCCTTTCTTAAAAATATTTCAATCAAACTATTATACTCCAAATCCCTTTTTAAAATAACACCACATAATTTATTTCATGCATACCTTTTATCAAAATTATAAATGTTTACCTTATAACTCCCAAAGCAAAATTAAACATGCATACCTTAGAACTTAGGACCTTAGGCATTAATTAAAAAAAATTAATGCACGTTGCCTCCTGCAGGAATCAAACCCCCGCTCGTCTATCACCTGCGCCTTAGCCATGAACTAACTGCCATGTGAGCTAAGCACTCACATGAAACCAATAGTGCACCTATTGCCCTTTGTTCCTTTTACTGGTGCTAAAAATCGAGATAAACCTCACTCTTTGCCGCCGCTGCATCTCGAATATGAGACCTCCCTATTGCAACGATCTAGCACCAAGGGAAACATCATCTGGGTTATCTGCTTGGATGGAATCCAAGTCTGCTATCGTTTCCTTTTATACCACAATATCTACCTCAAAATTAGTGTAGACATTTATCTTCTTCTCCCTTTTAAATGTTAATCGAGTGCATGCGAAGGAGACTTAATTCAACACATTAAAATCCACATTGTCAATTCAAAAACCTTTGAATATTTATATGCACTTTGGGTTACATTGTGACATCGACACCTAACCTTTGATGCCCTCCTTTTTAACTTTTGGTGCCTTGAATTCGAAATTAAATATTTAAATAATAATTTAAATATTTAAACTTTAGAATATTATGTGAATTTAATATTATAAATTAAATATCTAAATAAAAAAACTTTGGGACTTTCATTAAATTAAAATATTAAAACTCTTTTAGGCCTTTAAGGGGAAACTTTTGCCACCATCACCTTAGAAAAAATTCATCAAATAACCTTATTATTTTTCTCAAACACCATGGAAAGGAGTTATATTTTTCTTTGCTACCTTATGCCTCATGTGCCATATCAACCAACTTGGACATCAAACCTTTTGATATTAATCAAACCTCTTGACATTAATTCCATCAAATTAGGACATCAAAACTCTTGACATCAATGACAACAAAACATGCTCAAATTTCCAACAAAAAGAGCTATACATATCTAAAAATATCACCAATGAAATTATCTATAGGAGATAAAGTCTTCTTAAGGGTTAAACCCATGAAAAGTGCCATCAAGTCAATAAATATGGATCCTTGCTATGTTGGGTCCTTTGAGATCATTGGAAAGGTTAGTCCAATAGCTTATATGATCGTTTTGCTACCCAACCTATTAAAAATCCATTACACTTTCCACATATCCCTACTTAGGAAGTATGTTGCTGATCCTACTCATGTGTGGAATGTTTCTAAATTACACATGATAGATTTTATAGCCATCGAGGTCCATCCAGTTAAGATTTTAGGGTTTCATTCCAAAGTGCTAAGGAAAATAACCCTAGATTAGTGTAAGGTCCAATGGGACCAATATTCAAAGAATTGTGCTACATGGGAAAATGCTGATGAGATGAGACAACAATTTCCATTTTTATTTGAATAAATATTATGTATTCTACTTTTGCAGGAAACATAGAGAACTATGTTTAGTCCAAGAGAGGAAGCATGTAACACCCCTCCTCGGTAGATCTTTTGTGGATAATGAACTATGTATTGATGTGTTTATGTAATGACATGGTTTCTTTTAGGATTATTTAATAATAGAATGATTGCTTTATTTAAGCATGGAACATGGTACTATTGATGTATCTGTGGATGCAGGATCAAGTACCTTCTCCTTGGTGGGGCTATGGGTAAACCACCTACCATGAGGGATACCTAGGGAAATGATGATGATGTCATGCTCATTGAAAATAGGGATACCTAAAGTAACAAGAAAAATGACTCTTCATGTAGATGCATTGCATTTTTTCCATTTTCATTATTCCCACAATTGGAATAGGAAGTTACTTGCAATGAGCCTCCTTAAAAATGGGTCGATGATAGCATTAATATATCTTAAAGGATATTATCCATTTAAGGATAAAACAATGGTGGGAAGAATTTATGAGTGCATACTTAAGTTTATCTATATTTTACTTGAGCTTTGTTAAGCTTTGTTTGGTAATCCCATAGTTTGGTTTAATTAAATTGCTTGATTTATGGATTTAATACTTTAGATAAGAAAAATATTAAATAGCCTATTAGTATTAAGGCTTCAAGGAGAAATTAATCCAATTATCTTGAATTTATATTAAATCAAGAGGCAAAAGGTTTAATAAGGATGTTTGTGGCTCATTAAGGAGCATGCCACCCTAATGGTGACAAGGGTGGTGAATATATTTAAGGTAACACCTTCTTGGATGTTACAAGGGGTGATCCTCCATGCATGTTGTGGGTGCTTCTCTCTTATTTCTAAGTTGTTTAAAATCAAAATTTTGGGTTGGTAAGAGAAAAGGAATCTTGGAGGTGACAAGAGAGGAGGTTTTCTAGAGTGAATGGACATTCATCAAGAAAACCTAAGAAGTGCAAGTTAACCAGGTGCTTTCCTAGTTTATTATGTTGGGTGGAATGCATTCTTGTTTTTAATCTCTTATGGATTTGTTATTTCTATTGTTGTTGTATATTTTGGGTTTGTATGTGGGTCATCTTGTCTCTCTCATGTGTTTTGGTTTGTGTCTTTATTGATTGAACCATCCTTATTGCTCTACTTATTGTGGCACCCATTAGTGTGGATCTTTATTACCACCTTAGCCGTGCTTGGTCTAGTTTCCTTTCCTTTTCATTGCAAGTTCATGGTGTTGTGTGCCTTCCTTATTGCATATTTGAAATGCTTTATGTACGTGTTGCCTCTCCTTTGGCTACATATTTTATTTATGCTCTTTGGTTGGTTGGTTGTTTGGTAGACCTACGTTAACCCGATTCCAATGATGATCCACCTTAATCTTGTGTGATGGTTGAGTTTTGTCTATCTTGTTTTCATGAGCGTCAGTTTTAGGGTTGTGAGAGCCATAGCCTGGAGTGTTCCTATGTTTTCTCCTTGCTTGCTTGGCTTTGGTTTTAAGATATTGTATGCTTGTCAGCATTAGTAGTAATGCTCAGTTGAGGTTTTTTTTAGGTTTTTATTTTCCTTAGTGCTTTTTTATAAAGAATATTAATGTGCTTTATAAATGTTTTGATAATGTACTTTGGTGTTTAATTAATATTAATTATGCTTTGATATTTATGTTGTAATAAAGCATTAGACTTAGATTAATATTAATTATGCTTTGATTATTATGTTGTAATAAAGCATTAGACTTGAATTAATATTAATAGTGCTTTGATTATTATGTTTTAATGAAGCATTGGATTTGATTTAATATTAGAGATGCTTTGAGGTTTATGTTTTATTAAAGCACTTGGATTTGAGTTAATATTAAAAGTATACTTGTTTATTAGGCTTTTAACAAGGTACTTGTGCTTTAGAATATTTATGTTTTGGTTGAAAGAAAATATTTATAATGATTCTTGAGATCTATGTGGATTAAGGGATTATTATAAAGAGAAGTATGGGCTTCTCTTGGATTGTTGTGAATGTTGTATTTTTTGTTTGAAAAAAATTATAATGATTCCTGAGATCTACATGGATTAAGAGATCATTATAAAAAGAAGTGTGGGCTTCTCTTGGATAGTTGTGAATGTTGTATATATATATATTTATAATGATTCATGATATCTACAGTGTAAAGATAAGTATGGGCTTCTCTTGGATTGTTGTGAATCTTGTGTTTTTGTTTTAAAAATTATATATTTATAATGATTCCTGAGATCTATTTAAAAATTATATATTTATAATGATTCCTGAGATCTATGTGAACTAAGGGATCATTATAAAGAGAAGTATAGGCTTCTCGTATATTGCAAATAACCTATCTAGGAGGAGTAGAGTTAGGTTTAAGAATTGACATCTCCCTTTATGTATTATGGGCCTTAAAGGGTAATCCCTATGTTGTGGTCACATGGTCCTATACTGAGAAGGATATAGAAAAGGTAGGGGGAAAAATAATAGCATCCTTCTAAACATGTAGGTTTAGTAAGGTGGACCCCAAAAGATATAGGAGTTGGCCTCTCCTATGTAATGAATATCATATACAGTGACTTAGAACTCAAATATGGTGAAGCCTTGCATGCTAAAATAACTATAATAAGGATGTCTCCCATGAGAGCCAGTGTTTTGTAAGTGCTCTTTGAAAATTAGGGTTGTATAACACACAAAAATCACTAATTTGTGCTAAATGCTATTTTATTAATCTAAAATTAGGGTTACAAAATGAGCTTCCTCTTGAGAAGGTTTTATCCCCTTTTTCACATGAATTTGAGAATATTTGCTAGTGTCTTCTAGTGCCCTCAATGAAGGTGGGCTTCTATGTACATGTGCCATCGGTAGTGATATTTGATTCTATCCTTTTATACCTACTTTGGGATTGCAAAAGGGATTTAGTGTGTTTGGGAGCCTACCTCGATCAAGCCTCATATTTATAAAGATAAATTTACTCAAACATGAAAATAAACATGATGAAAATATATGGAAATGCTATAATAACTATTTAAAACTGATATATACTTGATTTGATGTTGTAAATATATTGTAGGGCTGGTTCGCATGGCGACATGCAAACTAGATCTTGAGTTCATAGGCTAGGATGTGAACTGGGCTACTGTTGACTATTACTATATATTTTCTATCTAAACAAGTTGTAGGTGATGTCTATCACTATTTTTTAGATATAAAATGGTCAAAAGAGATTCTGACACAATTTTGGTAGAGTCTAGGTATGTTAACTGAAAGTGAGAGAGAGATAAATGAGGGAATGGATCCACTATTTTTAGGGAAAACCAAGGTCGGGGGGGTATTTAGGTGTACTAGACCCTAGAATCAAGTCCTACATGGTTAGGTTAGGGTTTGTGAGGCAACATACCTAGTCATCCTCTCATATGCCCTAAGGAAAATATCCTATCCTCACACATGTGTGAGCTAGGGTTAGGGTTAACTAGAGTTAGTTGATCCCTAGGTTAGGTGAGGGTTGAGTTAGGGTTTCCTAGGAAGTATCCTAACTAATTTGGGGTGCACACATGTGTGAGGACATATTTAGGGTTAATTTGACTCTTAACCCTAATTAAACCCAATTTAATGATAAAGTGCACTTTAAGTGAAAGTCACTTGCAAATTAGAATCCTAATTAAACTAATTAGAGTTTTTGGTAGGGAATGGTCCCATGCAAGCCTTAATGAGGCATAGGAAAGGGCTTAGGCAGCCTTAAGGGGCTTTTAGATAGCCAAACTATGAATAGGAGATGTTTTGGATGTGTTTAATAGGGTTTTGCACCTATGTGTAACTATGATGGTCTACGATGGCCTATGATGACCTATGATAGCCTATGATGGCCTATGATGGCCTATGATGGCCTATGAATGACTATGATGCCTACGATGGCCTATAATGGCGTATGATAGCCTACGATGGCCTATAGATACCTATGAATACCTATGGAGGCCTATGTAGACCTACAAGTATCTATGAAGGTCTACAAGTACTTATGGGTGAGTATGTATGACTTTTAGGTATCTACATTTACTTGTTTTTATACTATGTTGTGTAAAACACAGTTTTATACAAAAATGTGATGGAAGAAGGTGATGAGGTATTTTTAGAAGATGAAGAATGTGGGGATGAATGTAAATGAATGAATGCATGAGAAACATGATGGTAAAACAAGTGATTTGCCAATTTAGCACAATATTTTACAATATCACACTGGTTGTTTGTGAGGGCAACTTAAGACTACTTTTCTTTTACGACCAAACCAAGGTGGTCCAATTATGAATAGAACATCTGCCTATTCAAACTTTTGCTTCTGATTGATTGATGAACGCATGATGACATTTGTTAAATAATTTGAGTTGAGTGGTATGGATAAATCAAGCGTAAGATTTAGTATGTGGTCAGTGCCAATATATAGAATGAAATCAAGATGTGTTTGATAGTGCACGTGGATCTTGTGATATAACAAATATCTGATTGGGATTGAGTTTTTATTATCTTGAGATAATATTTAGCAAAAATTTTTGTAGACAGATGTGATATCTGTGATTTGGATGTTTGATTGCTTCCAAAGAAAATTTATGTATGAATACCCCCTCAAGCGAGGAATCATCAATAATGCAGATAAAATGTGGTGGTGTGGTGATGAGTCGATTGATAGAAAAAAACGGTGATAAGAGGTGGAAAAAGTGGGACAAATAGTGGTGGGAAAGGAAGAAGAAGTTGCAAGAGTTAAGAAAAAGTGAAAGTTGTATCATGAAGTTTGGTTCTCATAACACCATGAAAACCAGGTTTGCATGGTGGTGTGCAAACTAGAGTTCACATGGCAACATGTGAACTAGATTGGAGTTTGCATGGCGATATGCGAACTATGGATTATAAATCCCCTTCTCACTCATGTGAGAGTCATTTGGGCTATGAAGAGTTGTAAGGAGAGGATTGAGTGAGAGTTGGTGAAGCGAAGTGCTTGTGAAATATTGAGTGAGTGTAGAGATGACAAGAGGGCATGTGAGCACAAGGGTTTGACATGGGATCCCACTGATAAGTACTCGAGACTCAAACTGATTTTGATTTTGAATTGCATGAATGTTTGAACATTACGATAATGGGTTTTGAGTGTGTATGTATGTTTGCATGTGATGAATGATTGAAATTTGTGCACAAAGTATCAAAGTGGCCAAATGGGTATCCATAAGTGTTGCTTATTGTTTTTTTTGACCAATAAATTAACCTATTTGACTTTGTGATATGTGGTGCATGTGTGAAGGTTGATTTTGTTGTGTCACATTATTGGTGTACTATTTTGGAAATGTGTTTGAACTTTCATTTTAAAAGGGTGAAATGGGTGTTCAAAAATGTAATTTATTTATCATTGTGTGATGTTTTGGCAAGTCATGTGGATGTGTGTCATGAGATGTATGTGGATGAAGTTTAACTCTATCATGTACCGTGAATGGTGTATTGTTTTCAAAATATGTTTGAACTTTCACTATGAAAAGGTGAAGTGGGTATCCAAAGATGTGATCTGTTTGTTGTTTTGTCATGTGTTCGTGTGTTTTGGAACTATGTACCTTGGAAAACGTGTTGTGTTGTATGTTGTATTGTATGCCAAAAATGTGTTGTTTTTAGAATGTGAATGAACTTTTTACAATGAAAAGGCCTAATGGGTACCCAAAAATACCAAATTGGTAGAGTTCACATGGCATAATGTGAACCTGGTTTGCATGGTGGAATGTGAACTTGGTTCACATGGTGGGGTGTGAACTGGAGTTCGCATGGCGGCATGCGAACTAAGTTTATTTTTGCTGCAATGTGTGATGCATGGGAATTATTGTTTGAGGTTTGTATGTAATAAATATTTGTATGAAATAAGAAAAACAAATTGAGATGTATGGAAAACTGATAAAAGTTTTATGTGATATTTTGAATGAAAACAGGTGAAGAGGATTGAGCTGCGACAACATGTGCGATTGTTGAGAGCTGTCCTGAATGAGGCATGTGATGAGATGGATGTAGAGTGGATGGGTAGGGTGTGGATAAAGGGAGTATGGTATGTGTTGAGTATTCATGCCAACAGGGAATATATTTTAGCATTATGTGAGAGGTGGTATCCAGATAGGAACACCTTTCACTTACCCATAGGCGAGATGACCATTACATTGGAGGACATATACAAAATTTACAAACTATCGATAGAGGGTGTTCTAATGAGGGTAGCAGTAGATGGTACATAGAAGGAGGTATTTCAGCACACATTTGGTGTAAAGTGGGGAAGGTACGATTTGATATGGGGGTGGACTATGAGTACTAGTGGTATCAGAAGATGTTGTTTGAACACCATTACACAATGATGCTTATGATATCTATGTATGCTCTGCCAGATTCCTTAGGAGTGAAGTTCTCTTGGAATATGATGGATGTAGTATGTGAGAATGTGGAACATGAGGTAGTGTTTACATGGGCACCCATGTTATTGGTATAGGTATACAGGGAGTTGCACGATGTAGTGCAAGTAGGGTGAATGCGCTTGAGTTGGAGCCCATTATTGTAGGTTTGGATATGGGAGTATATTACGATAGAAAAAATAGCATTGTTTCAATATAGTTCTCATAAGTTGATGGGTGACTTCGTACCTTACACCTTGAGGTGGTGTATGGATATGAAGAAGTGGATGAAGAGGGGATATGAGGTTGATTACTTATTTTGGAGGAGATAGGTGATTTGTAGCCTAAGCATATTCAGTCGAGGCTCTAGAAGGGTGAGGTAGTGTGGAAGGATGTTGAGTAGTTGGGGGTGATTCACTAAGGGTGATAGGTATTAGGGTGGTATGTGCGATAGGCAGAGTTCTTCCCCTTTAGTAGGGTCATGTATCAGTTTGGGTTGTGGTAGGGGAGACTTGATGCACTTATTACGATATGGAGAAGGTAGGGTGATACAGGGATGAAATCTATAATGCATCCCTTGGAATGTGGAGAGGGATCCATTGATGGTAATTCAAGATATGGCTGATATAGGGATAACTCATGAGTATGATGCATGGTGGGCCACATAGATATGGGAACCAAGAGTTAGAGTGATTGATTATTGGGTGTAGCTAGTGGTAGTATTTCCTATAGTAGGAGGACATGTACCAAGGGGAGGTGGAACTATGTTAGATGTAGGATCAAAGGATGAGATAGAGAATCCTTTTTGATTATAGAGGTAATATTGAGATGATGGATCTAGGATTCCTGTAGTGAGATCCCCAGATTGACCAACAAACGATAGAGGCCAATCCTTGTATGATACAGTTCCTATAGAGGAGGAGGGTGGTGGCTTGGTAGCTAATGTATTAGTAGAGTATCCTCAAGGAGATATGGAAATGATGGAGTAGGATGATGTTGGAGATATGGTAGAAATACCATTTGAAATACATGAGAGGATGGATGATCATGATGAGCTAGTGATATTGAGGGAGAGGGTATGCGATCTAGAGGGAAGATTACATGAGAGGGAGGCAGATTGGACTCTAGATCTAGGTAAATGGAGGGAGGAGTGATGGGGGTTAGAGGAGAGGTTAGCGATAAGTGAGCAGGTGAGCCGCACCAAGAGGTATGGGTTAGAGAGGCAATGTGAGGAGCTATGAGGATAGCTTGAGGCAGATTAGGGGAGGCATGTCAAGATTGTTGAGGATCTACGCCACTAGGTTGTAGAGATTGTTGGATATTTTGAGTAGATGAGTTGTCATTGATGTAAAGAGTGAGTGGTCATTTATGTCAAGATTTAGCACCAATCAGTGGTAGTTTTAGTGGGCATCATCAGTTTCATGTTCTCCAATAAATGCAAAAGGATAGTTCATCTTCAGTTGATCAAGACTCGATTCCAGGAAGTCAAATGAGGTCCGAAGGGCAAAGAAGAGGCCCAAGTAAATAATATTATAATATTAAAAAGGAAATTTAAATTAATTATAAATTAATTAATATAATTTTATTATAAATTAATTTAATTAACTTTCATGTTACTTAAGTTAATTTTAATTTAATTATAAATTATTTTTTATTAATTTAATAAACCCTAAAAAGGGTTATAAAGCAAAGTTTATAAATCAAATTTAAAATTTGATTTGAAGCATCGACATGTTATAACATCAAGGCATCATATATATAAAGGTAAAACCTTTGCCTTAAGTCTCCCCTCATGAATTATTTGAATGCCTATGTTTTGATTTATGTGCAGAGAGAAAGCAATGATTTTTGAGTTTGAAAAGTCTTCGGCGGAAGAAATGGAAAAAAAAGGAGCAAGGCTCCTTTCACTTTGTACATGCACCACATAGTGTAGCTGGCAATGGTGGAAGGTGTTAAGACGTTTGTTGGTAGGAAGGGTGCAGGTTCAAATCTCGTGGGGTTCGTGTTTTGCAAGGATGAAGGTTTGCATTTTGTGAACAACGCCTAGCATGAGGAACAAAGGGAGCTAGCGCCTTCCCCTTCTCGTGGGAGCACCTAGCCCACGTGGTGGGATATCATCTTGGTAAGGTACTCAAAAAAGAGATTTCGGGGTCAAAATCCATCGAGGCCTTTTAGTGGTTGAGAGAAAGGTATGCACTGATGATTGTTGGGTTTGTCGCTTAATTTGGATGTGCTAAGGTTGAAGAAAAATATAAATATTTTTATGTGCCTAAGGTTGAAAAATAATTATTTTGATTGGTTATAAGATTTAATTTTTGCCTAAATTAAAATTGGTTATTAAGTGTTTTGAGGGAGATAAAAGGGTAGGCAATTATTATTTATGAAGGGTTATTTTTGAAAGTTTGATTTATTAAATTGGAAATTATAAGGAGCATTTTGAGTGATTATTTTTATGTGTAAATTGATGATTGCTAATTCCAAGGAGTAATAAAGTGTATTTGGGATTGATTATTTTTATGTTTGAGAAATATTTTGAAAGAGAGTTAGTGTGATATTTTATCATCTAATCATTGAAATTGGCAAAGAAGAAAATTGTGATTGAGATAGGTTTTCTAAGGGCACTTCTACATCAAACAAAAGGTATGGACATATCTTCCTAGTGAGTTATTGTTGAAATTTGTGTTGGACATTTTGAGTCAAAGTTGTCATTGATGTCAAGGAATGAAGTTGTCATTGATGTCAAGGAATAAGCTACCGTTGATGCCAAAAGGTCAAAAGGAGCAATGCAAAAGGTTGATGGCAAAAGAGCTTCATAATATTTATTTTTAATATTATGTGAAGCATAAGTAGAAGGGTTTTTATTAAAACCATGGATTGGCAAAGTAAAAGGTTTTTATTAAAACCATGGTTAGACAAAATAAAAGGTTTTTATTAAAACCATGGTTGGGCAAAATAAAAGGTTTTTATTAAAAACCATAGTGGGAAAAATAAAAGGTTTTTATTAAAAACCATAATGGGGAAAATAAAAGGTTTTTATTAAAACCTAAGGAGGCTTTAATCTTTAATAAAGCCAAAATATTTAAATATTAATTTATAATATTTAAATTCTAGTGAATTTAAATAATTATAAATTAAATATTTCGGAGTTAAAACATAAGCGTCGACCCCCAACGAATTCGTCTCCGTCGACGTGCATGGGAACAAGGGCATAAGGTATTTATACCTTAGCCAAACCTTAGTTTGGTAATTCGATTAATGCATCCATAATATTCGTTGAAGAGAGCTCGTGCGAAATTAAAGGCACCTCCAAAGTGCAAGGTTTGAGGTAGGCATCATGTTGAAGAAAGAGCCAAAGGCTCTAGAGGAGTGTGAAGCGGTCAAAGCGCACATTGCACTTTAGAGCATCAAGGGAGCACGTGGCTCACATGGCATGGAAGCCGCGACCAAGGCGCTGTTGAAGCATTTGGTGCAAGTTTGAATCTCACCGATTGCAAAGCGGGTAATAAAGTTTTTGAATTATTTTATTTTGCATATGCTAAGGTTGTTGGAGGGATAAGGTGCAAGTAAGTTTTGATATTAACCTAAGTGTTGAAAGGTTAATTTTTGCTAGGGTAATTTTGTTTTCACCTTAGGAAAGTGGAAATTGATTTATTGCATTAAGTTATAAAGTGAGTTATTTAAATTAAATGCAATATTGAGTAGGGAGTCATAAGTAGAGTTTGGATTATTTTTTAGATATATTTTTGAAAAGGGTTATGATGAAATTAAATTTTTAAGAGGCTCTTTTGATGAGTTAGAGTTTTGGAAGAAGTGTTTTTGTGGTGTTGGATATTATTTTAAGAAGGAGAAATAAGGTGTAATTAATTTTAATTATTTTTGTAATTGAGAATTATTTTGTGAGAAAGTTAGTGTGATATTTTATCATCTAACTATTGAGATTGGCAAAAGAGAAAATTGTGATTGAGACAGGTTTTCCAAGGTCACTTCTACATCAAATAAAGGTATGGGCATATTCTTCCTAGTGAGTGATTTGTTGAATGTTGTGAATGCAAAGTTGGAGTGAAAAGGATTGTTTGGTAAGCATTGTTAAGTGTGTTTTGAATTAATGCTTCAAGGTTTTCTGGAATAAAGAGTTGTTGATAAAACCTTGTTTTATAAGCATTGTTGTTGAAGTGATTAAGTTGAGTGAACTTGAACTAGGGTTTGCAAAGATCATGAGTATCATTGTTATGTGAAGATTATTTATAAGCATTGTTGTTGAAGTGATTGGTTGAGTAAAGAACTTGAACTAGGGTTTGCAAAGAACATGAGTATCATTGTTATGTGAGATTGGTTGATAAGCATTGTTGGAAATATTTGAGTGAGTGTTCATATGCTTGGACTAGGGTTTGTGAGCAAGGATTATTTCATTGAGTGATTGGTTGAGTAGAGTTGGTTGAGCCTAGTCAAGTGGATGTGTGAAGTGATAGTTCAAGTTCTATGAAATAAATTGTTCTATATTCTGAATTGATTTGAGAAAGAGGTTGAGTGTTGATGAGTGTGAAACATATTGAGTCTCTAACAATTCTCTATATGTTTCTGTGATAAAAGAGATATTGAAAGTTATTGAGAGTTTGTGAGTGTGAAACATATTGAGTCTCTAACAATTCTCTGTATGTTTCTAAAAGAGTGATTGAAAGTGATTGAGCATTGAGGTAAATGAGAAGCATATTGAGTCTCTAACAATTCTCTATATGTTTCTAAAAGAGTGATTGAAAGTGATTGAGCATTGTGATGAATGTGAAGCATATTGAGTCTCTAACAATTCTCTTTATGTTTCTATGAGATTGGACAAGTTCTAGTGAGGACTTGTTGAGTTTGAGGTAAGTCTTTGGGAAGACTTGTGGATAGATTTGTGTGAGCTTTTGTGGAAGCTTACAATATATATTGAGAGTAGAATTGGATAAGTTCTAGTGAGGACTTATTGAGTATATTTGGACAAGTTCTAGTGAGGACTTATTGAGTAGATTTGGACAAGTTCTAGTGAGGACTTGTTGAGAGATTTGGACAAGTTCTAGAGAGGACTTGTGGATAGATTAGTGTGAGCTTTTGTGGAAGCTTACAAGGTAGATTTGAGATAAGTCTTTGAGAAGACTTGTGAGTAGAGTTGATTGATTGATTTGTTCAAACCTTGAGTTAAGGTTTGGGGCAGATCTAGTAGAGTTGATTTGAGATTAATTCAAGCTTTGTGTTAAGGCTTGAGGATAAATATTGAGGATAGATTTGTGCTAGATCGAAGGACTGTGTTTAGTGTAGAGGATAGATATTGAGGATAGATTTAAGGATAGATTTTGGTGTATATTTGAGGATAGGTTTGTGCCAGATCAGAGATAGATATTGAGCAGATTTATGCTAGATTGAAGGACTATGTTTAGTGTAGATTTGAGATAGAGCTTTGAAGGTGATAGAGTATAGAGGATGATAGTCTCTAGTGGATAGAGATCCATAAGCTAGAGTAGTGAGGATATGTGTCTTTAGTGGATAGAGATCCATTAGCTAGAGGAGTAAGTGGGGCAAAAGTTCTTCTAGAAGATCACCAGCTAGAGCAAGAGGAGAAAGGAGTTCTCCTATGGATAGAGATCCATGAACTTGATTAGGGGATTGGTGTCTCCTTTGGATAGAGGTCCATAAACATTGTAATAGGGAAAGGATTCCCAAGATATTGATTGAGGAAATTTTAGTGAAATATTTTCTCCATGGAGTAGCCCACATTGGGTGAACCACATAAAATTGGTGTCTCTATTGTGTGTGGTGATTTGTGCATTGCTTTGATTACTGCTGTTGATATTGCTATCTATACATTGCATAATATTGATTGGGAAAGAAAAGTAAAAAGTGGTCTTATACTTGTTCACCCCCCTCTCAGTATAAGCTTGTGTTCTTCAATTGGTATCAGAGCGGGTTCCTTCGAAAGAGTTTAACAACTTGAAGGAAAAGATTTCAAGAACACAATGGATTCTAAGAATGTGTCCTCAGATAATTCAACACCAATATTTGATGGAAGTGATTATATATTTTGGAGTATGAGAATGAAGATTCACCTGATGGCACTTGGCAATGAAATTTGGGAAGGAGTTGAAAATGGATACATACCACCAGTTGATCCACCTACAGATAAGGAAGGTAAGCTTCTACAACATTACAATTCAAAAGCAATGAATGCAATTTTGAGAGGTTTGCATAGAACAAAATCAATAAAATTTATGCATTGTAAAGATGCAAAAGGAATATGGGATAAGTTGCAAAGCATATATGAAGGAGATAAAAGTGTCAAAAAGGTAAAGATACAAAATCTCAAAGGGCAATTTGAAGAATTAAGAATGAAGGATGAGGAAAACATTAGTACTTATCTACTTTGGGTAGATGAAGTTGTTAATGCCATGCAAGGACTTGGACTTAATGTTGAAGAATCAGATGTTTGTGATAAGGTCTTAAGATCTCTTCCAAAAATATTTAGTGAAAATATTTCTGCTATAGAAGAATCAAAATATGGTGATTCTTTGACAAGAGATATGTTACTTGGTATTCTCACAACCTTTGAGTTAAGAACAAAAGAGGAACCTAATATTCAAAAGGAAGCAACCTTCAAAGCAATTAAGAAGACAAAGGGTAAGAAGTCAGAATCGAGCAATGAGTCATCCAGTGATGAAGAAGCTAATTATGGCAGAAGGAATAAGGATTCAAGAAGATTTAAAGATGC
Organism: Wollemia nobilis; assembly: GCA_028583015.1. Classification (NCBI taxonomy): domain Eukaryota; kingdom Viridiplantae; phylum Streptophyta; class Pinopsida; order Araucariales; family Araucariaceae; genus Wollemia; species Wollemia nobilis. The sequence continues at coordinate 25,895,858 of JAQPPZ010000521.1, read as the reverse complement.
AAAATATGTTAGATGTTTCAATTGTGGAAAGTATGGTCACTATGCAACTGATTTTCAAGAAGCTAAAAATAACAATGATGAAGAAAAATAGGATCACAGGAATAGGGAATCAGAAAGATACAGGTACCAAAAGAAAGGTAAGGATGGACAAGGCAAACAAGGAAAGAAGTTCTTTCAAAGACAAAAGAGGAGCTACTATGCAGACAAGGCAAGTAAGTACTCAAGTGATAGTGATAATAGTTTCTCAGATAATGATAAAGATGAAGTCCTATTTCTGATAGAAGAAAAAGAAGAAGTTAAGAAAAGGTCACCAATAATTCTCAAGTGTTTTAGATGTGGTAATTTTGGACATCTTGAAGATAGTTGTACAAGGAATGGTTTTAGTTTTAGTGATGATGAATATGAAGATACACTTGAAGGACTAGAAGAGAATATTATAATGGCTCTAGAAGAAGAAGAAGGTGATCCTATAGAAGACAAGTCAGAAAAGAATGAAGATGTTGACAAAGGTAAACAAATAGAGGAAGAATCAGAAAAAGGAGGAGTTGATCTTGAGGGAGAGCTTATTTATGCTCTTAAAACTTTAAAGAAGGTAAGAAAGCAAAACTCCCAACTTGAGTTTCAATTTCAAGAATGTGATGAAGAGAGAGGAAAGCTTATAGAGGATCTAAAAAAGTCATTGGCTAAGACAAAGAAGGTCAAGGATAAGCTAGAAGCAAAGGTCTTAGAATGTGAAAGGTTAGAACAAGAAGTAGCTCTATTAAGGGAAGAATTAGAAAAGTCCAAGGACAAGCTACACAAGTTTGGAAAGAGCTCAAATATTGTGGATAAGATGATCAAGGTACAAATAAGGTCAACAAATAAAATAGGTCTTGGTTTTGAACAGGCTCAAAAGAAACAAGAAGAAGAGTCAACCTCAAGTTCTGAAGAAGAAGAAACTTTAGAAGAAGATAGTGTAAGAGAAAGTGAGACTTCTGAGGATGAGTTGGACAATAGAAAGTTCAACAAGGAAAGGAACAATGCACAAAGAAGAAATATATGGAACAACAATCAGAATAGGTTAAGAGAGACTAAGAGACCAATGAGGTCAAGACAAGGAAACTTCAATGGATGATGTTTCTCATGTCACAGATTTGGGCACATGGCTTCACAGTGTAGGACACATGAAAGATAGGAATATGGGAACTTCAGGAACAGGTAACTTTTCCATGGGTATTGCTACTCATGTAATCAGTTTGGTCACAAGGCAATGAATTGCAGGGTTCATGATAGAAAAGGATATGGCTTCACTAGGAGAAATCCCAAGACATTTGCACCTCCAAGGAATAATAACATTAAGTGTTATAAGTGCAATAATGATGGACATACAACAAAATGGTGTAGAGCAGACATTCTAGAATCAAGCATGAATAAGAATAGGAATAGGAACAAGAATAGGAATATGGACATGAACAAGAACATGGACATGAACAAGAATAGTCAAAGGAATCAGAAGGATCAAATGAGAAGGAAAAAGGACAAAGGTAAAGACCAGTGCTTTCTGGGAGTAGAAATACTCCCACCCTAGAATTAACCACCTCAAGAGGAGGTGGGGAGGGGCTAAGCTAAGAGACTCATTCTTAGCCCCGAGCCCCAAAGGTGACCCTTTGCCATTGATGTCAAAGGGGAGAGATTTGAGTAAGGGGAGAGATTTGGTTTAAGGAGAGAGCATTGAGTCAGGGGGAGCAGTTTCCTAGGGGGAGCAAAATGAAAAGGTCAAGAAAATGGTAAAAAGTTATTGGGTTGCCATCAATGACAAAGGGGGAGATTGTTGGACATTTTGAGTCAAAGTTGTCATTGATGTCAAGGAATGAAGTTGTCATTGATGTCAAGGAATAAGCTACCGTTGATGCCAAAAGGTCAAAAGGAGCAATGCAAAAGGTTGATGGCAAAAGAGCTTCATAATATTTATTTTTAATATTATGTGAAGCATAAGTAGAAGGGTTTTTATTAAAACCATGGATTGGCAAAGTAAAAGGTTTTTATTAAAACCATGGTTAGACAAAATAAAAGGTTTTTATTAAAACCATGGTTGGGAAAATAAAAGGTTTTTATTAAAAACCATAGTGGGCAAAATAAAAGGTTTTTATTAAAACCTAAGGAGGCTTTAATCTTTAATAAAGCCAAAATATTTAAATATTAATTTATAATATTTAAATTCTAGTGAATTTAAATAATTATAAATTAAATATTTCAGAGTTAAAACATAAGCGCCGACCCCCAACGAATTCGTCTCCATCGACGTGCATGGGAACAAGGGCATAAGGTATTTATACCTTAGCCAAACCTTAGTTTGGTAATTTCGATTAATGCATCCGTAATATTCATTGAAGAGAGCTCATGCAAAATTAAAGGCGCCTCCGAAGTGCAAGGTTTGAGGTAGGTGTCGTGTTGAAGAAAGAGCCAAAGGCTCTAGAGGAGTGTGAAGTGGTCAAAGCGCACATTGCACTTTAGAGCATCAAGGGAGCACGTGGCTCACACGGCGTGGAAGCCATGGCCAAGGCGTTGTTGAAGCATTTGGTGCAAGTTCGAATCTCATCGATTGCAAAGCGGGTAATAAAGTTTTTGAATTATTTTATTTTGCATATGCTAAGGTTGTTGGAGGGATAAGGTGCAAGTAAGTTTTGATATTAACCTAAGTGTTGAAAGGTTAATTTTTGCTAGGGTAATTTTGTTTTCACCTTAGGAAAGTGGAAATTGATTTATTGCATTAAGTTATAAAGTGAGTTATTTAAGTTAAATGCAATATTGAGTAGGGAGTCATAAGTAGAGTTTGGATTATTTTTTAGATATATTTTTGAAAAGGGTTATGATGAAATTAAATTGTTAAGAGGCTCTTTTGATGAGTTAGAGTTTTGGAAGAAGTGTTTTTGTGGTGTTGGATATTATTTTAAGAAGGAGAAATAAGGTGTAATTAAGTTTGATTATTTTTGTAATTGAGAATTATTTTGTGAGAAAGTTAGTGTGATATTTTATCATCTAACTATTGAGATTGGCAAAAGAGAAAATTGTGATTGAGACAGGTTTTCCAAGGTCACTTCTACATCAAATAAAGGTATGGGCATATTCTTCCTAGTGAGTGATTGTTGAATGTTGTGAATGCAAAGTTGGAGTGAAAAGGATTGTTTGGTAAGCATTGTTGAGTGTGTTTTGAATTAATGCTTCAAGGTTTTCTGGAATAAAGAGTTGTTGATAAAACCTTGTTTTATAAGCATTGTTGTTGAAGTGATTGAGTTGAGTGAACTTGAACTAGGGTTTGCAAAGATCATGAGTATCATTATTTATTATTATGATGAATTTGAAGTTGAGTAAAGAACTTGAACTAGGGTTTGCAAAGATCATGAGTATCATTGTTATGTGAGATTGGTTGATAAGCATTGTTGGAAATATTTGAGTGAGTGTTCATATGTTTGGACTAGGGTTTGTGAGCAAGGATTATTTCATTGAGTGATTGGTTGAGTAGAGTTGGTTGAGCCTAGTCAAGTGGATGTGTGAAGTGATAGTTCAAGTTCTATGAAATAAATTGTTCTATATTCTAAATTGATTTGAGAAAGAGGTTGAGTGTTGATGAGTGTGAAACATATTGAGTCTCTAACAATTCTCTATATGTTTCTGTGATAAAATAGAGATTGAAAGTGATTGAGAGTTTGTGAGTGTGAAACATATTGAGTCTCTAAAAATTCTCTATATGTTTCTAAAAGAGTGATTGAAAGTGATTGAGCATTGAGGTAAATGAGAAGCATATTGAGTCTCTAAAAATTCTCTATATGTTTCTAAAAGAGTGATTGAAAGTGATTGAGCATTGTGATGAATGTGAAGCATATTGAGTCTCTAACAATTCTCTTTATGTTTCTATGAGATTGGACAAGTTCTAGTGAGGACTTGTTGAGCATATTTGAGGTAAGTCTTTGGGAAGACTTGTGGATAGATTTGTGTGAGCTTTTGTGGAAGCTTACAATATAGATTGAGAGTAGAATTGGATAAGTGTGAGGACTTATTGAGTAGATTTGGACAAGTTCTAGTGAGGACTTATTGAGAAGATTTGGACAAGTTCTAGTGAGGACTTGTTGAGCAGATTTGGACAAGTTCTAGAGAGGACTTGTGGATAGATTAGTGTGAGATTTTGTGGAAGCTTACAAGGTAGATTTGAGATAAGTCTTTGAGAAGACTTGTGAGCAGAGTTGATTGATTGATTTGTTCAAACCTTGAGTTAAGGTTTGGGGTAGATCTAGCAGAGTTGATTTGAGATTGATTCAAGCTTTGTGTTAAGGCTTGAGGATAGATATTGAGGATAGATTTGTGCTAGATCGAAGGACTATGTTTAGTGTAGATTAGAGGATAGATATTGAGGATATATTTGTGCTAGATGTATGTTTAGTATAGATTTGAGGATAGAGTTTGGTGTAGATTTGAGGACAGGTTTGTGCCAGACCAGAGATAGATATTGAGCAGATTTGTGCTAGACTGAAGGACTATGTTTAGTGTAGATTTGAGATAGAGCTTTGAAGGTGATAGAGTATAGAGGATGATAGTCTCCAGTGGATAGAGATCCATAAGCCAGAGTAGTGAGGATAGGTGTCTTCAGTGGATAGAGATCCATTAGCTAGAGTAGTGGGGACAACAGTTCTTCTAGAAGATCACCAACTAGAGCAAGAGGAGAAAGGAGTTCTCCTATGGATAGAGATCCATGAACTTGATTAGGGGATTGGTGTCTCCTTTGGATAGAGGTCCATAAACATTGTAATAGGGAAAGGATTCCCAAGAGATTGATTGAGGAAATTTTAGTGAAATATTTTCTCCGTGGAGTAGCCCACATTGGGTGAACCACGTAAAATTGGTGTCTCTATTGTGTGTGGTGATTTGTGCATTGCTTTGATTACTGTTTTTGATATTGCTATCTATACATTGCATAATATTGATTGGGAAAGAAAAGTAAAAAGTGGTCTTATACTGTTCACCCCCCCTCTCAGTATAAGCTTGTGTTCTTCAATTGGTATCAGAGTGGGTTCCTTCGAAAGAGTTTAATAGCTTGAAGGAAAATCTTTCAAGAACACAATGGATTCTAAGAATGTGTCCTCAGATAATTCAACACCAATATTTGATGGAAGTGATTATATATTTTGGAGTATGAGAATGAAGATTCACTTGATGGCACTTGGAAATGAAATTTGGGAAGTAGTTGAAAATGGATACATACCACCAGTTGATCCACCTACAGATAAGGAAGGTAAGCTTCTACAACATTACAATTCAAAAGCAATGAATGCAATTTTGAGAGGTTTGCATAGAACAAAATCAATAAAATTTATGCATTGTAAAGATGCAAAAGGAATATGGGATAAGTTGCAAAGCATATATGAAGGAGATAAAAGTGTCAAAAAGGCAAAGATACGAAATCTCAAAGGGCAATTTGAAGAGTTAAGAATGAAGGATGAGGAAAACATTAGTACTTATCTACTTTGGGTAGATGAAGTTGTTAATGCCATGCAAGGACTTGGACTTAATGTTGAAGAATCAGATGTTTGTGATAAGGTCTTAAGATCTCTTCCAAAAATATTTAGTGAAAATATTTCTGCTATAGAAGAATCAAAAGATGGTGATTCTTTGACAAGAGATATGTTACTTGGTATTCTCACAGCCTTTGAGTTAAGAACAAAAGAGGAACCTAATATTCGAAAGGAAGCAACCTTCAAAGCAATTAAGAAGACAAAGGGTAAGAAGTCATAATCGAGCAATGAGTCATCCAATGATGAAGAAGCTAATTATGGCAGAAGGAATAAGGATTCAAGAAGATTTAAAGATGCAAAATCTATTAGATGTTTCAATTGTGGAAAGTATGGTCACTATGCAACTAATTGTCAAGAAGCTAAAAATAACAATGATGAAGAAAAATAGGATCACAGGAACAGGGAATCAGAAAGATACAGGTACCAAAATAAAGGTAAGGATGGACAAGGCAAACAAGGAAAGAAGTTCTTTCAAAGATAAAAGAGGAGCTACTATGCAGACAAGGCAAGTAAGTACTCAAGTGATAGTGATAATAGTTTCTCAGATAATGATAAATATGAAGTCCTATTTCTGATAGAAGAAAAATAAGAAGTTAAGAAAAGGTCACCAATAATTCTCAAGTGTTTTAGATGTGGTAATTTTGGACATCTTGAAGATAGTTGTACAAGGAATGGTTTTAGTTTTAGTGATGATGAATATGAAGATACACTTGAAGGACCAGAAGAGAATATTCTAATGGCTCTAGAAGAAGAAGAAGGTGATCCTATAGAAGACAAGTCAAAAAAGAATGAAGATGTTGACAAAGGCAAACAAATAGAGGAAGAATCAGAAAAAGGAGGAGTTGATCTTGAGGGAGAGCTTATTTATGCTCTTAAAACTTTAAATAAGGTAAGAAAGCAAAACTCCCAACTTGAGTTTCAATTTCAAGAATGTGATGAAGAGAGAGGAAAGCTTATAGAGGATCTAAAAAAGTCATTGGCTAAGACAAAGAAGGTCAAGGATAAGCTAGAAGCAAAGGTCTTAGAATGTGAAAGGTTAGAACAAGAAGTAGCTCTATTAAGGGAAGAATTAGAAAAGTCCAAGGATAAGCTACACAAGTTTGGAAAGAGCTCAAATATTGTGGATAAGATGATCAAGGTACAAAGAAGGTCAACAAACAAAATAGGTCTTGGTTTTGAATAGGCTCAAAAGAAACAAGAAGAAGAGTCAACCTCAAGTTCTAAAGAAGAAGAAACTTCAGAAGAAGATAGTGTAAGAGAAAGTGAGACTTCTAAGGATGAGTTGGACAACAGAAAGTTCAACAAGGAAAGGAACAATGCACAAAGAAGAAATAAATGGAACAACAATAAGAATAGGTTAAGAGAGACTAAGAGACCAATGAGGTCAAGGCAAGGAAAATTCAATGGATGATGTTTCTCATGTCACATATTTGGGCACATGGCTTCACAGTGTAGGACACATGAAAGACAGGAATATGGGAACTTTAGGAACAAGCAACTTTTCCATGGGTATTGCTACTCATGTAATCAATTTGGTCACAAGGCAATGAATTGCAGGGTTCATGACAGAAAAGGATATGGCTTCACTAGGAGAAATCCCAAGACATTTGCACCTCCAAGGAATAATAACATTAAGTGTTATAAGTGCAATAATGATGGACATACAACAAAATGGTGTAGAGCAGACATTCCAAAATCAAGCATGAACAGGAATAGGAACAAGAACAAGAATATGAATATGGACATGAATAGGAACATGGACATGAACAAGAACAATCAAAGGAATCAGAAGGATCAAATGAAAAGGAAAAAGGACAAAGGTAAAGACTAGTGCTTTCTAGGAGTAGAAATACTCCCACCCTAGAATTAACCACCTCAAGAGGAGGTGGGGGAGGGGCTAAGCTAAGAGACTCATTCTTAGCCCCGAGTCCCAAAGGTGACCCTTTTCCATTGATGTCAAAGGGGGAGATATTTGAGTAAGAGGGAGAGATTTGGTTTAAGGAGAGAGCATTGAGTCAAGGGGAGGAATTTCCTAGGGGGAGCAAAATGAAAAGGTCAAGAAAATGGTAAAAATTATTGGGTTGCCATCAATGAACAAGTAAATTTTCCATGGGTATTGCTACTCATGTAATTAGTTTGGTCACAAGAAAATGAATTGCAGGGTACATGATAGGAACATAGATGGCTTCACTAGGAGAAATCCCAAGAAATTTGCACCTCCAATGAATAATAACAATAAGTGTTATAAGTGCAATAATGATGGACATACAACAAAGTGGTGTATAGAAAACATTATAGAACCAAGCATGAACAAGAAAAAGAATAAGAATATGGACATGAGTAGGAACAGGAATATGGATAGTAACAAGAACATGGACATGAACAAGAACAATCAAAGGAATCATAAGGATCAGATGAGAAGAAAAGAGGACAAAGGTAAAGAACAATGTTTGATGGGAATAGAAATACTCCCACTCTAGAATTAACCACCTCAAGAGGAGGTGGGGGAGGGGCTAAGCTAAGAGACTCATTCTTAGCCCCGAGCACCAAAGGTGACCCTTTGCCATTGATGTCAAAGTGGGAGATATTTGAGTAAGGGGGAGATATTTGGTTTAAGGAGAGAGCATTGAGTTAGGGGGATCAATTTCCCAAGGGGAGAAGAACAGGAAAAAGGTCAAGTTTTGGTAAAAATAATTTGGGTTGCCATCAATGACAAATGGGGATATTGTTGGAAATTTTGAGTAGATGAGTTATCATTGATGTTAAGAGTGAGTGGGCATTGATGTCAAGATTCAACACCAGTTAGTGGCAGTTTCAGTGGGCAACATCAATTTCAGGTTCTACAATAAATGCAAAAGGATAGTCCATCTTCAGTTGATCAAGACCCGATTCCAGGAAGTCAGATGAGGTCCAAAGTTCAAAGAAGAAGCCCAAGCAAAAAATATTATAATAGTTTATTATAATATTAAAAAGTAAATTTAAATTAATTATAAATTAATTAATATAATTTTATTATAAATTAATTTAATTAACTTTCATGTTAAGTTAATTTTAATTTAATTATAAATTAATTTTTATTAATTTAATAAACCCTAAAAAGGGTTATAAAGCAAAGTTTATAAATCGAATTTAAAATTCTATTTGAAGCACCGACGTGTTATAACATCAAGGCATCATATATATAAAGGCAAAACCTTTGCCTTAAGTCTCCCCTCATGAATTATTCGAATGCCTATGTTTTGATTTATGCGCAGAGAGAAAGCAACAATTTTCAAGTTTGAAAAGTCTTTGATGGAAGAAAAGGAACAAAAAGGAGAAAGGATCCTTTCACTTTGTACACGTGCCACATAGCATAGCTGGTGATGACGAAAGGTGTTAAGATATTTATTGGTAGAAAGGATGCAGGTTCAAATCCCGTGAGGTTCATGTTTTTCAAGGAAGAAGGTTTGCATTTTGCGAACAACTCCTAGCACATGAAAAAAAGGGAGGCTAGCACCTTCCCATTTCCATGGGAGCGCCTAGCCCACGTTGTGGGCTAGCACCTTGGTAAGGCATTCGATGAAGAGGTTTCGGGGTCAAAACCCACCAAGGACTTTTAGTGGTTGAGAGAAAGGTATGCGCTGATGATTGTTGGGTTTGTCGCTTAATTTGGATGTGCTAAGGTTGAAGAAAAATATAAATATTTTTATGTGCCTAAGGTTGAAAAATAATTGTTTTGATTGGTTATAAGATTTAATTTTTGCCTAAATTAAAATTGGTTATTAAGTGTTTTGAGGGAGATAAAAGGGTAGGCTATTATTATTTCTGAAGGGTTATTTTTGAAAGTTTGATTTATTAAATTGGAGATTATAAGGAGCATTTTGAGTGATTATTTTTATGTGTAAATTGATGATTGCTAATTTCAATAAGGAGTAATAAGGTGTATTTGGGATTGATTATTTTTGTGTTTGAGAAATATTTTGAAAGAGAGTTAGTGTGATATTTTATCATCTAATCATTGAAATTGGCAAAGAAGAAAATTGTGATTGAGACAGGTTTTCTAAGGGCACTTCTACATCAAACAAAAGGTATGGGCACATATTCCTAGTGAGTGATTGTTGAAAGTTGTGAATACAAATTTGGATTGTTTGGTTAGCATTGTTGAGTGTATTTTGAATTAATTCTTCAAGGTTTTTTGGAATAAAGAGTTGTTAATAAAACCTTGTTTTATAAGCATTGTTGTTGAAGTGATTAGTTGAGTGAAGAACTTGAACTAGGGTTTGCAAAGAACATGAGTATCATTATTATGTGAAGATTGTTTTATAAGCATTTTTGTTGAAATGATTATTTGAGTGAGGAACTTGAACTAGGGTTTGCAAAGATCATGAGTATCATTGTTATGTGAGATTGATTGATAAGCATTATTGGAAAATTTGAGTGAGTGTTCATATATTTGGACTAGGGTTTGTGAGAAAGGGTTAATTCATTAAGTGATTGGTTGAGTAGAGTTGGTTGAGCCTAGTCAAGTGGATGTGTTGATGTGATAGTTCAAGTTCTATGAAACAAATTGTTATATATTCTGAATTGATTTGAAAAAGAGGTTGAGTGTTGATGAGTGTGAAACATATTGAGTCTCTAATAATTCTCTATATGTTTTTGTGATAAAATAGAGATTGAAAGTGATTGAGAGTTTGTGAGTGTGAAGCATATTGAGTCTCTAACAATTATCTATATGTTTCTAAAAGAGTGATTGAAAGTAATTGAGCATTGTGATAAGTGTGAAGCATATTGAGTCTGTAACAATTCTATTTATGTTTCTATAAGTTTGGATAAGTTCTAGTGAGGACTTGTTGAGAAAATTTGAGGTAAGTCTTAGTGAAGACTTGAGAGCAGATTAGACAAGTTCTAGAGAGGACTTGTGGATAGATTAGTGTGAGCTTTTGTGGAATATTACAAGATAGATTTGTAACAAGTCTTTGAGTAGACTTGAGAGCAGAATTGATTGATTGATTTGTTCAATCCTTGGGTTAAGGTTTTGGGTAGATATAGCAGAGTTGATTTGATATTAGGTCAAGCTTTATGTTAAGGCTTGAGGGCAAATATTGAGGAAAAATTTGTGCTACACTGAAGGACTGTGTTTAGTGCAGGTTAGAGGACATATATTGAGGATAGATTATTGCTAGACCGAAGGACTATATTTAGTGTAGATCAGAGGATAGATATTGAGGATAGATTTGTGCTATACCGAAGGACTGTATTTAGTATAGATTTGAGGATAGATTTTGGTGCATATTTGAGGAAAGGTTTGTGCCAGACTAGAGATAGATATTAAGCAGATTTATGATAGACCGAAGGACTATGTTTAGTACAAATTTAAGACAAAGCTTTGAAGGTGATAGAGTATAGAGGAAAATAGCATCTAGTGGATAGATATCTATTAGCCAGGGCAGTGAGGATAGGTGTCTTCAGTTGATAGAGATCCATTAGCCAGAGTAGTAGGGGTAGCAGTTTTTCTAGAAGATCACCATTCAGAGCTAAGGAGTAAGGAGTTCTTCTGTGGATAGAGATCCATGAAATTGATTAAAAAATTGGTGTCTCCTTTGGACTAAGGTCCATAAAAATTATAATAGGGAAAGGATTCCCAAGATATTGATTAAGAAAATTTTAGTGAAATATTTTCTTTGTGGAGTAGCCCACATTGGGTGAACCACGTTAAATTGGTGTCTCTATTATGTGTGGTGATTTGTGCATTGCTTTTATTATTGCTATTGATATTGCTATCTATACATTGCATAATATTGATTGGGAAAGAAAAGTAAAAAGTGGTATTATACTGTTCACCCCCTCTCAATATAAGCTTTTGTTCTTTAGATATGATGGCTATCGAGGAGAGATTGAGGGTAGAGATTACCGCAGTGGAAGAGAGCATGCAATGTGCATAGGTTGATAGGGAAACAATTTGAGTAACATATGAGGTAGAGGTGTAGAGCTACATGCTAAGATAGCAAGGTAACAAAAGGTATGGGAGGATGCCAATCATGCAAGAGCGATGAAGTAGGTCATGATGGAGATGGCTACTTTGAGGGTGGATGTGGATCATTTACGATGAGAAAATGAGGATGTGTCAAGGCTGTATAGAGAGGAGGGATAAATGAGGATGCAGTGTGAGTTTACCTTGATTTCATGTAGGCATGTGATTCTATATTATGGTGGGTCATCATCAATATCGAGGTCAAAGTTGATAGAGTTCTCCATTGATAGTGCAAAGGGAGCCAAGGATGGTAGTACCAATGATGTCTTAGGTAGTGGAAGCTACCCTATATGTAGATAGGGTAGCAATACATGTGACAACATTTTTGGAGGAGGTTGCTCTAGGATCGAGTGGGGTGGCAGAGGTGTGCAAGGTGGAGGAAGTTATAGAGTTAAGTTGGGAAGCAAAGGCATGCAAGGTGGAGGAAGTTATAGAGTTAAGTTGGGAAGCAAAGGCATGCAAGGTGGAGCTAGTGATGATGAAATAGGAGGGGAGTGGTGAGACTCCTAGCAGTCAGCAGGACTGAGATGTATGATGGATGGATTTTATTTTTATAGCCTGAGGGGAGTTTTGATCATAATATATATATATATATATATATATCATGTTTTTTTTTGTGGCTTGATATTCATGTCATGATTTGATGTGAATGAATGGTTGATTTCTCATTACATGTATGTGTTATATGTAGAATATTGGTAGATGAATGTATGATGAATGTATACATATTTCTATGGTAAATTATAGGAGAATGATATCACTTTATATTAGATGTAATGTGGAATGATGTAATGTAAATGCACGAATGTAAAATAGATGTAATGATGCATATATGCGAATGATGAAATACATATAGGAATAACTTGTATCATAATAGAATTGATGGCAATATGATCCATTTCATTATCTTAGGGATGTAGGGTGGTATATGGGATTATGCAATAATATTGACTATCATAGTTATAGCAATCAAACCTCATGAGAAACTAAACAAGGGTCGACTACAACTCATAACTAATATAACTGGATCAAAGTCTATCAGGGATTAGTGTGTGCGATGAGTGATGTTCATTTGTCCATTTTGAGGGAGGTAGGACTAACCCATTACAAACATAGCCATAATAGCTAGCTCATCCATAAACACATAGTGATTTGTACAAAAAAGGGTTGCTAATGTGATAGATATGTCACCACTTGTAAGACTATTCCACTAGTAGGTAGGCACTTAGAGTCTATTGCTAGTGATGGAAATCATCCTATGATGTTATTTTAAACCAAAGAACCAAATGAGACCAAGCATAATAGTAGTGCTCTTGGAGGCTTTTTATTTTGTTTTTTCCCTCATTATTTTGATTCTCTTATTGTGGTACTCTTTTTCATTTCTTTTCTTCTCTTTTTTTTGGAATGTGGGTGTTGTATTTTTTTTTCTACTCATTTTTTATATTTGCTTATGCTTGTCCCGTTGTCTATCCCTAAGTCATATTTTTATCACACAAATGATAGGATAAGTAGGGGAAACCGTTCACTAGATGGCAATATCTATGCAAGGTGTTGTCTTCTCTAGACTCAAAATTTGCTTAAAAATATGATATGTGTGAATGGTACCTGAAATAAGTTGATCCAACCAAATAAAGTTGTAAGAAGTGTAAGAAATTGTCAACTAGAGGTGACATTTGATTGACTTAACTAGTGAGTGATCAAAATCATGCTAATCACTATATAATCTGTAATCCTGAGAAGAGGAGTGGACAACCAAGTGGTGATGCTAATAAATATGCATTTTTAATCCTATCATGAGCATGTACAAGCATGAATAAAGATGTAAAAAGAGAAGTAATGTGTATATGAAATGGATGCAATATGAGAGATATAGCATGCAAGGAAAATATCTACAAGAGGAAATCTATGAAACTCAATGGGATGAGAGTGGAGGCTATTTTAGAAGAAACAAATATGTGAAGAGATGATGAGAAGAGGGAGTAGTGGTAATGGTTGCCCTAGCATGTGGGTGGTGTTATAAATATGAGGGAGAAATGAAAATGAGAAAATATATGCAATCAACAAGAACAAGGGAAGTGGGAAGCTAAGAGAGATAGTGGAGAAAGTGAAAATGGGAGAATAGCAATAGAGAGAATTGAAGAAAACAAAGAAAGGAGGAAGAAGATAAGAAGAAGAAGAAAATATAGAATTAGCATAGGTATGTAGCCACTCGAAGTGTGACCATACAATGATGCAAAATAGAAGGGAGAATAAGAAAAAAAGAAAGAGAATCTAGAATAGGTATGTAGCCACTCAAAATGTGACCATACAACAATGTAGGATAACAAGAAGAAGGGGAGAAAGAAGAGAAATAAAGGAATATGAAGGTAATATAATAATGTATAAAATGGTGAAGATCAGGTCATGAATGACTAGGTGAAGTGTTGAGATGACCAGGATTCTGGTAATTAGTGTAGTTGGATAGCTATTGGAAATAATGGGGTATGGATGTGAAAGACTTACGTGAGAGCGTGAGGTGAGGAATGGAAGAAGGCGAAATGTTTAGAACTCCAAAAAGTGTGGCATGTGTAGATCATAAAGTATACCCTCTACCATGTTATTAACGAGGCTTTAAAAGGTGTGGTAGTGGTCGATGCCATGACTCGATTGTTGATGGTAAATTATAATTAGTTTTCCTTGTAATTTCTTATCTTGGGTTGAAGGGGATTGATGAGATAGATTTCTAGTAACTCGAGGAGTCTTGCATGCATCAACTAGTGAAAGATATGAGAAAGCAACGCTAAAAGTATAGGTGTGGGATAAATGTATGTCTTGAGTGGTGATGAGTGCAAAGGATGTGGGGTAGGCATGAGTGGTTGGACCATGGCCCTGGAATCAGGTGAAGGGTGTGTGCAGGAGTGAGGGATAGGAATGGAATAAGGTGAGGGGATACAAGTCATGGTAGAATAGTGTGGAAGGGAACAACATCGATAATGACTCAAGTGTAACTCGAGGTTGTTGAGGCGAGAGAGAATATTTTGGATATCGAGATGTGAGGAAGATGGAATCAAGTTTAGTGGGGAGCAATATTCTAGTTTAACAATGGGGTTGGGATACATGAATGGATATGAGAATGAATGAGGGGAAGGAGAAGGAGATTGGAATTGGTAAGTTGGTGGTGGTGTAGGATAAAGAAAAATACCATAAAATGGGTATGAGAATGTCTAGAGAATGGGTGGTGCATGGGATGGTTGTATGGATTGACATGATCAAGATGGGTGAGCACATGGAGGGCCATCATGGAAAATATGCTAGTGAAGGTATTGCTCATAAGGTGACATCCCACCTAGTAGGGGTGGAGGTAATCTTGAGGACTGTAAGAAAGTAGGTGAATTTCCCTTGTTAGGAGGAATGTAGCAAAGTGGAGGTTGTTGAGATAAAGAGGTGGGTAGATAAGGATCTCGCTCATCAACTAATGGATGAGGGGATGATCCCTATGCATGAGGATGTGGTGGGTGGGAATGTTCCTTTTTATTTTCAAAGGAGGAGAGTGAAATATGACTATCATCATATTGAGGAGAATAAGAGGAATACCTACGATCTGGTGAGTGAAGTCAAGGTGATGTCTCATGAGTTGAATGTGATGAAAAGGATGAATGATAAAAATGGAAAAGACCATATGACATTGCAAGATCTATTGGGGTGATAGGTACTAGATGGAGCGTTAGAAGGTCTTGCATGATGGAGTAGTGGAATTTTAAAAGTATACATCTAAAGAAAATTTTCTTTACAAAGGTATCATGATTCAGGATTGTGAACCTACAAGACAAAAAATACCAAAAGCATAAAAATGATATATAAAGAAAAAGTGTTTTTGTTGTGTAATAGAAAGTGTAAAGTGTGTGTGTAGTGCAATGTGGAGTGTGAATGTGTGAGTGAGGTGATATATACAATATAATGATGATAGTATGTGCAACCATTGGTGATGTGTACCTAGGCTAGCTAAGCATTGAATGTGTGGAGGTGAATAATGTTAATAGGTTCGAGCTTTGCAAGCCCTTTGAGGTTGGCCAGTCGATAGGTTCCAGAACCAAATTTGTGTGTGATAATGTAATGACCCAACCAATTTGGGGTGAATTTATCTCACTATTGATGAGGTTACCTAGTGATTTGTTGGTTCTCTTTAAGAACCAAGTCATCGATCTAAAATTTGTGTTGGTGTACCTTACTATCATAGGCACGATGAAGATGATCTTGATAAACATGTGTGTGCTCTATGGCATGGATGCAATGCTCATATAAGAGTGTTAATTGGTCTAACCTGGCTTGACGCATGGTGTCATCATCAATGAAGTCCTTCATAGAGATGCAAAGAGAAGTTATCTCAAGTTCTAGGGGTATAATGGATTTGATGCCATAAACCAAATAAAAGGGTGTTGCACCAACAGGAGTATAGATTTTTGTGCGGTAGGCCCACAAGGCTAACAAAATTTGTATATGCCAATCACGATGATATTCTATGACTATTTTTTGAAGGATAGTACATATGGTTTTGTTAATAGCTTTGGCTTAGCCATTACCCTATGGATAGTATGAGATAGAGAAGCTATGGTGAATGTTAAATTTGGTGTATAGTGCATGGAAAATTTTGTTTTTGAAATGGGTATCATTGTCCAAGATAACTTGTGAGGAAATTCCAAATCGACAAATGATATGGTTAGTGATGAATGTCATTATTTTTGTTCATGTTGTTTGAACAAGTGGGATAGCTTTGACCCACTTTGTAAAATATTCAATGGTAGTGATGATAAAATTGTGATTGCTCAAGGAAGTAGGTGAAATTTTACCAATAAGGTCCAGGTCCCATTGGGATAAGGACCACATGGATTGGATGGGTCAGAATGTTTGTGAATGTAAGTGGGTGAGGTTAGTGTGTTATTGATATTTGACACACTGTTTGATGTATTCACAAAAATTGTGATCCATATTGGGCCAATAGTTGCCCATGCATAAAATGTATTTAGTGATGGCCATGCCACTAAAGTGGCCACTGCAAGTTCCATCATGGATCTATTGAACTACTCGTTGAGCCTAGTGTGGCTCTAGGCAACGTAAAAGGATGTAATCATGACTATGACAGTAAAGGATGTGCCCTAGTAGTGTGTAATGAATTACCCTTTGTTTGAATGCTCTATGATGAGCATGTGGTAGATCACAAGGTAGGAAGCCTAGTTTGATATAATTATTAATCTAAGAAAAACAAAGATCATGCAGTTTAGTGTGGATGACATGAATACCATCATCATTGATAGAGGATGAAGGTGTAATAGTGGATCGTGTCAAGGTATGAAATGAATGGATACACATGTCATGTGAGAGAGGGAGTTTTGTGGTACTAACGAACCCAAGGAAGCCATTATGTCAGTAAAATGGTTGGACGAGTGAGAAGTGGCCTCAATGTCACACCACTCAAGTTGAGCAAGTAGTCATTGAGCTATTTATTTGTATTTCTAGAGTACTAGGCAATGACATTTCCAGATCTCCTTGAATTGATTTATGATGAGAAGGGAGTCACCAATGATTTGAATGTGTCTAATGTGTATTGAGAGTTGTTGTTTCAAACCAAGAATTAGGGCTTCATATTTGGTATTGTTATTTGTACAAGAAAACCCTAATTTGAAAGAAAATGGGAGAGGTTCTCTATCAGGTGTGAAAATATGATTCCAGCACCTCGAGTGTGAGTGCAATAGGAGCCATAGAATAATAGTGTTAGATGATATGGTACATCAAGTTTGACATATTACTTAGCTTCAATTATATGAAATATGGAGTCATCAGGAAGTTGGATGAGGAGGGGATGGTTGTTAGGTAATGGATCCTCAGCTAGTTGGTCTGTGATAACCTATCCCTTGATGGAATTCTATAAAATGAATTCAAGGTTTGAATTAATAAGAAGCATAATCCATTTAGCGGTGCGAGAGTTATGGTAAATCTTGTTCATCATATAACGTAATGGATTATCACAAGTAATGATAAATATGGTATGGTTAAGCATGTAATGCCATATTTTTTGTGTAGAAAAGACTATAGTGAGGTATAGCTTCTCCATGTAGGCGTATCATGTTTTATAGCTGACCAACGTATGACTGATATAATAGATGGCTTGTTCATGATTGAGGGTATTCTTATGAGCCAATAATGTTCCAATCATAAAATATAAGGTAGAAATATACAAGAGGAATGGCAATTGTAGATGTGGCAAAGATAGAACTGGTGGTGATGTGAGGTAGGCTTTGATGGAGTAAAAGGATTATTGATAGTTGGTATCCCATTTTAAGAAAACCATTTTTTGTATAAGGTGGTTAAATGATTTAAATTTATCGGATAATTGGGCAATGAAATAATGAATAGACTAAATTTTACCCTGTAAACTGCATATTTTTTTGATATTTGTGGGTGGAGATATCTTGATGATGGCTTTGAATTTGTTGGGGTCTACTTCAATTCCTTGTTGGGAGATAATGAATCCCAAGATATTACTTGAAGTGATGTTGAAGACACACTTATTTGGGTTGAGACGTACATTATGTTCAAGAATGCGATCAAAGATCTTATGAATATAACAAGGTGTTGCAAGCATTCCTTTGATTTGGTTATGATATCGTTGATGTAGTCCTCCATGATTTTATGCATGCAGTCATGGAAAATGTAAGTCATGGCATGCTAATAAATTATCCTAGAATTATTAAGGTTGAAGAGCATGACCTTGTAACAGAAGGTCCCCTAGGGGGTTGTGAAAGATATCTTGTGTTGATCAGTTGGATTGATCTTGATTTTATTGTAACCAAAAAATCCATCCATGAGGGATATCATTTAATGGCTTGCAATGAAATTGACTGGTGAATCGATGTTTGGGAGGGAAACGTTATCCTTGGGACAAGCTTTGCCCAAATATCTAAAATCAACTCAAATGTGAATGTCATTGGAGGACTTAAGTATCAAGACCATGTTGGACACCCACTCCAAGTAATAAATGGGTTGTATGAACCCTAAATTGAGGAGCTTTTAGAGATTTTATTTTACCATTAAAGTTATGGTAGAATGCATGCATCATAATTTCTGCTTAATAGGTTTTGCATCTCCATCAAGAGTGAGGTTGTGAACTACTAATGTAGGATCAAGTCCAAGCATATCCATGTAGGACCAGGTTGAAAATATGATATATTATTTAAGGAAATATGTGAATGAGGCATGTTACTCTAAGGAGAGGATGATGACAAGTTTAATGATATGGGGATTGTCAGGATCGTCACCAATGTTGACATCGATAGTATCCTCTACAAGCATGTGGGAGCCATCTTGAAGTTGGGTAGGGATAGGAATAATATGGAGGTCATCAATAGCCTCAGGTAAATTAAATTCATTATCCAAGTATACATCTATATAATTGACCCATGGGATGTGGGGTCGAGTGGAAAGGAAAGGCACGTTGGTAGCACGTAGGATGGGTGGTGATAGTAAGAAGTCCTATGAAGAAGGTGTAGGGGAAATGTGTGTGAAGTCAATGAGGTTTAGATTTGGTTCCTTAGTGTAGTTCATAGGAGCGGTATATCAAATTGGGGAAAATAAATCAACATCAATCATGTTAACGAAGGTAGTGGAAACAATGTCAGATGACGAGTCTAAATATGAATACTCAAGAGTGTGTGAATGATATGGTAAATTTAACAGTGGGTATAACAACATAGGTGTAGAAGGAGATTGAGTTATAGGATGATGAGTTTCTCATAAACAAGGTAGATGCATGAATTAATGCATAGGCAATGGAGGGGGAGACACAAAAAGGTGCCCTGAGTAAGGTGCTATGAGGGAAAGGGTAGCAAATCTATCAACTAGCTCATCAATGCAGTAAGCGGCAATAGTATCAAAAAATGGTGTTTCTTGGAAGAAAGTGCATGGAATGTTTATGGTAGAATAAGGAATCTCATCTAGAATGTTAGCATTGATATATTCTTCCAATGAGTGTGTAGGAATCGGTAGAGGATCTAGGGAGAGATCTTGAATATCATATTTGAGCGTATAAATGACTGTAGGGTGATATCCTAGCTCAGATTTATCAGTGGGTAATTGAAAGTGAGGGTTGATAGGCATTCATAGGCCTTGCTCATAACATCCTAGTCCAAATACATGCCAATGGAAGTGTCGAAGATAGCATAAAGCAAAGCGTGGGTTGGACATGTGGTCTAAGGTACCATAAAAACTAGAGTGTTATGGTAGGGGTACAAATGTTGGGAGTGATGAGTCCAAATTGGTATAAATGAAGTTGGTACAATTTTTTGGTGGACCTAGGGGAAATATAGTACCAATGGTTAGCACCGAGGCCGATGGGAGACCAAAATAATGGGTAGATTATATCGTAGGAGGGCACACACAAGCATCGTGAATATTGTATTCACCTAGGATAGAATTCATCATAAAAATAGAGACTTGGGGTGTCGTATGAGGTGGTGAACGATGTGGTGAGTCCAAATTAGAGGATGAAGATGAGATTTGGGAATCATGGATAGTAGTGGCAAAGATATAAAATAATTGATCATCAAGGCAAGAGGCTCACAAATCCTAATCATGATATTCAGTTGTAGTGGAAGGGATTGGATGATCCAAATGTGGAACATGCAATGTGGGGGGAGCATGCATAGGTGTTGGTCTATGAGAAGATGTGAAATATCAAGGTCGAGGTTGAAAGTGAAGTGGGGGTGTTTAAGGAGTAGGGAGAAGATGGTGCTCTATGGAGGAATACGGATGAGATGAAGTGGGCAACCACAAAGATGGTGGAAAAAAAGGTATAAAAATGGAAGGTGGATTCATGGAAGAAGAAGGTTGGGAGGGATGAGGAGACCATGAGGAAGATGGTGAGAAAAGTGTATATGGAGGATGGGGATCCATAGAGGAGGATGAAGGTAAATGAAAAGAAAATGTGAGGGGATGTGTAGTGTCCCTAAAGAACTATTAGGAGGTGAAATAGTTGATGAAGAAGGTGTAGAGGTGTTTTCCTGATGGTCTGAAGGAATGGGGAGGACCTATGTAGAATATGAAAAAGGTCCTGGTGTGAGGTCAGTGATGTTACAAAACTTGAATGGGTCACCATAAGTTGGAATACAATGGATGAGTCCATAACAAATATACTTGAGATAATGATGCAAGGTGGAAGGAACACATTGCATGTATTTGATCCATGGCCATTTAAATAAGATATTATATTGCATCTCACCTTGAATAATATGGAATAAAATGGAGATGGTCCTAATACCTACATGGATAGGTAGGATGATAGAACCTACTATGGATCACATAGAACCATTTGTTAGTCTTACAATGACACTGAGAGGGGGGGTGAATCAGTGTAGCTCTTTAATCTTGAATTTATAGCTCTTAAAACAATAGCAATTAAAACTTATTACAAGATACAGCAAGAATAACAAAAGAGCATCACACAACACAAGATTTAATGAGGTTCACCAATGTGGCTACTCCTCAAAAATGACTGCTTGGACTACCATCCAAATCCAGCCTTTGCAAAGCAACAACTTTACAATCACTTTACCAACACCCACTGGAAGGAGCACCAACCCCTTATTTATCTGCACCAATAGAAAGGAGCACCAACCCCTGATTTACCAACACCTACTGGAAGGAGCACCAACCCCTGATGCCAAGCTGCAACCTGGACTTGAATTATGAATCTAGAAGATTAACAGAAAGATACCTTCACTTTTACAAGACCCCGACTAATCTGCTTCACCTTTGCGATCTCTGCACACTCTGCTCTCTCTGTGAAATCACTTCGCACAATCTGCTGCGTCACAGTCGAACGATCGTCTTCTCCCTTTTGCGCACTCTGCTTCCTTTGCAAATTTTGCACTTAGCACGATTCGACACGACTTGCACTCTGCGCTCTATGACCGAACTTCACACATATCAACTCGCATTCGACGATATCTTCAACACACTTCAATTCTCCAAAAAACCCTCCTTTTATAACAATATTTTCATGAAGAAAAACTCTAATCTCAGTCGGTTGTAAACCCTAATCTTAGTCGGTTGCAAACCCTAATCTTAGTCGGCTGCAAACCCTAATCTTCGTCGGCTTACATCGGTCTTCGTCGGCTTCAACTGCCCCTATAACTCTTCTGTTGTTGTTGCCATGAAAACACAACATGTCGTGATATCGTGACACTTTCCTTCGTACTTTCTCTTAGCTTTGGCCCAGAGAATACAACATGTAGCGATATCGTGACACTTTTCTTCCTTCTTAGCTTTGGCCCGAGAATAAACATGTCATGATATCGTGACACTTTTTCCTCCGTACGCTTTCTCTTAGCTTTGGTCCGTGAGAATACAACATGTCGCGATATCACGACACTTTTCCTCTACCTTTCTCTTAGCTTTGGCCCATCGAAAATACAAATGTCGCGATATCGCGACACTTCTGCCTTCTTACTTTCTCTCTCTCCTTTAGTCATGAAAATGCGACATGTCGCGATATCATGACACTTTTTCTCCTTAGCGCTTTATCTTGCCTTTGGGTCACGAAAACGTGACATGTCGCGATATCGCGACACTTTTTCTCCTTAGCACTTTCTCTTGCCTTCGGGTCACATGTCGCGATATCGTGACACTTTTTCTCCTTACGCTTTTCTTCTTCAATGTGAATGTGATATCGTTGAACACTTTTTCTCCTTGCTCTTTCTTTAATGTCGCGATAATCGTGACACTTTTCTCCTTACCTTTCTCTTATAAACATGTCACGATATCGTGACACTTTTCTTTGCTTTCTCTGAAAACGCAACATGTCATGATATCGTGACACTTTTTCTCTCGACTCTCTTTCTTGCAATATGTCACGAAATCGTGACACTTTTTCTACTTGCCTCTTTCTCTTCCAACATGTCGCGAAATCGTGACAGTTTTTCCTGCTTGCACTTTCTTTTCGAACATGTCACGAAATCGTGATAGTTTTTCTTTCTTCTCAACATGTCGCGATATCATGACACTTTTTCCACTTGCCTTTTTTCTTCCAACATGTCGGTCTTCTTCTTCTTCTTTTTTTCCAACATGTCACGAAATCGTGACAGTTTTTCTTTCTTCTTCTCTCTCTTCCAACATGTCACGAAATCGTGATAGTTTTTCTTTCTTCTTCTCTCTCTTCCAACATGTCATGAAATCATGACAGTTTTTCTTGCCTACTGAATATGTCGCGATATCGCGACACTTTTCTTACTTGTCTTTTTCTTTGATCTTTTGCAAGTGGTCCACTTCGGTCTTCTTGGAAAATCACTGTACATACTCTGAGTAACCTTTGAACTCCTGTCTTCTGCATCTGACTAGCTTTTGAACTTCCTGTCCACTTGCATCAATAGATCTATCTGATCGTGTTGACAACAATGACAATACTGTTGTTGTACCTTGCTCAACAATCTCCCCCTTTGGAATTGTTGGCAACACATGTGCAATTTCCTGTAACTCTTCTCCCCCTTTGACAATAATACCAAAGGGCTACTGCAGACTCCCCCTGAGTCCATGCACAACATTCTCAGGCACAATTTATTACACTTAGCAAAAATCATGAACATGAGCAAAAAGATAATCAAATACTTAAATGCTCCCCCTGAGAATGTGATCTCTGTAGCTAGTCAATTCTTGGGAAGTGTGACCACTCCCAATTTATTGTGAAGGTACTCAAAAACTTCCTTGGGCAATGGTTTTGTGAAGATATCTGCTACTTGCTCTGTGGTTGGAACAAAATCCAACTTAACCTCACCTTCCGCAACTTTGTCCTTCAAAAAATGATACCTGATAGCAATGTGTTTTGTGCGTGAATGCATCACCGGATTCTTGGAGATGTTAATGGCACTGGTGTTATCACACTTAACTGATATTGGCTCACTGAAGCTAATACCAAGATCTTTCAGGGTTTGTTTCATCCATAATACCTGCGTACAACATGTTGTTGCTGCAATATATTCTGCCTCTACTGTCGATAGAGAAACTGACTCTTGTTTCTTACTGTGCCATGCGACCAATCTGTCTCCAAGATAGAATGCACCTCCACTGGTACTCTTTCTGTCATCTACACATCCTGCCCAATCTGCATCTGAATACGAAATAAGGGTGAAGTCTTTACCTTTCGGATACCATAACCCATACTCCATAGTGCCTTTGAGGTACCGAAGAATCCTCTTCACTGCTGTCACATGAGTCTCCTTGGGATTAGCCTGAAATCATGCTACCATGCATACTGCCTACAAAATATCTGGTCTGGTGGCTGTCAGATACAGTAAGCTTCCAATCATAGATCTGTACATGGTTTGATCAATAGTTGGAGATTTGTCATCCTTGCTCAACTTGCAACCTGTTGTCATGGGAGTGCTAACCGGCTTACAATCCTCCATTGTGAACTTTTTTAACATCTCTTTCACATATTTAACTTGAGAAATAAATATGCCCTTCTTATTTTGATTAACTTGCAACCCGAGGAAATACGAAAGTTCACCAATCATTGACATTTCAAATTCTTTCTGCATCTTATTTGCCAAATCTTTACATGACTCATCTTTGCTGCTTCCAAATATGATATCATCTACGTATACAACAAGAACAATAAGATGCCCATTTTCTATTTTGACATACAAATTACTATCCACCATACCTTTCTTAAACCTTTGTTGAGTGAGATAGTTGTCTAGCCTTGCATACCATGCTCGGGGTGCCTGTTTTAAACCATATAATGCTTTCTTCAATTTGCACACCAAGTTGGGATCATCACCAAGTTGGAAACCATCTGGTTGTTCAATATAAACCTCTTCTTCAAGTTTCCCATTCAAAAACGCTGATTTTACATCCATTTGATAAACCTTGAAATTCTTGTAGACTGCTAAAGCCAGAAACATTCTGATTGCCTCTAGTCTAGCTACTGGTGCAAACGTTTCCTCAAAGTCAATGCCTTCAACTTGAGCATAACCCTTGCATACCAATCTTGCTTTGTTTCTGACTACCTGTCCATCTTCATTCAATTTGTTTCAAAAAATCCATTTAGTCCCGATTATATTTTTGTTTGTAGGTCTAGGTACTAACTCCCAAGTTTTGTTTTTCTCAATCTGATCTAATTCTTCATTTATTGCCTTCATCCATACTCTCATCTTTGCTTGCATCAACAACATTTTTGGGCTCAATGCTGGATAGCAGAGAGTAGTTACTTACTACTCTTCTTCTTGTCTGAACACCAACTTTGGGGTCTCCAATTATTTGCTCTCTAGGATGATTTTTCTGCCAGCTGCCTGTTTTGAATTTCTTATTTTCTTCCACTTCTGAATCATCATCTGAGTCAATTTTCTGTATCTTTTCCATTTCATTTTCCTCATCTCTTTCAATAACCTCTTCATAAATTGGGTAGTTCGTTTCATAGCTAATTACTCGTTCTCTACCTTCATCAAATTTAACATCGGCACTGTCCACAATTTTCTTTAGCTTCTTATTGTAGCATTTGTAAGCTTTGCTTTTTGATGAATAACCAACAAAAATACCTTCATCCGCTCTATCTTCAAACTTACCAAGATTATCTTCAGTTCTTTTGATGTAGCACTTGTTGCCAAACACTTTGAGGTATTTTGTTGTTGCCCTTTTTTCGAACCATAACTCATAAGGAGTTTTGCTTTCATGTGTTCTCAGCATGTACCTGTTTTGGATATACACCATAGTATGGACTGCTTCTTTCCAAAACCTGTCTGCTAGACTGCTTTCAGCCAGCATAGTCCGTGCCATTTCCTGTACTGTCCTGTTCTTTCTTTCTACCACTCCATTCTGCTGAGGTGTCCTGGCTGCTGAAAACTGTCTCCTAATACCGTATTTTTCACAGTATTCTATAAACTCCTCTCGAAATGAATTCTCCTCCTCTATCTGATCTTAAACATTTGATCCTCTTACCTGTTTCATTCTCAACTTGGTTTTTGAAAATCTTGAACATATCAAAAGCTTCTGATTTATGCTTTAAGAAAAATATCCATGTCATTCTGGAATAGTCATCAATGCACAACATAAAATATTTGTCACCATTTATGCTTTGTGTTCTCATGGGTCCACATAAATCGGTGTGTATTAGTTCCAAAGGTTTGCTTGTGTAGTATTCTTTAGTTTTGAATGTGACTCTAGTTTGCTTCCCCTTTTGGCATGAAGCACAAATGTTGTTTGCAGGTTTCTTGATGGTGGGAATATCTCTTACAACCCTTTTTGAGGTGATTTTTACTAGATTATCAAAACCGATATGACCAAGTCTCTTGTGCCACAACCAATTTTCTTCTTCCTGTCCAATAAAACAAGCTCCTTTTGAAGTCTCCCGAGAGCGTGTACAGAGTTGCCAGATGTCCTTGATCCAGCTTGCTATCAATTTTCCATTGTTTGTTTTTCTCGACTTCACAACCCTGCTTCATAAAAACTACTTCATGACCTTTATCACAAATCTGACTTACGCTCAATAAGTTATGTTTCAACCCATCTACAAACAGGACTTCTTCTGACTTAATTTTTCCATCACTAATTTTGATAGAGCCTTTGCCAACTATCTTAGCTCCATCATTGTTTCCAAACTTTACTGAACCACCTTCATATTTTTGCAACTTCTCAAACTTTTGTTTGTCACCTGTCATATGACTGGAGCATCCACTATCAAGTATCCATGGTACATATTTATTCTATGCTCTAAATGTTGTTTGTACTATTAAGGATTCCTTTTCTTCCTTAAGTCGCTCCTTTTCTTTCCACTCCGTTTTGATAGTAGATTTGAGCTCTTGTTTAGCCTTTCCCTTATCAATAGCTTGTGCTTGTTTTTCGGGAAGATTTCTATTTTGTCTCATCCTATTTGGTTGAATTTTTCTTCCCTAAAATTGATTTGAAGCAAATGTACTTCTACAGTTTCTTGCAATGTGCCCAAAATTGTGACAGTTATAACATTCTACTGTATAATTCATCAAAGGAGAGAAAGCATTTCTACTGGTGAAATTCCTTGGTCTTACATTAAATTTGCAGTCTGAGATTTTATGTCCATAGCCATTGCATTTAAAATAGAAACCAGAAAAGGGATAATTGAACCTGGGTGATGGTCTTTGCCATGTTGTCGTAGGAGCCCTAGGTCTTCTTCTTCTTTGATGAGTGACATTGGTGAATCCATCATTGTCAATTTTCCTTTCGTGCCTGGCATTATTGCTTTCTGTTGCATGAGATGTTTTTCCTTGATCAACCTATTTCTTATCTTCATTCTTTATGGATTCTACATTTCTGGCCTTTGATCCATTAGATGATTCTCCTTCGATGAAACCCAGACCAAATTTGATGCTTGCGAGGCCTTTGGTCATTTATGATCTTATCCAGCTTCATAGAACTTTCTTCACGTTTGTGATAGCAACTGATTTTCTTGTTCATCTCTTCTAGCTGCATTCTTAACCCAACAATATCTTCTTCTAGCTTGCTGCAATGATCTATTTTCATGGTTATTTGCACTTCCAGATCTTCAAAGATTTTCTTGGATTCTTCTATCTGTACTTTCAAACTGGATATGATTTCATTTGC
This sequence comes from Wollemia nobilis, assembly GCA_028583015.1. Classification (NCBI taxonomy): domain Eukaryota; kingdom Viridiplantae; phylum Streptophyta; class Pinopsida; order Araucariales; family Araucariaceae; genus Wollemia; species Wollemia nobilis. The sequence goes on along the minus strand of JAQPPZ010000521.1, from coordinate 25,868,702 downwards.
ATCCTCAAGCCTTTTTGAAAGTTTCTTATTCTTTTTCTTCTCTATTTTCCACTCTTCAAGTGCAGAGATCAACTCACCTACTAGATCTACTTCAGCCTCAGGGTTTTCACCACATACTTCAGAGTTCACCCCTTCTTCCTTTTCTTCTTCAAATGCCATGAAAAGAGCTTAACTTGTTTCCTCTTCAGAATCCTCACTTGAGCTATCTTCTGATGAACTGGCATTCCTGGAGATGAAACTTTTCTTCTTGAAGTTGCCTTTTCTGAAATTCATTTTCTTCTTCCAGTCACTTCGTTCTTGGTGCGATCCTTCATCATTTTTGTTCTTCTCATTAAGTGGACATTTAGTCACAAAATGCCCAATGCCTCCATAGTTGAAACATTTAAGCGGTAGCTTTCCTCTGTATTTTCCTTTTCCCCTTTTTAGTTTTCTGACAAAGTTTGCTTCCATTTCATCTGATGTCTCTTCTTCCTCGGACTCTTGTTTCACGTTTTTATTTTTGAGGGCTTTAAAAGCCGCTTCTCTATCTATGGGTTTAGATCTTCCTATCCTCATCTCATATGCAATCAAGGAACCATACATCTCATCTATACTAAAATAATTTAGATTTTTAGCTTCTTCTATCGCTGAGACTTTAGAATCAAACCTTTGAGGAAGAGATCTTAATACCTTTTTCACGATGGCAGAGTCGTCGATATCCTCATCGAGTCCTCTGATCGCATTAATGATTCCATTAACTCTTAGCATATATGCCTCAATGTTTTCATCGTCATTCATTTTTAATGCTTCGAACTGAGCTCGATGTGTCTATAACTTGGCCTCCTTGATCTTATCATTTCCTTCATGAAAACTCCTCAGTTTGTCCCATATCTCTTTTGCCATTTTACAGCTCACGATCTTTACTAGTTCACTGTCTGCTACTCCGCTCATGAGAGCATTCATTGCTTTTGAATTATTGTCAAACAGTTTTATTTCGTCAGCCTCTTCTGGAGGAGTGATGGGTATTTTGTATCCACGAACTACTGAATCCCAGACGTCGTATCCCAAAGCACAGAGATATGTCTGCATCCTAATTTTCTAGAACGCGTAATTAGATCCATCAAACACTGGTGCTTTGTTTGATGAGAAGCCTTCACCACCTGCCATTGTGTTACTTCCAAGATCACCCTAGCCGGTTAAGCTTGTACAGGAACTTAGCTCTGATACCAATTGTTAGTCTTACAATGACACTAAGAGGGGGGGTGAATCAGTGTAGCTCTTTAATATTGAATTTATAGCTCTTAAAACAACAGCAATTAAAACTTATTACAAGATACAACAAGAATAACAAAAGAGCATCACACAACACAAGATTTAACGAGGTTCACCAATGTGGCTACTCCTCAAAAATGACTGCTTGGACTACCATCCAAATCCAGCCTTTGCAAAGCAACAACTTTACAATCACTTTACCAGCACCCACTGGAAGGAGCACCAACCCCTTATTTATCTGCACCAATAGAAAGGAGCACCAACCCCTGATTTACCAGCACCTACTGGAAGGAGCACCAACCCCTGATGCCAAGCTACAACCTGGACTTGAATTATGAATCTAGAAGATTAACAGAAAGATACCTTCGCTTTTACAAGACCTCGACTAATCTGCTTCACCTTTGCGATCTCTGTGCACTCTGCTCTCTCTATGAAATCACTTCGCATAATCTGCTGCATCATAGTCGAACGATCATCTTCTCCCTTTTGTGCACTCTTCTTCCTTTGCAAATTTTGCACTTAGCACGATTCGACATGACTTGCACTCTACGCTCTATGATCGAACTTCACACATATCAACTCGCATTCGACAATATCTTCAACACCCTTAATTCTCCAAATAGCCCTCCTTTTATAACAATATTTTCATGAAGAAAACTCTAATCTCAGTCGGTTGTAAACCCTAATCTTAGTCGGGTGCGCAAACCCTAATCTTAGTCGTAAACCCTAATCCTTCATCGGCTTACATCGGTCTTCGTCGCTTCAACTGCCCCTGTAACTCTTCTGTTGTTGTCATGAAAACACAACATGTCGCGATATCGCGACACTTTCCCTTCGTATGCTTTCTCTTAGCTTTGGCCCATGAGAATACAACATGTAGCGATATCATGACACTTTTTCCTCCATACCTTTCTCTTAGCTTTGGCCGTGAGAATACAACATGTCACGATTATTCACTCTTCTTCTTTTTTTCCTCCTTTTCATTTAATGTGATATCGTGACACTTTCCTTCTTACTTTCTCCCTTTAGGGTCACGAAAATGTGACATGTCGCGATATCGCGACACTTTTTCCTTACGCTTTCTCTTGCCTTTGGGTCAAACGACATGTCGATGAATCGTGACACTTTTCCTTAGCGCTTTCTCCTTTCAATGTCGCGATATCGTGCACATTTTCTCAACTTGCTTTCTCCTTTTCTTTTTCTTTAAAATGTCGGATGAATCGTGCACTTTTCTTTACTTTTCTAAAACACGAATGTCGCGATATCGCGACACTTTTTCTTAGCTTTCTCTTCCTTCAATGACATGTCGCGATATCGTGACACTTTTTCTCTCAGACTCTCTTTCTTGCAATATGTCGTGAAATCGTGACACTTTTTCTACTTGCCTCTTTCTCTTCCAACATGTCACGAAATCGCGACAATTTTTCCTGCTTGCACTTTCTTTTTGAACATGTCATGAAATCGCGACAGTTTTTCTTTCTTCTCAACATGTCGCGATATCGCGACACTTTTTCCACTTGCCTTTTTCTTCCAACATGTCACGAAATCGTGACAGTTTTTCTTTCTTCTTCTCTCTCTTCCAACATGTCACGAAATCGCGACAGTTTTTCTTTCTTCTTCTCTCTCTTCCAACATGTCGCGAAATCGCGACAGTTTTTCTTTCTTGCTGAATATGTCGCGATATCGTGACACTTTTCTTACTTGTCTTTTTCTTTGATCTTTTGCAAGTGGTCCACTTCGGTCTTCTTGGAAAATCACTGTACATACTCTGAGTAACCTTTGAACTCCTGTCTTCTACGTTTGACTAGCTTTTGAACTTCCTGTCCACTGCATCAATAGATCTATCTGACTGTGTTGACAATAATAACAATACTGTTGATGTACCTTGCTCAACACCATTGAAAGCATGAAGTTTGAGCGATGGTATGGTGAAGTAGGTAGGTGGAATGTGTAAGTGATGAAGAGTAGTAGTGGAGATGATGCTAATGGAATAACCTGTATCAATGAGGACATGCTTGTAGGTGATGCCATTGATAGTTTCTTGGATATAGAGGGGAAGATCAGCTCCCTTACCCATGAGTTCGGTAATATCATGGTCATGAAAACTGATGGATGACTGCATGCAACAGGGTATGTTCCCTACAATATTCACAAATGCATTGGTGTTGTGAGTTTCAAGGTCAATGGATCAAAGGATGTCATTCAATACCTCATGATGGGGTTGATATTGCTACAATAGATCAAAAATGGATAGCTTGGTAGGGGTGTTGCGTAGTTGATGTGTGAGGCTACCATGAATAGTGATAATATTTTGTGATAGGGTGTTGAAGTCTACGATGTTGTAGGGTATTGGAGAGAAGTAAATGGTACTAGGGGTGAAGCAAGGGGTGCATCCTGGTGTTTTGGATAACTTTGGTATGAGTGGTGAGGTTAATCATGCCAACCATACCACAAGAGAGGGATTATGTTGAACATTGTTAACTTGTATATATTGTCCTTTCAAATTAGACTATGCTCCTTAGGGATTGGTCCCCTTGTGTTCAAGTAGTGGATTCTGATAGATACCCAAATTCTAGTTTTGTGGTGTGAGGGGATTTGAAACTTGAATGGTACCCTGATTGATGAGTCCTAGATATGGTCACAAAAAGAGTGATAAGATTCTATATCATGGCTATGCTATCAATGGTATGCATAGAAGACCTATTTGATATACCCCTAAGGCTTGGGTTGATTTGGATCAATAGATCAAATGTTGGGTAAGGTGATATGACTTGTGTCGTACAATCTCTAAAATAGAGCTAGAAAGGGCTTAGAGAGGGGAGTCAAATTGTGCTATGGAAGTTAGGAATAAAGACTACAAATCTACTATGGTTTAGATGGAAGGGGTGTGCTAGTTTGGAATAATTTCTACTATGGTGAAGATGCCATGAGATTGATGGAGAAGCTGTAAAAGCTGCTACCTATTGGTTGGTTTGTGGTAATTTTGAGTAGGGTTGATTTGGCACATTTTGATTGAAGAAAAAATTTGAGTTGTAAGATGGTTTCTACCTAAGCTTGATCTTATCAGATTGGACTTTGATGTCATTTATGACCTTGGCTTGAGCAATGGCCTCATCAAACGTGCAACTTTGATAAAGTTGTAGAGGTGTGGAGATGTGTTTATGACAACTCTTAACAAAGAGTGTGACTAGTTAGGTGAATGGAAGGTTGTGAGATAGGTCATGGATGATAGATCTCCATCAAGAAATAAAATTTGTAATAGGTTCGTAATTAGCCTGATGCAAGGCGTAGATGTTAGAGAAGTTTGTCTTCTTTTTGATATTGATTAAGAAATGTTAAATGAATAAATTGGCCAACTATTCAAAGGTGAACAGGCTATGGCATGGAGGTATGTTGTTCCAATCAAGAGCTTGTCCTCCAAGGGAGAGAGTGAAAGTATGCAACATAAGGGGATCACTACTATGGAGTTGATAACATGCAAAGTGGTAGATGTTGACGTGTTCTTGAGGGTCCTCTTTACCTTTGTACTTGTTGAATTTAAGAATTTTGAAGCGATACATGTAAGAAGGGATAGAAACTGATGGATGGATGGGTTCATTTCATAGATCATTGTATGTGGGTTTTTGGGGCCCATAACTAGCTATGAAAATATTTAGCATCTTAAATTCCTCTTGAAAAATTTGAAGTTCAAGTGATGGAGGTGTGATGAACTATGATGAAGTAGTCACATATTGAGAGTGATGGGGATATTTGAGCTATTGTTCTTCCCATTGTGAAGTAGAAATGTACTACATGTTTCCTTGTGGATTTGGTTTTTGAAAGGTGTAAGATGTTAAAGTAGATGGGATATGCTACTAAGGAGTAGATATATGCTAAGGGTGGAGATATTGTGGCTGTGAGGTGTTGCATAGGGATATGTTGTAATGGCTACACAATGGGGGATGACGACCATGAAGGAGGTATTGTAAAAAATGTAGACACTACAAACTATGGTGGTAATGGTATCTGGGCAAAGGATGAAGGTGGTGGTTGAGATAGTGCACCAAAAGAGGGTACCAGCGTAGGGTCAGAGGAGTGGTAAACTGAAGTTCCAAGTTGGATAGCATATGATGGGGTATTAGTAAGATAATATGGATAGCATGGATTGTAATATGAGAAGGGAATGGAAGGTAGAGCCTAAAATGGAGGAGGTAGATGGAGCCAAAAGGTGTAAGTGGCTAAAGGTGGAGGAGGAAAAAAATATGGCATACCATGCATTCTGGAAGATGAGAATGTAGGTGGTGGTAATGGTAGAGGAGGAGTGCATACCTCAAATATAAGGGTATAAGAGGAAGGTATGGTGAACATGTCCACAAAGGATTGTGGAGATGGGATTTGTTGGTGTTGTTGATATTGGAGTTGTTGTGATTGAGAGGTCAGTTATGATGTGGTATCAAAACACAAGAAAAGAGACTGTTAGGAAGGTGGTGGTTTTGAAACTTGGGAAATGTATTGATGTGATGATGTAGATGGGGTATATTATTGTGCTTGTTGTGAAGGGAATTATGATGAGAGAACCTGAGTGCTAAAGGTGGAAGATGAGGGATATGATATCATCCCTATGGTAGATGTAAATGATGCACCATCGGGGTGAGGATGATTGAGTAAGGAAGAGTCATTATAAAAAGGGAGTGAGATAGATCTTGAAAGAAAGGATGCACAAAGGTTGGTGATGTAGGTGGAGTTTCCTAATCGATAGTAAATAAGGGATGTGGGTTTCCTAGAGCAATGTAAATGATGTGGTCACAAAATGTGGAAGGAGGATTAGGTGGGGGCAAGTGGGGAAGAAGTGGATAATCTTAACCAGATGATATTGCAAGCATGTTGCTAGAAATAAAAGTCTTGCCATGAGACATAGTGCATGTGTGAATAGACTCAGAACCTGTAAGAAGGTCAGGTGTGAGTGTTGAAAATTCCCTTATGAAGGGAAGGGGAGGATTAGACTGATTGGAGGTGGCATGAGAAGCCTCCTCCATACGATGCTTTTGCTCACACACCCAACTATGGGTAGTGATAGGTATGGTGTTGTGCAATAAAACTAGGTGCTCAAATTATCCAAAAATAGAAATATGAAGTTGTGGGTGTACACTGTGTAGGATTTTGAACAATATTATGAAATTTAGGATGTTTTTGTGCCCTATAATAGGTTTCTCATGCTGTTATGTAAACTGGGACTAAAAAAAATTGGTTTACATGGTGCTATGCGAATTGGACCCAGATAGTAAATTTGATATAAAACTAACAATGGTAGGCTATAGAAAACCAATAGAGTGACTGCTAACAGGTGAATGTGCTGAAACTAGTTTTGTGAGCATGCAAATAAAGCATAACTAGAATTAGTACTAAATATAGAAAAATAAATGTTTATTTTTTTTTATGTATTTTGATGTTGATTTATGCTTCTAGAAAATATCACAAGAAGTGGGGTTAAACTCTAGAAATAATAGGAGTGTCATCGATACAAAACCTCCTACAACACCCAAGGGTGCACAGAATAGAATGGTGTCTCAATAGGCAAGTGGCAACCTGAATGGAAAGGTGCAGTAGAATGAAAACCAAATGGAGGGAACTCAAAATGTGTAAATGAGTCCAAAAACCTCTCATGAGAAGAGGTGGCACTGTATAAGACCTACTACTATCCCTATCGAGTGGTCACTTCAATATCGGATGAGCTTAATCAAGAATGACAGTTACCTGTTCACTAATTATGTGATCCTTGTGAACAAAGGCATCTAATCCTATCCTACTTCGAAGGTCCCTTTCGATGATGATTTCCAAAAAACTAGTCTCAAGAGTAGGGGATTTTCTAGTGATGATGTCCAAAAAACCACTCTTGGGGGCTACTATGGTGTCTAGGGGGTGAACTGGTGGAAGGAGATGAATTTCAACATCACCAGTATTGAGTGATGAATTAGGGATGAAGTCCAATCTCACCATTGTGTATGCCATGTGGGTGTGTGATGGTGTATTTGCTACTACTGAGGTGAAAGCAAAAACAACTAACTAAATGCTTTTTCAAAAGTGAAACTGACCTTATATGCATTCTCAAAATGAAACTAGATCTAAGTGCTCTTTTGGAAAAATAAATTTACTCTAGAAAGCATGGAAAAAAATAAACTAAAGTGCATGAAAAAGGAATTTGATAGTCTATCTACATGCATTAGAAAGTTTCGGGCAGGAACAACAAAGAAGGCACAGAGGGTTTGGGAAGGAACCTCGAGAAGGAATCAGGTGAGGATCCAGAGGAAGGGAGGCCTTCGGCGTCAGGTGGGGTTGTCCAAAGAGGGCTTGACCCTCCTCAAAAAGATCCGAACAAAGGGACCCAGAAGGGCGATGCGGGTCCCAGAGGAGGCCGGTCCTTTGCAAAAACTGTTAAGGGGAGAAAGAGTGATTTCATTTCACTCCCACCCCTCATTCCGATGAATAATAGGATAATGGTTCCTACTGCTTCGATGGGTCCTTTTTTATCCATGGAAGAGTTTTCTTTAGTGGGTAAGTTTCTGGGTGGAAGGTCGGATATAGAGACTATACGATCCTGGGCTCTTTCCAAATGGAGAACGGTGGGGAGTATGGAGGTTGTTGCCCTTTCTAGGGAGTTTTTCATCATAATATTTAATAACAAGGAGGATGCAAACCGCATTCTAACTGGAGGACCCTGGTTTTTAGGGAAACACAGTCTATTCCTCAGGAAGTGGGGGGAGGATTTCGATCCTAAAAAATAGAATATCAATACTGCCCCTATTTGGGTTCGTCTTCCTAACATACCAGCTCAGTTTTCAACGAGTATTGGCTACAAGGAATCGCTAGAGTGATTGGAGAACTGTTTTCCATAGATCATGCAACCTTGGCTAGGACAAGGATGACACATGCAAGAATATGCGTCAACGCTAATTTAGACTCTAAGATGCCAAATATTGTGGAGCTAGGGTACGAAAACTACCTAAGAAAACTAGCGATGGAATATGAAAACATGCCAGATTTTTTCCCTGAGTGCAAAACCCAAGGAAATTTGCAAAATCAATGCCCTAATCTAGCAGCTAGCAGAGAAAACCAAAGGATGAAAGACAAACGGGCAAATTAGAAAGGGTTTCCTAGGAACCTCCTTCTAAATGGAGGCCCTGTGGGCAAAGGAGGGTTTAGGACATCTAAAAATAACCACATTTATTAGGAGAAGACAAAATAGGGGGCAGGGAAAGGTCAGAGCAAAGACAAGCAACATCTCACCGACAAACAGGAAAATCAGGTAAGCCCTAAAATTCCAAGCTCAAATAAGTTCAAAATTTTAGAGGATCTAATGGTAGAAGGGGAGAGTGAGGAATTAGAGGAAGGAAACCTACAAGGTGAAATCCTTGAAACCCTAGAAACCCATCAAGGGCGGGTCCTACAAACCCCATAACCAAGAACCCCTCAAGCCCCCAGGGAGGGGTAAGGCAAAATCCTAGAGAATATAGAAAACGGGTGAAGGAGATAGAGTCTTCGAAAATAGACCTTCCCACCATCATAGCCAGAAGCCCGTCAAACCATCTAGAAGGTTCAATACAAAAATTAGGAGAATACAGGAAACATATGGAGGAGTTAGAATCAAGGATTGAGGTGGTAGAAATGAATGATTTTGAGGAATGTGTTAGTCCGGTTCTACAATAGATAGTTCATCCACCTTTTAGCCCCAATCATACCAGGAGTACTACTAAGTCACCTATTGACTATGGTAGTGATAGAAATAAGGGGAGGATTTCAAATGCAGAGCACAATAGAATGAGGACTGACAATGAGATTACCAGTGGCAAATAGAAAACACTGATACAACAAATTATCCTAGGGCATGAAGATAACAAATCAGGAAAACCTCCTCAAGGGAGGGTGAAGGGGAAAAACTCTAAACAATCTAAATGAAGGTTCTCTCATGGAATGTGAGAGGCCTCAATGGCCAACCCACTCAGAGGGTGGTTAGCTTGTTAAGAAGGCAATACAATCCAACAATTTTGATGCTGCAAGAAACAAAATTAGACGAAGCCCAGTCAAAAAAAATAGCAAAAAATATGTGGAGTCAAGGGGAAATGGTGTACAAACCGGCTAGAGGAACTTCAAGGGGGCTCATGGTTCTTTGGGATCCTCGGGTGGTGGAAGGCAGCATTATCCAAGATGATGACAGGGTGCTGAGTGTTTTTTCCATGATATTAACAATAATAGATTATGGATCTTCTCAAATTTCTATGCTCCCAATGCTGTTCAAGGGAGATATTATTTGTGGGAGTACCTAGGTAAACTAGGTGATGCCTTCCATGACATCCTGTGGGTGGTGGCAGGTGACTTCAACACGCCATTATACCCCTCAGACAAAAAGGGTGGAACAGGGCTCCCAACCAGAAGTATGGAAGACTTCAATGACTTCGTAAACTTGAACCAACTGATGGATGTGAGGCTAAGAGGAGCCAAGTATACTTGGAGAAATAGGCAAACAGGAAGCCAACTTATCCAGGAAAGACTTGACAGGTTTTTCTTATCAAAGGAGGCAATTGCTGGGTTTGGAGACTCTACGCTGCAAACTCTTCCCAAAATTTCTTCTGAACACAATCCCATCATTTTAGAGGTTCCAAATTCAAACTCATTCAAAAACCTTTTCGATTCCAGTCAATGTGGATCAAGCACCCGGAGTTAAAATAAAATATTTCTAGATGGTGGCAGCAACTCTTTCAGGGAAGTTCAGGTTTCAAAATTGCTCAAAAGCTGAAATTAGTAAAGGATAATATTAGAACTTGGAATAAGGAGGTTTTTGGGAATCTATTTGAGAACAAGAAACAAGTGGGAGAAAGGCTATAGGTCATTGAAAATTCAATACAAAATGGTATCGGTGATGAAGCTACTAGGAAGGAGGAGCAATCCAAGCTTTCATAATATCACAATATTTTGGCTTGTGAAGAGATATACTGGAGACAAAAATCTAGGGCTTTATGGCTAAAGGATGGTGACTTGAACTCAAAGTTATTTCATGTCACAACCTTGAGGAACAAAAGTAATAACAAGATCAGAGAGTTGACCAAAGCTGATGGATCCAAAACCCAAGATTTTATTGAAATCAAAGAGGAAGCAATTACTTATTTCATCTCCCTTCTCGGGGATGAATCCCAATGTATAGAGGAAGCCAAGGACACTCTCATCCAGTTAATTCCTAGATTGGTTGATGAGGCCATTAATGGTAAGCTTCTTTCTCCCTTCACTGATGAAGAAATCAGAAATGCTTTATTTAGTATGGAACCTGAGAAGGCCCCTGGCCCTGATGGGTTCCCTCCTCGGTTCTTCCAAGTTTTCTGGGATATTGTGGGAGAGGATGTCATTTCTACTATCAAAGAGTTTCAGGCTTCAAAACATATCCCGAGAGGGTTCAAGTCCACATTTATAGCCCTGATCCCTAAGGGCCCAACACCGAAGACAATGGCAGATTTTAGACTGGTTAGTTTATGTAACGTATCTTACAAGATCTTAACAAAAGCCATTGCTAACAGGATGAAAGAAATATTGCCCCTCATTATTGACCCTGGTCAAGGAAGCTCAGTTTAGGGGAGATCAATTGTGGATGGTGTGATCACAGTCCATGAAGCTCTGCACCCTGCTAGGCAAACCAACAATGAGGTCTTTGCACTAAAGCTTGATATGAATAAAGCTTTTGACCGCATTAATTGGGATTTTTTGACGGATGTTCTTCTAAAGTTCGGCTTTCATTCTCAGTGGGTCAGGCTGATAAAAGAGTGCATATCCAAACCTTGGTTCTCAGTTTTGGTCAATGGCATGATAGCTGGGTATTTCAAGAGCCATAGGGGGCTCAGACAAGGAGATCCGATTAGCCCAATGCTGTTCATTATAGTAGTAGAGGCATTAGGTAGAACTATTAAAGTAGCATGCACTGCTGGATTAATTTTGAGGATTAAAGCCACCTCTCTCACCAAACCAGTTACTCACCAATAATTTGTTGATGACACTTTGATGTTGACTCAGTCATCTATGGTTGAAGCCAGAAGGATTAAGCACATTCTACAAATCTACGAGGATGCGGCGGGATAGAAGGTGAACTTCAAAAAGAGTAAGCTTTACTTCCTCAACACACCAATTTAGAGACAAGCCAGAATAGCAAAGATTTTGGGATGTTCGATAGCGACTCTTCCTACCTCTTATTTAGGCCTTCCCCTTTTCTATGGTTCTCTGAGAGAATCTATGTGGGATAGAGTGGTAGAAAGAATCCAAAAGAAACTGGCTAGCTAGAAAGGACATTTTTTATCTCAGGCCGAGAAACTTAATCTCACTAAGGCATCCTTATAGAGCATTCCAGTTTATTTTCTATCAGTGTTTAAGGCCCCAACCAAAGTATACCAAAAAATTGAATAGCTCCAAAAGAATTTTCTTTGGTCTGGATCAGAGGAAAAATAGAGGATCCACCTTGTGTGTTGGGGCAAGGTTTGCAGGTTGAAAGAAAATGGGGGGCTAGGACTAAGAAGATTTGCTTACCTAAACACAACATTGCTAGCCAAACAAGCTTGGCATATCATTAACAATGAGGAGAATGAGTGGACTGCAATAATTAAAAGAAAATATCTTCAATATACCGAATTCCTAAATGACATGGTGCACAGTAGAGGTTTGACATTCTGGAAAGCAATCTTAACAAGTAGAGAGGTCATAAAGAAAGGCCTACGATGGGTTCTAGGTAACGGGCAAAATATTAGGTTATGGGATGACAGGTGGGCCAAGGATGAAGCTTTATCTCAGGTTCCTCACCTAGCGAGGATCAAAAGAATCACAAAGGATCTCATAGGAAGGAAAGTGGTTTATTTCATGAGACATGATAGAGGAAGGCTTATTTAGAAACAGATAAGGATTCAAGGATTTGAAGCTAAATCAAAAGAAATCCAAAGCATCCTGCATCAACAATTCATTTCCATGAGACCTGAGCAGGATCATGTAATATGGGCAGCTACAAAAAATGGGCAGTTCTCAGTCAAATCTGCATACATGCTAATGTTAGATACTGAGGACCCCATACTCCAGACACAGCTGGTGTGGGTCAAAAATATTATTCATAAAGTTGCAATGTTCTCATGGATGGTGATCCAAGGCAAGATTCTTACTATTGACAACTTGATAAGGAAAGGTATGATAGTTGCTAACCGCTATTTTTTGTGTAGGGCCAATTGGGAGTCCACCCTCCATATTTTCTTTGAATGCTCAGTCTCTTTGAGTGTCCTCAATGGGTTATTTCAAGCCTTTAGCATTTGTTGGGTCAGACCAGCCACCATCATTGACCTCTTCCACCAATGGCCAAATCCCTTTATTAGCCTTAGGCTGAGGTTTTTTTGGAAGATTTATCTCCATAATTTTCTTTGGTAGGTTTGGCTAGAAAGAAACCATAGAGCATTCCATGATTCAAGCCATGATGTTACCTCCATCACCAATAATATTCTTACCTTCATCCATGAAAAATTCAGCCTTATTCCTCAAGAATCTCGAAATCCTTCTCCTTGGGAGAGGCTGATTGCTCAATCCTTAAATATTACTCTGGGTGAGAAACCTGTGTCTACCAAGGTCAATCCCAGATTAGATGTCAAGTGGAAACCGCCCTCGGTTGGGTGTTTCAAGCTCAACTTCGATGGGGCCTCTAAAGGTAACCTTGGCAGAGCAGGGGCTGGAGAAGCAGTGAGAGACCATCAAGGCAAGCTAGTGATGGCCTTTTTTGAACAACTGAGAACAAGGACTAACAACGAGGTGGAAGAAATACCGGTATGGAGGGGTCTTCAGTTGGATCAAGAGATTTAAGGTAAACTAATTATCAAAGGATATTCGATGCAGGTCATAAACCTTCTCAATAATGGGAAAAATCCTCCGTGGTGGATTAAGACTGTCATTGAAGAGGCTAGGATCCTCTACCATGCCAAGAATGATCAGAAGGCCTAGCACGTGTTTAGGGAAACAAATAAAATAGCTGATATATTGTCCAATATAGGGGTGGAAGCCATTGGGATAGTCACTTGGGAACATGGGGTCCCAAGTGATGTGGACAAAATTATTCAAAATGATTGCCGATGAGGATGAAACTGTGGGGATCAAAAAAAGGGAGAGGAGTTTCATTTTTATTTTTTCAGTATTGCTTCGGTCCTTCTTGTGATGGATTTAGTTTTATTTGCAATGGGGGAAGGATCCAGGTGGCATGGTTGCCTCATGTTATGGGGATAGGGGCAATGGCAGCGGCCAAGGACCGATGTCGCGATTTCGTGACATGTCGTAAGTTAAGGAAAAGCAAAATACAGCAAGAAAGAAAAAGTGTCACGATATCGTGACATGTTGAGCAAGAAAGAAAAAGTGTCACGATATCACGACATGTTGAGCAAGAAGGAAAAAGGGTCACGATTTCATGACATGTTGAGCAAGAAAGAAAAAGTGTCGCAATATCGTGACATGTTGAGCAAGAAAGAAAAAGTGTCGTGATATCGCGACATGTTGAGCAAGAAGGAAAAAGGGTCATGATTTTACGACATGTTGAGCAAGAAAGAAAAAGTGTCACGATTTTGCGACATGAAGAGCAAGAAAGGAAAAGTGTCATGATATCGCGACATGTTGAGCAAGAAAGAAAGAGTGTCGCGATATCGCGACATGTTGAGCAAGAAGGAAAAAGTGTTGCTTTTTGGTGACATGTTGAGCAAGAAGGAAAAAGTGTCACGATATCGTGACATGTCGCATTTTCAGGACCAAAAGAGAAGAGAAAGAGCAAGAGGGAAAAAGTGTAGCGATATTGCGACATGTCGCATTTTTGTGACCAAAAGAGAAGAGAAAGAGTAATAAGGAAAAGTATCGTGATATCGCGACATGTCGCATTTTCACGACCAAAAGAGAAGAGAAAGAGTAGGAAGGAAAAAGTGTCACGATATCGCGACATGTCGCATTTTTGTGACCAAAAGAGAAGAGAAAGAGTAAGAAGGCAAAAGTGTCGCGATATCGCGACATGTCATAAGTTAAGGAAAAGCAAAATACAGCAAGAAAGAAAAAGTGTCGCGATATCGTGACATGTTGAGCAAGAAAGAAAAAGTGTCGCGATATCGTAACATGTTGAGCAAGAAGGAAAAAGGGTCACGATTTCGCGACATGTTGAGCAAGAAAGAAAAAGTGTCATGATTTCGTGACATGAAGAGCAAGAAAGGAAAAGTGTCACGATATCACGACATGTTGAGCAAGAAATAAAGAGTGTCGCGATATCGCGACATGTTGAGCAAGAAGGAAAAAGTGTCACTTTTTTGCGACATGTTGAGCAAGAAGGAAAAAGTGTCGCGATATCGCAACATGTCGCATTTTCATGACCAAAATAGAATAGAAATATCAAGAGGGAAAAATGTCGCGATATCGCGACATGTCGCATTTTCACGACCAAAAGAGAAGAGAAAGAGTAAGAAGGAAAAGTGTCGCGATATCGCGACATGTCGCATTTTCGTGACCAAAAGAGAAGAGAAAGAGTAGGAAGGAAAAAGTGTCGCGATATCGCGACATGTCGCATTTTCGCGACCAAAAGAGAAGAGAAAGAGTAAGGAGACGAAAGTGTCACGATATTGCGACATGTTGGATTTTCACGGGCAAAAGCCAAGAAAAGGAGGAAGGAGATGAAAGTGTCACGATTTCGTGACATGTTGCCTTTTCGTGTCCAAAAGCAACAAAAGAGGTCAAAGAGGTAGAAGTGTCACATGTTCGCGGATGGAAGCGACAAGAGTGCAAAATGGGAGACGAATGTCACGATTTTGTGACATGTCTCATTGTTGCGACATGTTGCATTTTCGCGACATGCAGCGGTAAAGGAGCAGAACGAAGGTAGAATGTTGCGATTTTGCGAAATGTCTCTTTTTTGCGACATGTCGCATTTTTGCGAATGGAAGCAGAAAGAGTGCAAAATGGGAGACGAATGTCGCGATTTCGTGACATGGCTCATTTTCGTGACATGTCACATTTTTGCAACTTATAGCGGCAAAGGAGCAGAACATTGGCAGAATGTCACGATTTCGTGACATGTCTCATTTTTGTGACATGTCACCGTTTCACGACTCTTCAGAGCAAATGAAGGAGAAGACTTAAGGACGTCGCAATTTTGTGACAGGTCGCATTGTCGCAGTTGGGGCAGCAAGAGAGCAATGCGGTGGGCCACTACCTGTGTTCTAAGGTGTTTGTAAATTTGTGTAAGGGGCAGGGCTCTTTCTTGGTAGGGTGGCCTCAGAAGGGTACTAGTAGTGAAGGACAGTCTATTCCTATTGAGGTTTTGATCCGTAACAGCATAGTGCTGATTTTGTAAAATGTTTTGGGTCAACCAGAAAAACCCGGATGTAATGAAATTGTACCTTAATTACCAAAAAAAAAATATGCATTAGAAGGAAATTGAAATCCTAATTCAAATGCTTGAAAATGGAAAGTGCAATTTACCTAGGGGATTTGTAAAGAAATGGGAAATTTCTAAATCTAAGTGACATAAAGAAATTGAACCCTAATTTAAATGGTTGGAAAGGGAAAATACAATTTACCTAGAGGATTTGGAAAGAAATGGGAAATTTCTAAATCTAAGTGATGTAAAGAATTTGAAACCTTAATTTAAATGCTTGGAAATGGAAAATGCAATTTACCCAGGGGATTTTGAAAGAAATGGAAAATTTATAAATCTAAGTGTAAAGAAATTGAAACCCTAATTTAAATGCCTGAAAAAGGTAGAATGCAATTTACCCAAGGGATTTGGAAAGAAATGGAAAACTTCTAAATCTAAGTGATGTAAAGAAATTGAAACTCTAATATAAATGCTTGGAAAGGGAAAATACAATTTACCTAGGGGATTTGGAAAGAAATAGAAAATTTCTAATTCTAAGTGCTTTTCGAAAAGAGATATAAATGACACAAAAGGAATTTTGAAAGTCCTATTCTAAGTGTGATTCAAAAAGGTATTGAGAATGGTATCTACTGCATAAAATGATAACTTTAAAGAGCTTTCAAAGATGTGAGATAAATGACAATATTACATAATTAATTAAAAAATGAATGTAACCTTAATCTAAAGGACATAAAGAGATTCAAAATGATTTAACTAAACTAGTTTTAAAATGACTGAAAACCCTAATTTAATGTGCTTTTGAAAAGGAAATCTTCCAAAATGAATTGATGTATTTGAGAGGAAAATGTATTTTCAAATAAATGATGAAACAATAAGGTCTCGAGATAAATATGATGAGTGCCAAATTGGCACATATTTTATGCAAGGATTATCTATTTTCTATCTGTAAATCATGGGAGTAAATGTTTTTTAATGATTATTTTATCTTATTTATGATATTTATCAGTAAATTTTATGAATGAGGTTAAAATGATAAATATTCATATTTTACACAAATTGTGCAAAGTTTTGTATGATTTTGGTAGTATAACGATTGTAGGTAATGTTGTAGCAGAATACATGTTAGATATTAGAGGAAATATGGACCATTCTTGTGCACATATGTTGAGGAGACACGTGGAAGTGCACTACAAAAACCTTGAAAAACTCTATAGAAATAGGGAAAGAATCTACGAAAAACCTGTTTCATATAATAAAAATGCCACATATGCTACAACTTGGTCAAACACCACATGGGAAGTTGAAAGAATCAAACATAGAAGATTTCAAATGCCACATGGGCAGTTAGAAGAATCAAACGTGGGTGACTCATCATTCTTTATTTGGGCATATAAAGTTGTTATGCGATTTTTTATAAAGTTACGTGTATGTTTGTAATAAATATATCTTTTCCTAAATAAAATGATAAAGATTTTGGAATAAGTCTAAATTAGTGGTTATCGTGTTACGTAGCTATTTCAATAAGTCTAAGTTAGTAGTTATGTTGTTATATAGTTGTTAGAATAAGTCCAAATTTATGATTTTGTTGTTACATATTTTTAGGATTTCTTAATATTAGACTATATTTTTATGTAATTTTAGGATTTAGTTTGAGTCCATTCAATATGCAACAAAAAAAAGAGAGGTTGAAGACTTCTATTGGGAAAGCATAATGTAAAACTACAAATAAAATAAAGCTCTCCATGTTACGGGGGTTGATGAACACAGATTAGAATGGAATAATGATTATGCATTCATTTTACATTGTAATGAAGCTTGGAATAAAGTGATATTTTAGTAGCAACATTTTCTCTTGAATATGGTAACTACATCTTGTAATTTCTTTATGTTTTGCTTGCTTTGGTAACTTTCCTTTCTTTTATTTTCCTGCAACCATGAAATAATTAGCATTAGATTAATTTAATGAAATAGTTTACTAAAGTTAAAATAGAGTAGAAAAATGGGAAGGGGTTAATACTAACCTTCCGGAGGTAGGGCCCACTCCGAAAGGTTAGTCCCTAAATCTCTTCCCCCACTAACACGGTAGATAAAATTAGAACATAGAGTAAAATTAGAACATAAAATTTATTAAAATTGCATATCATAAAACTGTAGAATACATTAGTAAATCATTATGTGGATCCACATATATTCATGTAGACTTAGTCTAAATTGCATCTTTAATTTAAGCACAATTTCATTTTGTTTTACTTCTGCAAACTTTAATATCCTGCAAAAGAAACTAAGAAAATAAAATCAAGCCTAAGAATTAAGAATTACGGTATAATATATACTAGATTTCTACTCTTTAAATCTAACCTGGATTAACTTGGATTGACAAAATTAAATGTAAGCAATTATAGCTGAACAAATTGGCATCGTTTCCGTGGAGAGTAGTGTCATAATTGTTAATCAAAAAGGTTGTTTGGCTGCACAAGAAGAGAGGCTTACTTGTATGTGGAAATAGGTACGAGCCCTTGGCGTGCATACGAGTTAGAGTGGCATGATATGGTCCCAAAAAGCCCCTTTGTTCGACATTTTCAGGTTCTTTTTCTTTAGGATCATTTTACTGCTTTCATAGTTAGAGTTTTCATTTCTAGTAATTTCTAAGCTTTGGGTGATTGCTATCATTTTCTTTGGTTTAGGTTCTCTGACTTATGGAAACATGAAGTAGGTATGATTAAGTGACACAGTCATAGTGAAATGCTCTTAAATAATCAAATAAATGATAGCAAAATAACCTTTTACTTCAACAATTTCATTTCCAGCAAATTTACTTTTCAAGTAATATTTCATTTTACTTTTCTCCTAGTGTGCTAAGATTGGTTGTATGGATTCATAGATCGTGAGCCACACCTAATTTTAGTAACATTAGGATTGTTTAGAAATTTTATTATTTTCTTGTTATACTAAGATTGGCTGTATGGATTCATAGATCGTGAGTCGCACCTAATTTTAGTAACATTAAGATTGTTCAAAATTTTATTATTTTTTTGTTATACTAAGATTGGCTGTATGGATTTATAGATCGTAAATTGCACCTAGTTTTAGTTATAGCAGGATTGCTTCAAAAAACAAAAATTCTATTTTATTTCTCCTATTGTGTTAAGGATAGCTATAAATTCATTTGTTGTGAGTTGTACCTAAACTTGACAATAGTAGGATCATTTTGAATTGGTGATAAAAACAAAAACAAAACAAAAATAGAAACAAAATAGAACCCAAACAAAACCAAACACAAAAAAAGAGAGAAGGAAAAACAAAAGAAAAGTTGCTAGATGGTAGAAAATATTCTAAAACAATCTGCTACAATAAACCTCTAGAAATTATTACAAGAAAAAATATTATTATTAAAAATAATAATAATAAAAATAAAATAAAATAAAAATAAAGTATATATATATATATATATATTAATAAAATAATAATAATAAAATAAAATAGAGGTATTATACAGGACTAAACCAACAAAACTATAAAGTGGCAGGACAAACATATTGTATCATGAATATTTCAATCAAAAAATATTTGGGAATGGTGTAGTAAAACTCAAAGCCTATTGATGACTCAACCATAAAATTACTACTTAATGGGCATAGGTTTAAACTATACAAGAAGCCACTATCTAAAGAAAAATTCATACACCATATTAAGCAACGAACTGATTTGCAGTGTATATCTAAACTACAAATCACTCCTATTGAATAAAAACTTCTCTTTAACAAGCAACAAATACATTACCTATTAAATAAGTTGTTGCTTTATATATAAAAATATATATATACATAAAATAAACAAGCATAGTTACTAAAGGGAATGTAGTCTAGTTAAATCCTCTTGTTTGGAAAGGCAAAGAACCAAAAAAAAGAGAAAAAAATAAGAGAGAGAGGGAATCACCATGGAACAATAATATTTCTTGGAAATAAACTGGAAGATCACTCTATGTTCTTTAAAAATTTGCTTCCCTTATTTCATGATGGAGTTCTAATATATCATGTTTCTCATCTATCTATTCATCACTTTTTAACCCCAATATCAGGTTTAAGGGTAAAAGTTAGATTTAATGTGTGAAAATATGCTCTCATATTTTTAGGAGGAAGAATATATGGTCATATTGGTATCATCAAAGCAAGGTAGTGAAGAACCTTGTTTCATATAGCTCATAATCAAATAAAAAGAGGGAAAAGAAGGAAATAATAGTAAGGATAGGATCAAATTCCCATAAGGACTTTGATAGAGTGGTTGGGAATCCAATTTCCCAAAGTTCTAACTCCTTCAAATAAAAAAACAAGGAAAGAATAGTAAGGATATGATCAAATTCCCATTAGGACTTTGATAGAGTGGTTGGGAATATGATTCCCCAAAGTTCTAACTCCTTAAAAACAAAGGAAAGAATAGTAAGGATAGGATCAAATTCCCATTAGGAGTTTGATAGAGTGGTTGGGAATCCAATTTCCAAAAGTTCTAACTCCTTGAAATTAAAAAAAGAGGGTAAAGTAGTAAGGATAGGGTATAATTCCCATAAAAAAATTGATAGAATGGTTGGGAATCCGATTCCCCAAAGCTTTGCTCCACTAAAAGGAAAAAGGGCTATGAATCATAAAGCAAAAATGATACCAAAAGTTTTGAGCATGTCTAACTGTTGATAAACTTTATTCCTACAAGTTGAAATGTTGGTGGTTGATATTTGCTTAATTCATCAATTCTCTCACATAAGAACTCCTAATGAAATATAGGAAGTAGGACAAGAATTTGACCTTTCTAGGGCATGGAAAAGACTTATTATTTGAACTATGGAATCTAGCAAAAGGTATGAGAAGGCAATATTTTCATATAATATCTTTGCAACTGGTTACAAGCAATTCCATCAAGAAGATTAATTATCCTACAAACCTATTTAGTGATTAAGCTTGGACAAATAATTTATAAATAATTTACCCCCATACCATTAAAATAAATAAAATAATATATATGTTAAAAAAAATTCCTATAACTATAAGCATATTTAAATAAAAATTATTTCCCTCTATTTTTTGTTTTGGCTATATAGCCAAAAAAATAAAGTTTGGGGGGAGGTAAGTAAAAGACATTCGGAATTCATAATACAATTTGGGGGGGAAGAATCTAGTAAAGTATTCTCTCAACTCTACAATTACAATTTCTGTAAATAGACTCTGTAGACAGTTTCTACAGACAGATTTTATAGACAACTTCTATAGATGGTTTCTGTAAATTTTTCTATAGCCAGATTCTATAGATGGATTCTATAGAAAGCTTCTATAGAAAAATTCTATAAATAGGTTCTATGGATATTTTTTGTAAATGATTTATGTTAACATCATCCGTAGATAGTATTTGTAGCGCATCCCATAAAATTTTCTAAGTGTCAATATTCAGACTGATGCAAGTAAAGTCAACGCGTGTCAACATAGGAATATAGAAGAAAATTATTAATACTATTTATTAAGGCTTCAAGGAAAGAAGAAAGAAGGGTCAAATTACATGAATATTTACAAAATTTTCTTTGACCATCCTTTGAAAATCGTGAAGCTTGGCATATGAACTAAGGTATGGATTTAAAATTGGAAAATATACAAGGAACGATTAAAAATTGATGCCAAAAATTGTGCCTAGAAACATTAATCTTTCCACGATAGTATGAAGACAAAGCCAAAAATAATACCATGGCAAAACATTTGACGTATACACCTATGATTGGCTACCATGCATTAAAAATATGTCAACCACAAAAGACACACGAATGTCGACCGTGAAGCCAAAATGAACTATGAAACAATGAAAAAAACAATTTAGGCAATACGATGTGGGCATTGTCAATTGCAACATGGTGGAAAATATTGGTAAATAGAAAACATACACATGGAGGGGTTAAATATTAAAAGAGTTTATCATTTTTTACACCTTGGTGATTGAATTCATAAGGCGGAACAAGCATTATAATGTATGATGCTAAAAATCAACCCTCACCCCATGCAAGGTGGCAGGAAGCATCATGCCAAAAATGCAAAAAAAAAATGGAATTGGCCACCTCAAAAAAATCGAGGGTGATGGATGATACATGGGTATATGAACCAATAATAAAATATGCCATAGATAATGAGAATTGACCATTGATTAAAGTTTAAACAAAGGGCTATGATTTAAGGAATGTCAATCCATACACCAACTCTAAAAACTTCCCTTCTAAGCCAGCACTAAACACCATTTGCAAAAGCCACCGATCATCAACTCATAATCCTTAAGAGTCAATAAAATGAAAGTGACACGGATCTACGTTAAGGGTTGTTGATTAGAATAAAATAAAGGGTTAGGATTCATTGCATTGCATGATTACATGAGAAGGAAATTAAACCTAAAAACAAAATCCTAAATCCTTTTGTAGAAGCTCTATGAACTTTGGTGAAAAATCCTCTGTGCAACCTGAAATGGAATGCTAAATGCTGAGAAGGAAATCACTGCAGTCGAACAAAATTATAAGTAGAAGATAGAATCATAGGAAAAAGATAACAACCAATGGGAAATTATAAAAAAATGATGATACAAAGTTGATGGCGATCGAAAGCGACAAGGTAATTTGCTAAAATTATCTCAAATAGGAATTTTTTATAGTAAAATATTTTTTTAGTGGGGAGTCGTAGAAGGTAAAAAAATATTTATTTTTTTAATCCTTCTGCTACAAAAAGAACCAGTCATTATATGTATGCAGAAAATATATTCTAAAAAGTATGAATCATTTTATCTACTACATCTTTTTTTTTGTAAAAGAGGGTAAAAATTTATTAACTCAGCAAAACATTCATGATACAAAGAAAAAGCAAAAGCTATTCAGACATATCAGCTCTCAATAAAGAAGAGAGAGATTGAGAGCAATCAGAAGAAAGTTGAGACCAATTTTGAACATCCCAACCATCTTGAAACTTAGAAGCCCATTTAGCTAACAAATCCTCTACCCTATTCCACTCCCGAGGAATATGCACAAAAGAAATGAAGTCCAAGTGAGCAGATATATTAAGAATTTTCCGAGCAACCCAACTCAACCGCCAACAACCATGAAGACTATCTCCAGAATTTAACAAATTTATAACAATCTGAGAATCATATTCACAAACAATCTGACGCCAACCCAAAGCATACCCTTGCTCCAAAGCATATAAAATTGCGAGTGCTTCCATGAAGTTATTAGAATGATGTCCCTTAAAGCAAGAGAAAAAAATTGGATAGTACCACTACTATCCCGCCCCACACCACCAATACCGACATTACCGGATTACCCCGGGAAGATCCATCCGTATTAATTTTCAGCACTCCTGGAGGATGCGGATTCCATTTGCCAGCCCTCCGCACCCGATTATTCTGAACCATCCGTCTGCAAGAGATATTAGGACCAGGACCATTAACCATCAACATTTTTATACATATATAAAATTTCCTTTTGCGAATATAATGAAAATTCTTTTATTTTTTACATGCATAAGGATATTTTGAAAAAAACTATTGCAGGTTCCTGTTAGCCGAAGCAGAATTCCCAAAACTACCCTACCCACTTTTCTCTAAAAAATTTACCCTATCTACTTGAGCTATTAAAATGCCTAGGAGGAGTGAAACCTCATTCATTCAGACCCAGAATCCTATTGTCCTCTATTCCACATGAATATTGTTATAAAATTATTGAAGGCATATGAATCACAAACTATGTGGGATAAAATCATTAAATAAGTAAACCTATCAATACAAATATGAGCTAAGTGAGCCTAAATTTGATGGGGTTATTGCATCTAAAGAGTATCCTAAGTTCATTAGTCAACCAAAATAGGAGTCTTCCATCTGTAAGAAGCCTACCACATCAGATCCACAAAAGATTCCAAAACCTCCTCACCTACAAGAAAAATTTAGGTTTGGGGAATACGATCTTGAAATTTAGTAAAAAGGGGAGACATCCAATCCAAAAATAAGTTTCCTACCTCTAATCCTTTCATTGAAACCTTGGATGGGAATAAAATCCAATAGAACCTACTGTGCATCAAGCTAGATAGACTTAGAAATGAATTTTTAGAACATGCAGCCTCGGTAGAGAAAAATTTTACCACCTAGTTGACTTCATGAATCAGATATCATCAAAAAATGTGGCAAAACTAGTCGAGTCAGTTTCTCAATTGTCGGTTGCCAGTGCATCATCCAATAAATGTTCCACAGTTGGAAATAGGATAAGGATATTGGTCAAATTCAATAAATAATTTGAATTGACCAAGATACTCATAGAGGATAGCTTACTGGATTTATATAGCTTTAGATTTTAAAAATATCCTTCATGTGGCACTCAAAAATCAAAGCCATTAGTTGAGATAAAAATTTCCCTTATGGCTGATGATGTGATCAACAAAATCACTAAGTCTATAGGACCATTTCCACCTACAAATGTGCAAAACTTGTTGCATGGATCAAGTGACATAATGGAAGAAAGTTGATAAAGTTGCATATATAAAACATTATGGTTGTTTAAATGTCACTTGATACCAAGAAATCCAAAGCATAGATTTAGAAGGTAAAATATGGGAGAAAATTGCCAACCAAGCCATCAAATCCAATCCAGACTTCATCACGAAAACAATATTGAGTGATAGACTTTTGATAACTTTGCACAATTTATGTATAAATTTGTAATACGTGTTCTTCTTATTATGATGATAATGTTTGGCATTTATAGGGTTTAATAGTATCTGTTATATTTAAAACCGTCTATCTAGTTTATGTAGTATTATATCTACAATATTTCTTTATTTTCTTTGATGTCTTTGAAATTTTTTGTAGTGTTTTATTTTACAAAATTGCAGTACTTTCTCTAAAATAGTTGTAATGTTTTCATTTGACATACTTGCAAATTTATATTTGTGATATTTGCAATTTTCATTTATTATATCTACAATGTTTCAACTATAAAACTTGTTAAATATCATATGTAATATTTGTAATATTTTATGTTGTGATATTTACATCTTATGTGCATGAGGACATGCACTTCCTTCAGTTTGGGAGAATGATGAATGTCAAATTGGCACATATTTTATGCAAGGATTATTTATTTTCTATTTGCAAATCATTGAGTAAATGTGTTTTAATGATTATTTTACCTTATTTATGAGATTTATCAATAAATTTGATGAATGAGGTTAAAATGATAAATGTTCATATTTTACACAAATTGTGCAAATTTTTGTATGATTTTGGTAGTAGAACGATCGTAGGTAATTTTGAAGTAGAATACATGTTAGATATTGGAGGAAAGAAGGACCATTCTTGTGCACATATTTAGAGGAAACACATGGAAGTGTGCTATAGAAACCTGGAAAGTATCTACAAAAAACCTATTTTATATAATAAACACACCACATATGCTACAACCTGGTCAAACACCACATGGGTAGTTGAAAGAATCAAACATAGAATATTTCAAATGCCACATGGGCAGTTAGAAGAATCAAATATGGATGACTCATCATTATTTATTTGGGCATATAAAGTTGTTATGAGATTTTTTATAAAGTTACATGTATGTTTGTAATAAATATGTCATTTATTAAAGAAAAGGATAAAGCTATTGGAATAAGTCTAAATTAGTGGTTATGTTGTTACGTAGCTATTCCACTAAGACTAAGTAGTTATTTAGTTGTTAGAAAAAGTCCAAATTTTTGATTATGTTGTTACCTATTTTTAGGATTTCTTAATATTAGATTATATTGTTATGTAATTTTAGGATTTAGTTTGAGTTAGTTCAATATGCAACCAAAAAAATAAGTTCAAGAATTCTATTGGGAGAGCATAATGTAAAACTATAAATAAAATAAATCTCTCCATGTTACGGGGGTTAATAAACACAGGAAACAATGGAAGCATGATTATGCATTCATTTTACATTGTAATGAAGCTTGTAATAAAGTGATATTTTAGTAGCAACATTTTCTTCTGAATATGGTAATTGTATCTCATAATTTGTTTATGCTTTTCTTACTTTGGTAACTTCCCTTTCTTTTATTTTCCTGCAACCATGAAATAATTAGCATTAGATTAATTTAATGAAATAGTTTACTGAAGTTAAAATAGAGTAGAAAAATGGGAAGGGGTTAATACTAACCTTTTGGAGGTAGGGCCCACTCCGAAAGGTTAGTCCCTAAATCTCTTCCCCCACTAACATGATAGATAAAATTAGAACATAGAGTAAAATTAGAACATAAACTTTATTAAAATTGCATATCATAAAACTATAGAATACATTAAATAAATAATGCATTAGTAAATAATTATGTGGATCCACATATATTCATATAGACTTAGTCTAAATTGCATCTTTAATTTAAGCACAATTTCATTTTATTTTACTTTCTGCAAACTTTAATTTCTTTCAAAAGAAACTAATAAAATGAAATCAAACCTAAGAATTAAGAATTACGATATAATCTATACTATATTTCTACTCTTTAAATCTAACCCGCATTAACCCAGATTGAAAAAATTAAATGTAAGCAATTATAGTTGAAAAAAATACCTGACTCTTGTGGTGTCATATGGGCTTCTTCTTGCCTCAATTAGAGACCTCTATAATTTTAGGTTACTCTAAGACAGTTTGGTGGAGTTCGTAGGCCAGGGTGCAAACTAGATTTTTGGTTCGCATGCTAGGGTGAGAACTGAGTTTTGAGGCTTGAAACTCTAAATATGAGGGCTTGAGATGTATTTCAAGGCTTTTCTAGGCTCTATTTCACATTCATAGTACCTGGAACAATAAAATAAAATCATAAAAATTGAGTTAGATCAGCTAGGAAGACTAGTCTAAAACAACCTTTGTGGGGGTCCCATTGGGCATGCTAGAATGTAACACACAAAAATCACCAATTTGTGCTAAATGCTATTTTATTAATCTAAATAGGGTTACAAAATGAGCTTCCTCTTGAGAAGGTTTTTATCCCTTTTTCCACATGAATTTGAGAATATTTACTAGTGTATTTTGATGCCCTCAATGAAGGTGGGATTCTGTATGCATGTGCCATCGGTAGTGATATTTTATTTTATCCTTTTGTACCTTCTATGGGCCTACAAAAGGGATTTAGTGTGTTTGAGGGCCTACCTTGATCAAGCCCCATAGTTATGAAGAAAAATTGACTCAAACATGATGAAAATTGATGGAAATGATATAAAAACTATTTAAAACTAATATATACCTGATTTTATGTTGTAAGTATACTATAGGGCTGGTTTGCATGGTGGCAAATGAACTAGATCCCAGGTTCACAGGCTGGGGTGTGAACTGGGCTACTATTGACTGTTGCTACAAAGTTTCTATCCGGACAAGTTGCAGGTGATGTTTGTCACTTTTTGTCAAATATAAAATGGTCAGAAGGTATTTTGACATAATTTTGGTAGAGTTTGGGTATGTTAAATAAAAGTGAGAGGGAGATAAATGAGGGAATGAGTCCACTATTTATAGGTAAAACCAAGTTCAGGGGGGTAGTTAGGTGTACTAGACCCTAGAGTCAAGTCCTAGCATGGTTAGGTTAGGGTTTTTGAGGTGGCATGCCTAGTCATCCTCTCATATGCCCTAAGGGAAAAATATTATCTCCACACATGTGTGAGCTAGGGTTAGGGTTAACTAGAGTTAGTTGATCTCTAGGTTAGGTGAGGGTTGAGTTAGGGTTTTCTAGGAAATATCCTAACTAATTTGGGGTGCACACATGTGTGAGGACATGTTTAGGTTTGATTTAAATCTTAACCCTAATTAAACCCAATTTAATGATAAAGTGCACTTTAAGTGAAACTCACTTGCAAATTAGAATCCTAATTAGCCTAATTAGGGTTTTTGGTAGGGAATGGTTCCATGGGAGCCTTAATTAGGTGTAGTAAAGGGCTTAGATGTCCTTAAGGGGCTTGTAGATAGCCCTCCTATGAATAGGAGATGTTTTGGACGTGTTTTGTATAGTTTTGTGGGTTTTTGTACCTACGGGAAACTATTATTGTCTACAATGGCCTATGATGGCCTATGATGGCATATGATAGCCTATGGAGGCCTACAATGGCCTATGAGTGCCTACGATGGCCTATGATGGCCTATGACAACCTACAATGGCCTACAATGGCCTACAATAGCCTACGATGGCCTATAGATGCCTATGAATGCCTATGCAGGCCTACAAGTGTCTATGTAGGTCTACAAGTGCCTATGGGTGAGCATGTGCTACTTTTAGGTGTCTACAGGTTGTTTTTTTTTTTTGAATTTACATGGTGGAATCGGTAGCCACCACGAATTCGGGTAGGTTGTCTAGCTTTTATGGCCGCCACAGTATTCAGCACTGTCCGCCCTAGAAGCTGCCACACAAATATTTATGCAATTCGCCCCTATAACCACCATGCCACAATAATTTTAAACCTTTTACGTCGCTGAAAGCACTAGTGTCTACAGGTTGTTACATGCTTCTACTTTGAATTGCTAACGTTTGGCTAATTTTAGCCTAGTTTTGAGCATCGTGGGCTCAAATACTCGCTTTTGTGCATTCTTGTTGCAACTAGGCTTTACATAGACATCAACAGTGGGGTTATCCTAATTTTGGGCATCATAGTTATGTGCTAGCCTTCAATATTTAGCATAGTGATTTTTGCAGATCCAAAATATATTTCTCCTTACTATGTAAATGTGGTCAAATATTTGACCCAAAACACCTAAGATGCTTATCAAATATTTATTCTTCAATTCTTCTTATAACTCCAATAAAATAATTTCCTCCAAAATATTTGTTCTTCTTATATCTTCCACATTTATTTTTTTCCTTCTCTCTAACTTAATATCTTCCTTTCATTGAAATCACTTTCTTCAAATAAATAACTTTACCTTGCCTTGAATTTTCTTTTTCAATCTTCTACAACTTCCAACACTCTTTTTAACTGGTTATCTTCAAATTTGGGTGATCTCAGCCCTCCTATTCAATATTGAGGTGCATGCAATCCAACTTCTCTCAATCTTCATAGTTGTGTTGATTGACATTTTATCTAGACAAATTTTCAAAGGGGTGTCTTCCTTTTTACTTTTGTTGTATCTGAACTCTTGGATTATCATAGAAAACTTTAGTGCAACCATGGGCCTTCCTTCTATAAGGTTTAGCTCCTTTCAAATATGGTATTCTCACTATTTATCCTCTACAAATGTGGGTATTCCTTCTACAAAAATTGAGTCCTTTCAAATACAATCTTGTCACTACTATATCTTTCAACCATTGCAATCTCTCCACCATAGCTCTGATACCATTGTTAACAAATTTCTATTCTTATCATAAGATCTCAATATCAAATAATTACACAAACTCATACATTCATCCAATAATAATATTTTAAAATAACACAATAAAATCTTATTGATAAAATTTACTAAAGTAGTACATACATGCAATACTTCTATTCATATTATATGGCTTTGTCTTCTATATATACATACATGAGACTCTTCATATGCACATGAATCTTGACCTTTGATCTCCTCAAACTCATAGGAGATCCAACTCTTCATATTTCTCTCTTACATAATAAATCTCACATATTTACATAAAGATAAAATCTCTCATGATTGCTCATAACTCCTCAGTTCTAAACTTGACACTTCACTCACATAACTCACACTTACTAACAAGACACCTCATACACATAATTCCACACTTATTTATATGACACATACTATAGAATCACACTCTAATATAAATTATTTACAAGGTACCAAATAATGTAATACAATAATGTAATACCTCCAACACCCCCCTATATTACAATATTTGGTATATATGATTTTTGTCTTTTATTCTTGTGTTTGCATTAATGGTCTTCCAACTAAAATCTGTCAGCACTCCTATTTTTGGACCTCCTTTAAATTCAAAAAATGCATCAACCTATCATTTAACATATGCTCCACCTAGGAGTAAAGGAATTATTTGTATATTTCTATTTCACGTAAACCAATAATAAATTTTGTCATCATAGGACTCCAAATTATTCTAATAAATATAAAAAAAACAATTTCTCTATCATATACTTCTTCATGTTTTGTTGTTTCAAGAATTTTCCCAAATGGCCCAAGTGTGGAGTGAACCCAATTTATATAATCTATACTTATGTCACGAGCAAGGGAACATGTGGTAACATAAAGCTAATTATCCACTACTCTTGCTCTTTGGGGTAATTCCTAATAAAAAGGACCAAGAGTCATGTTGAAAGCACTAGAATATCAAATTAAATGTGCACCTCTTGTTGCATACAACATAGCCAATTATTGAAAGTGGATATCATAACAAATACCCATGCCAATATGCCCTACATCTATTTCCATAATTGTTGGAATATTGCTGGCTATAAGTATCTTGGAATCTTTGAAGGAAATATTTCTAGGTATACCAATATAAAAAAGATATATCTTTCTATGCTTAGCCTTCAGTTATCCATCTTTTCTAAATACACAAAATGTGTTGTACGGATGGTCACCACTCCACTCAAAATTTTTTCCACAAATTATCATGATCCCTCTACTATGAGCAACTTCAAAAAGCATTGACATGGAAGGAGATGCACTTCCACCAACATCTATGTCTTCTATAAATACTAGAAAATTTTCTTTGAATATGGTCCATTCCATATCTCAAGCAACACCACAAGTTGAGCACCCATGTCTATTGAGATCAAATTCCAATTCAAAAATAGCTCTAAAACATCCCTCTTTGCAATATTCCAAAGTTTTGTCATATTATTCATTCCAAAAAATTTCAAATATTTTGTACCACGGTTTAGTGCAACACATCTATCTCCAGGCTCATACATTTTTTAAACGATATAATAGAAATATTCATTTTTCTTTGACATGCTTATTTAAATAATTTAAATTTGCCAAACCTTTGATGTGTAAGGAATAAATTATTATGAATACCTTTGATGTATATATTTCTACCTATGTACATTGATATTACACTATTAGTAATGGTAATTGTAGACACCAAATCCTAGCCACTTGTCTTCCATGTATCATCCAATCACAATCGTTCATTATTTATTTATATATGTATATATATTTATATTTAAATATAAATATTATATATATTTATATTTAAATATAAATATTATATATATTTATATATAAATAAATCTCAGCCACTCATCACATCTCAATATTAGCCATCCATTTAACTTGATCTATGTCACATATCAAAGTTATAATCTTAGCCATCCATCATGTTTTAATCTTGATTGCTCGTTGGTGTTGTCGAAACCCTAACATGTTGAAGGCAAGTTATAAAAGAACATTCACTTTTGTGAATGAGTTTAAGTAGTTATTTTGTTGATTGCTAAGGTTAGATATCATCAAATCCCTTACATCCATTGTTGCCCAAAACCCTAGCATTTCTCTAACACCTTCCCCCCTCATCATTGTTGCATCCTCCATTTCTATCACTGAAACCCTTCCAAACTAGATATAGGTTCTGCAGGCCCCCCCCATCACTATCGAATGCTCTAGGGCATTTCTTGAATGTTACGAAGCATTCCAAGAACATTGTAGGGCATCCAAAACCTTCCATAAACACTCCAAGGCATTTTTAAATAGCCAATTTACCATCGAAAAACCCTCAAACACTTGTAGGAATTCGTGCACCATCAAATCACAGAAGCAAAAGCATGGATTAGATAAATAAATTATATTCTGATAAGGTAATAGGTATCATTGCTTTTCTTCTATGTTTTACTTGCATTTCATGATTACTACACCTAGGGTTTGTAGATTTATTGTTCAGAGGGTCTCACATAGTGGAGCCCTCGCATATGCTACTAACTTCTTTGTGTTGTGATCTATGTGTAGGTTATAGGTACATAAGACATCTTACTTGATGGCTATTGCAGCTAGAGTGCTCTCATAGGGATATGCAAAATCCCACTCACAAATTGTTTGGAGTGAATATGACCAAAGACACCAGCATTCATTTTAACGAGGGTTTCAAATCCTCTCATTGTAATATTGTATCAAAAGCAATAAAGTGTATTGTAACCCCATATTTGG
Source organism: Wollemia nobilis (assembly GCA_028583015.1). Classification (NCBI taxonomy): domain Eukaryota; kingdom Viridiplantae; phylum Streptophyta; class Pinopsida; order Araucariales; family Araucariaceae; genus Wollemia; species Wollemia nobilis. The sequence goes on along the minus strand of JAQPPZ010000521.1, from coordinate 25,836,945 downwards.
GATAAATCTATTGTATAATTTGGAGATCCAAGCTCCTTGAGTTAGAATAAATTAGATTTATCAATTTGTGCATATATTATTATTTGCTTTGATCTATGGCTTTATTTGGTGGTGTTCATTTTTATTTTACAAAATTGTGATCATAGTGGGACCCCCAAAGGGGATTTTATGTTAATATACCTTGTCAATATGATCTAAAATTTCTATTTTTGTTGTAGGTTTCAAAAATACATTAGTAAAAAAATCACCAAATCTAGGGTTAGAATTTTTGGAAGTAGCAAGATTCAATATATGGCCATGCAAATGCCATCCCACTTTCGGGATGCCACACTGCATCCATGTGGATGCTCCAGAATATCTGCAGGTTTTGACAAAGAAAACTGTGGGTTTTGACAGAGAAAAATATGGTTTTCGTTAGAGAAAACTATGAGATTCTACGCTGCATTTGCAGAGTTGAAGAAAAATATGTAGGAATTTTGGTAAGTTCTATTTAGAATTTGCTTACATTTTTTTACTTTTTAAAAAGAAGAAAAAGAAAAGAAATATCTATTTTTTGTTTAAAAAGCAACATTTTGCATTGATAGGCATCTTAGATATTCATCAACATTTTCAAAATCATATAGAATTGCACATAGAGATAGATTTGCATCCATGCATTCATCTTAGTTGCATTAGACATTAATTACATGATTTAATTTTTTGTTGTCTTCCATGGTGTTTTTACTTTATGCCCTGAGTGTTGTTTGCAATAAATAAAAAAAGCATAGTAGTTGCACTATAGGCTAAAGTTTTCCACTTCCCACTTTTCTAAGCTAGAACAAGTCATTGGTATTCAAGTCTCTCCCACTGTTGGAAACACATTGTTGATTCAGAGTGGAAGAACTAGGTGAACCCTCCACTATTAGAATCACTTGCTGATTCAGGGTGGATCTTAAGAGGTGTACCCTAGATTATTTTGAGGGGCTTAGTATTAGTGTTCTTAGTCACAAACTTGGTTGAGTGTAAGAGGGTTTATTTACATTGTAAACACCATAGATAACAAAATTTTTAAAATAATCACACACAATTGCATGCTTCACTTTCAACATCAATGAGTTGGACTTCATCACCAACCATTGATCAAGACCAACAATGATGGAATTCATATCTATCTGCTAGCTCATCCCATAGTCACCTTAACAATCCATGAGTGATTTTTATGGATTTCATCACCAGGAAAATCTTCACTTGCCATCCATATTAGGAATCCATCTTGCATAGTCATCTTAGGCCTAGGGTTCGCACATAAAAACACATAAACCACACAAAAAAGAAATAAAAAAAATCAAAATCTAAAACATTGTTGCAAGATAGGATTCAATTGTTTGTTTTATTTTGTGTGCTTTTCATTGTCATTACACATTTCCAAACACATCCCTCACATCCGCTAGCCCTGCTTGCTCATAGCTTATGGTTTTGACTAGAAATCAAGCTAGAGCCATGAATCAAGCATCAAAATCATCCATGGAGTGTTCCACTCCTTTCTCAACAACTTTTATGGCTAACCTAGCTAGCCTAGCATAGATAAGTCATTTTTATTTATCTACAAGACCCTCACACATAGTATTCACTTTGAATACTGATGTGATGCACATTGCCATTCACAACTCCATCCCAAAAATACATGCTTTCACACCAAATGACTCCTGCACCACCTACATAGACATGGAAAAAGTTGGAGCTTACTTAAGACTAACTAAATCAATATTAGAACAACTTAATATCTCACACAACCAATTATTCTCAGTTGGAACTTGCCCACTCACATCCCACTAACTTCAGCTAAGTCTACACCAATTCTATTTTTGAGGTAAAATATACCCATTAAAATCAAATTCCTCCACCACCATGCATCCAAATTACCTCCATCCCATATACCTATACCACTACCTTGAAGCACATGTCAATGTAGCTTCACATATTCCATATACCATTCCATCCACTACCCCCTCATTCTGTTGTGATTCCTTTTTCAACTTACCCCCCACCAACATCCAAACACATTGCAAACACCTACACCTGATCCACATCCACCTCCATCACACCAACACAATCTGATTCAGAAATTGCCATACAACAAATATGGCAACACCTCAATCAATTTCTCATGGGCTAGCAAGACACTCGTTCTTGTTCCCAATAGCAAACACAAATAGTAAATTTCAAATCCCATTCCATTCCAAGCCAACACACCTACTTCACACCTGACTTATCCTAGGTATCACTATCTTCTCAAGTTGCTATATCCACACCCCCATTCACCCATATCAACCCCAATTCCACAACCCAACATATTAACATTCCTCAAACGTCATCCTTACTGATGGTTTTAGCACCATCCCATTATATCAAGAGAAAGAGAAAAAGAGAGAAAAACAACATATAATATTGAGAATGAAGTAATACATTTGGATGTATCTGTATAGCTCTTTATAGGGAGATAAATTCCTTTCCCAACACTCTACCTAGTTGTACAAGAAGACACCTTGCACATTACAACTTGCACATTGACACTTGTGCATTTACTACTTGAAGTAACTAGCTAACTTTCTTATGAAGTAATATCTTATACATTACATAACCAAATAATATAATATACTCTAACACCCCCTATATTACATTATTTGGTATGAAGTTCTCTTGGATTGCATAGATGATATATAAATGTTTGAAACTTGGTTTTTCCAAGTTCTTTTGTAAAAATATTTGCTAACTGATCTTCTGTAGAGACATGCTTGAGGATGATATGATGGTTCTGAAAATGTTCTCTAATGAAATGACATTGAGCTTCAATAAGTTTGGTCCTTTCATATATAATTAGATTTTTAATCAAGTTGAGTGCTCCTTGATTATCATAGAGGATCATTGTTGGAGTTTGAATGATCTCCATATCTAATTATATGTATTGTAACCACAAGGATTCATAGGTTGTATCTCTTGTTGCTCGATATTCTGCTTCTGTTGATGATTATGCCATTGTATGTTGTTTCTTACTATGTCAAGATATGGGTCCTAACCCAAGGTAGAAGACATAACCTGAGGTAGATTTCCTATCATCAATGGATCTTGCATAATATGAGTCTGAGTATCATTGTAGATGAAAATATTTATCATTATTTAAATAATTTAGTCCATAATCAGTAGTTTTATTGACATAGTACAATATTCTTTTTGTAGCTTTCCAATGACTTTCTTTTGGTTCTTGCATGAATTGTGAAAGATAATTTACTGTAAATGCTATGTCTAGTCAACTATTCGTTAGGTATAGAATACTTCCAATTAGTTGGTGATACATAGTTGCTAAGACCAATGGTGCTTCATAATTTTTGGATAATTGGATCCCTTATTCCATTGGTGTATCTTTATGATTACATTCTTTCATTATATTCTTTTTGAGCAAGGCTTTTGCATAATTTGATTGAGTGATAGTTATATTGTCCTTTCCTTGATGAATCTCTAAACCAAGACAATAGTTAATTAGACCTAGATCTATCATTTCAAAAGCTTTTTTTGAATCCCATTTGATGTCACTTATTAGTTTTTTATAACTTCTGGTATTTACTATATCATCTACATATTCTATGAGAATGAGTATATCATTTCTAATTTTCTTGGTATATAGACTAGGATCTGACGTGCTCCTTTTGAAGTTATGCTATAATAAGTGATTATTGATCTTTATATTCCATGCTCTAGGTGCCTGTTTTAAACCATACAAATATTTATTCAATTTGCATGCCTTATTTTCCTATCCCTTGATGATGAATCCTTCTGGTTTTTACATGTAGGTTTCTTCTTCCAAATCACCATTAAGAAAGGCACTTTTTACATTCATCTAATGAAGTTTCCAACCCTGATGAGCTACTAGTGCACAAACTATTCTGATGGTAGTAATTTTGGTTGTTGGTGCAAATTTTTCTTCATAATCAATTGCATCTATTTGAGTATATTATTTGGCTACTAGTCAAGCTTTGTATTTGTCAAGTTTCCATGTTCTTTGTACTTGATCTTGTAAACCCATTTGCAACCTAATATTTTCTTCCCTGGAGGTAGTTTTACTAGATTCCATATCTTATTATTTTGAAGTGTACATTATGATTCCATAGCTGCTTTACAGTGTAAGTTTTTTCATGCTTGAAGTGTTGATGTTGGTTCCACTGTATTGCTAAGCATTCCTCTTTTCATTCTGGTCAAACTTTGAGTTTTAGGTTTGGTAGTGGTAAGATCTGGCATCCTTTTTAGATTTGATTATCTAAGAGGATATCTAAGCCATATTGGTTCTCTCTTAGGATGGACTATAGATGCATTTGTATATTGTTCTTGAGATTCTGATTCTGACTCCTCATTTGCTATGCCTTCATTGGAAGGATTTAGAAGAATATTTGTATTATTACTAGTCTTTTTTGTATCAATTTTGATATTCTCATCAAAGATTACATATTTACTATTGTAAACCTTTTTTGCATATGGATCTAGTATATTGTACCTTCTATATTAATTATCATAACCGTTAATATTCCTACCATGGTTTTGTCATCTAATTTTGTTCTCTTTTGTTTTGGAATATGCATGTAAGCTTTACACCAAAATTTTTTAGTTTTTGTTAAACTCAACGAACAGTAATTGTATTATTGCTGCAAGATTTAAATAGCGATTACATAGCCGGGAATAGAACACCGACGGAACTGAATATGTTACGCAGTTGTAACAGCAGTCCTAAATAATGTAATACAGACAAATAAACAGTACGCTAACATCCCCCTTTATTACATTATTTGGGTAATGTAATAACTAATAGCTATACTAGACTACTAACATCCCCTTACATTATTTTGCAATACAAAGTGAGCTGCGAAACAATTCAAATTTGACACGTCCAAGTGCCTTAGTGAAAATGTCTGCAACTTGAGCATCGGTGGGAATGTGCTGAAGCTGAATTCGGTGCTTTGGAACTTCATCTCGAATGAAATGACATTGTGTGTCAATGTGCTTTGTTCTTTCATGATGGATTGGATTCTTGATGAGGTTTAGAACACCCTGATTGTCACAAAACAAGTGTATTGGAGATTTTGATGGATGGCCCATACTTGTCAGAATGCAATGTAACCATATCACTTCGCACACAGCTTCACGTGCGGCATGATATTCTACCTCTGTTGATGAAATAGCAACCACCTGTTGCTTCTTGCTGTGCCAAGAGATAGGACCAGATCCCTGATGAAAAATGTATCCAGAATTTGACTTGTGATCATCAAATGATCCGGCATAGTCGGAGTCCATGTATCCTTGCAAGAAGAATTTGTTGTTCCTCTTGTATTCTAGGCCATATTCCATAGTACCACGGACATAGTGAAGAACACATTTTGCTGCTTTCCAATGAGTGGTCTTAGGCTCCTGCATGAACCTCGAAAGATAGTTGACAGCAAATACGAGATCTGGCCTAGTATTGGTCAGATATATGAGACTCCCAATCAACTTTCGATAGAGAGTACCATCTACCTGAGGTGATTCATCATATCATGATAACTGAAGTCCATTCTCCATCGGAGTTGCCATTGGCTTGCAATCAGTCATGCGATATTTTTCCAGAAATGTCTTGGCATATTTTTTCTGAGACACTTTGATGGAGTGCTCCTTCTGGCTGAATTCCAGACCAAGACAGTAATGGAGAAGTTCGAGATTTTTTCATCTCAAAATATTTGCACAAGTTTCTTTTGACAGTAGAGATCATAGTTTCTGAACTCTCTATAATGAGCAGATCATCCACATAGAGTACAAGCAACACTATCTCAGAACCCTATTTCTTGAAATAGAGGTTTGCATCCGACGGAAATCTCTTAAATCCATGCTTGCATAAGGTGATTGTCCATTTTTATATACCAAGCTCGAGGAGCTTGTTTCAGACCATACAAGGATTTAACCAATTTGCAAACTTTCTGCTTTTGGCCTTCCACTTCAAATCCTTCTGGCTGCGTCATGTAGACTTCTTCTTGGAGATCACCATTTAGAAAGGCACTTTTGACATCCATCTGGTGAACTTTCCACCCATATTGTGTTGCCATAGCACACATAACCCGAATTGTGGTCATCCGAGCAGTAGGTGCAAAAGTTTCCTCGTAGTCAATGCCTTCTTTTTGAGCATAGCCCTTTGCAACAAGACGGGCCTTATGCTTATCAATTGTTCCATCTGCATTGTACTTGAATTTATATACCCATTTGCAACCAATGGGATTCTTTCCCTGCGGTAGATCAACAAGCTTCCAAGTTTTATTTTTCATTAGAGACTCATACTCTGTATCCATAGCGGCCTTCCACTGAGGCTCACTGAGAGCATCTTGCACTGATGCAGGTTCAAGACTATCTATGGTAGACATGAATGCCCTGTCATCATCAATATCCATATCCTCTACTTACGTACTTGGAGTCACGAGAAAGTTCCTCAAAAGATTGACAAAGATCATCAACCTCACCAGTTTCTTTGGCTTCTTTCTCCTTTTGAGCCATATTGCGTGTACGAGGTCTATCCAAATTCAAATTGGGAGGAGTGGATAAATTTGCATCTCTGATTGTATTTGTACACCATTTAGGATTCTTCTTCGGTGGAGTTGAAGAAGATGTAGAAGGACCTCCTATCTGTGTTGACGAAGGAATATTTTCTTCCTTAGTTTCCACAATATCTTGGTGTACTTTAGATGTGCTCTGTGATGTGAAAGCTTCATCAAAGACAACATCTCTACTGATATGAATTTTCTTGGTCAAAGGATCTATCAACCGATATCCTTTAGAGTGCTCAGAATAACCAAGAAAAATACATCTCGGTGTTTTCTCATCTAGCTTCTTCCTTTTCTCTTTCGGTATGTGCATGAAAGCGTGACATCCGAAAATACGTAGATGAGATATGGAGAGTTTTCGACCACTCCATGCTTCTGTGGAGTCATTCCTTTTAGGGCCTTTGTGGGTGCCCTATTCAATAGATACACTACAGTGGTGACAGCTTCTGCCCAATATTGTTGCCCAAGAGTAGCTCCTGTGAGCATACAACGAACCATTTCCATGATTGAACAGTTCCTTCTCTCAGCAACTCCATTTTGCTGAGGAGTATAGGCAATTGTTAACTGTCTCTTGATTCCATGCTTATCTAGGAATGCAGAAAATTCATTAGAGGTAAAATCTCCCCCTCGATCTGAGTGGAGGGTTTTAATAGAAGCTCCTGACTCCTTCTCAACGGATTTCTTGAACTGCTGGAAGAATGCGAAAGGTTTAGATTTCAGTTGGAGAAAGAAAACCCACATCTTTCGTGAGTAGTCATCTATGAATAACTAAAAATACCTCTTCCCTCCACAACTGTTGGGTGTGAAAGGACTGCACAGATCAGTGTGAATTAACTCCAGAGGTTTTCGTGCTCTTGTTGACCTCTTCTCAAATGGTACTCTATCGTTGCTTTCTGCCAGCGGTCGAAGCACAACGGCAATGTGGCGAAAGGGAAGGAACACCCTTTACCATCTCATACCTACTGAGCTCAAGTAAGTAGCCAGAACTAAGATGCCCATATCTCTTGTGCCATAGGGAAGTTGCCTCCTTAGTAGAGACAGTCATGGCAACATGTGGAGTAGAGATAGCATCTAGTGCAAATAAGCCGTGCTTATATGAAGCTGTTGCAATCTGATTACCCTTCCTGGTAATGGTACAACACTTCTTTCCATTCTCAACATGAAAGTTGAAAACCATATTTCTGTCCAGGATTTGTGTCACTAACAAAAAATTGTTAGCCAATCCCAGAACATAGAGGACTTTGTCAATCTGACACTTGCCATCAGGAAGAGTGACTAAAACTGTACCCTCTCCCTAAAACCTGTAGGTTTTATCATCAGAAATGGTGACAGGTTTGCCCTCTTTGGCCACAAATGGTTCAAACCATGATCTGTCGCCAGTCATATGTTTGCTAGCTCCAGAATCGACATACCAAATAGGATCCCTCTGAGTGGAATCTATGGTAGTCATGAGCACCTTGTGTGCCCATTCAGAATCTGAGTCGGATTCTTCAACAACAACATTCACCTAGGGTTGCTTGTTTTTATTTTGTGGTTTGTTTTGGCCTTTCTGCTTGTTCTTATGCCAACACCTGTTGGTGTCATGGTTGTCTTTCTCACAGATCTTGCACCAAATCTTCTTCTGTTGAGGTTGTTTGCCTTTTACTTTCGTATCCTGTTGAGAATTTCCTCCTTTCTGAAAGTTGCCTCCTTTTTTCCCATTACCTTTCTTCCTAGAACCCTGCCTGTTGGTGTATAGGGCTGTATTGGAAGAATCATCCTTGTGAAGTTGGCGTGCCTCCTATTGTTGAAGCAAATTGACCAACTCGATGTAGGTAATTTGTCGTTGAGACACCTGGATGGAGGTTATCAACATATCAAATGAATAAGGTAAATCTCTCATCACAAGTGAAATGAGAATATTTTCGTCCATAGTATCTCCCAAAGAACTCAATTTCTCTTTCAATTCAGACACTGCACAGAAAGAGTTCAACTGTTTCACCCTGCCTCAAACTCAGGTTATGAAGTTGTTGTTGAAGATGAAGAATGGTGGAATCATTATTTCCCTCATAGATGGTTTGAAGGGCATACCATGCCTCTTTACCACTTGCTTTGTCAGCTATATGAGGTTGCACTTCATCTGAAACAACAAACAAAATGAGCACCTTTGCTCGACTGTCTTTCTTGTCAAAAGCTATCTGATCTACGGAAGGACCTGTGGATCCTGTTGTTGGTGAAGGCCTAGTTGCTACTCCAGTAACAATATCCCATAAATCTTCCATTTGGAGAATTGCCTTCATCTTATGTTTCCATGGTGTATAATTTGGACCTTTCAATAACTAATGCGGATCAGTCATCAACTTTGCAACAACGGCCATAGTGAAGGTTCCTTATATCACCAATTGGTTCCCCTTTCGATATACCTTTTGCTAGGCTATTATACCATACAAAATACCCGCCCTTACGTGAGGGAAACTACAGGTATTTAGAAAGATCAACAAAAATCACCCGCCCTTACGTGAGGGAGACTATAGGTGAGTTTTAGAGATCATACGATACGTGGAACATAAGCGGTACTGAAAGGGAATCGCCTTGTTGATGGCACCTACCATAGAATATTCTTCTCATGTGTGGGGCGTAACTTCCCCTAAACACTATGAAGAATACTTCGTCAGGATTTACGCCTAAACACAAGTGCGATAAAGGGTAGTGGATGGAGTAAAAAAATGCAAAAATGGCTAACTTATCTCTCCCCGACGATTTATAGAGAACAAGCTCAGACGTCATTGTAGTAGCTATATTAGGCGGCGGATACAGTAGCCAAATCACAACAACTTTACCTGTAAGTGCTGGCCAGAGGTATCACAAATACCGAATCTTTGCAGTGCAATAAATTGCACGGATGGGTTTTAATTATTCCGGGGACTTAGGGAGTGTTTGATTTTAATTTTTAATGTTATAGTGCAAAAAATGAAATATGCAACATACAACAAAAAAAAATTGCCCACAAGAATAACCCACAAGGTGTCGGTCACAGCCGAAAATGCACCTTTTACAATTCGCCAAATTGCCTTTTCAAAAAATTACTCACAATCCCCCTTTGATTTTTTGAAAAAATATCCCCCCTTAAAAAAATTCCTTTAACAAAGCATTTTCAATAATTATTATATATTTAAAATTAAAATAAATAATTTTAATTTATATAGTTTTAAAACTTATAAAAAAATAAATTAAAATTAAAATTTTAATTTATAAAGTTAAAAAACTATATTAAAAAAATTAAAATTAAAAATTTTAATTAAAAAAATAATAATTAAAAAAAATAACTTTGAAAAATATACCTTAGGGGGAGTCGGCGGGATTTGAACCCCCGACTGCTGGGTTCCCGGAACCCACCACGCAGCTCACTTGCCAGTGAGCCCGTGGGCTGATCTGGGAGGAGAAAGCCCGATCAAGCTTAAAACACCTCCTCTCTGCTTCCCGAGCCCGCTGTGGCTGCCTCTGCCACCTCCGCAGCAGCCTCCTCTCTGCTTCTCCTCCGCGTAGCTCACTGTCGCGTTTAAAAAAAAAATGCAGTCCCCTTCCGCGTCGGATTTCCGTCGCAACACCTTTCCAGCAACCGGGGGTGTTGGGAGCGCACGCTAGATCGCGTCACGCGGGGGGGGGCGGTGTTTATTTTTTTTTTTTTCAAAAATCGGCCGGGGGGGCGCGACAGCGCGTTTCACGCTGCACACAGGGGGGTGGGGGGGGGGTTTATACCCCACGCCAATTCCCGCATGGGGGAATTTTTAAATTCCCGCGCGGGGGGGGAACTCCTCGGGACGCACTGCACCACTCCCCATGCTTAAGGATTGGTACAAAAATAAATATCATAATATATATGGAAAGTTTGTACAAAAATAAGCATTTTCAAGGCTCATCATCTCCCCATGCTTAAGGATTGGTACATCTCTGTACCACTTTGAACTGGTAATTACTAGTCTCACTAACACCCTTCCACTAGGCCCTAACTTTTTCCTTCCTTTTCTTTTCAACGACTTTGACTTTCACCTTATATTTGGGATTTCACCCTTTAAGTTTTTAAGGCATGCCTACCTCCTATTCCTACTTTTTTAGGTGCTTATTGTGCTGATTTGGCTGATTGGATCATGTTCCTTCACCTGGTTGTTCCTTTTTCCAAACTTTCCTCCCTACCACATTCCTCAAGTAGTATCCAATAAAAGTGGAGGTATCCTTCTAGAATTTTGGCTCAGCCTACTTCCAATATTTATGGTGAGGGGGTAAAATTTCTCCCATTGGCACTACAGATTCATCACCAAATGAAATACTAGATTTCTTAGCAACCTTAGCCTTGGGAAAACTGGCCATCACTAGCTCAAGTTCAGCATCATCTTTACACTCTATATCTTCTACCAGAGGATATTTGCTTGTTGTTTCTTGAGCTACAAGTGGTACAGGATCTAGCAGTCCCATATTCATGATATATGCCTTCATATTTGAAGGCTGATCACCTATTGACCCATATAAATCCTAAAACTACGCTGGTTGAGCAATTTCAATTTTTTTATGAGGATCTTTGGATACCTTTTTGGCATCTTCTTTAGTTTGCTTGGCTACTCTCTTAGAGGCTTTACTATAATCCTTATTATCTGCCTTGATATCTGCCATGAGATGTTCAAACTTCTTTTTCTGCTCATCAAACAACTTCAAAGTCTCTGCCCATTCTTCATTAAAATTTATGCCTGATTCATTTAGCTATGCAATCCTTGCTTTGGTCTTGGGTCTTCTTTGAGGTCCCCTTATAACCTTCCTTTTTTATCTCAATTTCTTTGGCTGTATTTTTGGGTCTATGTAATTTGTTGAAACAGGAGGATTTCCCCCTTCTGCTATTTTTGCTACTATTTTTGGTTGATCTTCAAAAACTAGATATTTTTGAGTCTCTTGTGCCTAATCTATAGGCATTTGCTTAGGTGGGCCTTCAGTAACATTTTGTGTAGTAGGTTATTCCTCTACTAAAATCCCTTTCTCTACCTAAATCTATTTAGGCTCAGCCCCTGCATCTCCTTTTGACTCCTGGTCTATAGAATGAGTGGACTCTTGAGATTATACAACCCCTTGATCATCCTCTGTAGCCTTATCTAAAATATGAGGGTCTTAAAACTTAATGTCATCTTCTTGTTTTGTGTCTTCCTCTACAAATTTTATTGAAATTCGAGGTTCTTTGACCTCAATTTCATCCTCCTAGTTTACCTCTGTATCTACAGAGGGAGAAGATTTTTGGGACTATCCCATATCAAGTTCAAGACCCTAATCTTGCCCCTGTTCTATAGAGTGAGCTTGTGAATGGGGTTGTTCAACCTCCATTACTATATTTTCCCTTGCTCTACTTCTATATGGTATTTTTGGGATGATTATTCAATTGTAGGTATCCTTGCCTAAGAATTAGGGCTCCCCTATGCAAACATATATCTAGTAGAAGCCACTGATTGGTCCCTTGCATTAGCTTATTTTTCTATAATTCCTCGCATCTGATCGAAAAGGACTAGAGGAGGTTATTTTTTTCTTAGATTTTGGAGAGGTAGTGGGCACTTCCATAGCCTAGTCACTTTGTACTACCACATCTACCTTGGATGGCCGTTTAGCATTAGTTTGTTGAGTCTATAGCTACAACTTCAAGACTATCTCCTATAGCTGATGGATGGTCTGATACAACTCCTATAATTTTACTGTAGATACTTTTATGGACTCTTGAAAAAGATTTTGCTCCTCCTTATACTTGGTCTCCCTATTACAGTCTTGTTCTTTCAATATCTACAACTACTAGAGATCCTTTTTCTATGTTTCTTATTGAGGAGTACTTCCGTTGGAAAAGTATTACAATATATGGGCAATGAACTCATCCTTATTCAACCCATCAATCACTGCATCAACATATGATGAGCTATAAACCACCATGGATGCCTTCATCCTATTACTCCTAGTTTTGGTGGAAACCAACATGTAAGTAGGTCTTGGTAGACCATGCCTTACCTCATATTCAAATTGAGGGCTAATAGGGGATGAAGCATATCCTGCATCCTCATCAAATCAAGGAAAAATAGGGGACTAGGCTTACCCTACGTCTTGTGTATTTTTCTTAGGTTTGGATGCAAGAACCATATTTGTTTGCTCTACCATCATATCAATCAATCAGTTAGTCTATTTTGGTACCACTACTTCTTCCTCTACCTTAGGAACTACATTATTTCTTTTATCTTCCTAAGATGTTACATCCCTATGTGACTCAACATGTTGCACCAAGGCCAAAATCAGGCCATGGTGAGCCAGGGTAGATGTTGTTCTTTCCTGGTATCGATAGGCCTCATATTTTAGTGTACATGGAATATAATGGGGGATATTGATCTTGTTCCCATGCAGTAAATGGTTGAGGAAATGAAAATGGTTAGAGTTTAGTTTGGAAAAGCTACTCGAACAAGTGAAGAACCAAATAATCTACTCAAAGACCAATCTCTAGAATTTAGGGATGTAGTGCTTTGGCAAACCAGCATGTGTCAAGTATTACGTTGGGTGCCAAAATAATCATTACATGAAGAGTGTGGGGTTTTCCTCCTTATATGTGTGTTCTCTTGTTTGGGGAATACCTGTTACCCTAATAATGTACTCTTTGGTGACTAGAATTTCTAGTCCCCACATGTGAACAACTTTGTACCTCATAGATACCATAAATTCTTTAGCTATTTCTATATCTTGGTTCTAGTTAACCAGATGGTAGTATTCCAACCATCCGATAATGTAGAATTATGCATGTACATCCTCACTACTGTCTAAAAAATTCGTAGGCTCACTCTTTTTCAATAGATGGTTGATCAATTTTCCCCCCATGGTAAAGTTCAAATTTTTCTCAGCTTTGAGTTTTACTTGTAGTAATTTCTCACACTATGGTTTTTATTTCCTACAACTCTATTATTTTATTGCATAGAGTTTGCCAATGCATCATTTTAAATCACCTACATTCGTGAATGCAAGTACCTGATTACTATAATTATAAATAATTATGATTATCTGTGTAAAATATTGTTAAAACATGTGTCAAATTTTGCATAGATGATGATCATGAGTGTTTTCTCCAATCATAGAAGTGACACATGGAAAAATACCAAGCAGAGAGAAATGGGTTGCTGGTAATTCAATGGGGAATGTGTCGGTACTATTTTATAGAAACATATGCCTATGAAAACAATATATAAAACAAAAAATTAAGCACATACTCATATTATGTTTTTTATGTGTATAATGCGCAAATGCTTGTGGTGTACTGGAATTGGCTACTTTACGGTGACTAGATGTATCAGAACAAATAATGATAGGCATATTTCCCATGTAGTAAATTTCTCTTAATTTTGACTGGTTCTCGATTGCTGCAATTTGATACATTTGAGAATTCCTACATATTTCAAGAAAATATTAGAAAAGCACGTCTTCACGGGATGAAAAACATCCCTTCCTTGGAAATTGTTCACTAATGATCTTGGAATGTGCATAAATCTCTTATGGAAAAATTAAAATAATTTCATCCGTGAAGTTTGACTTATGCATGTGGGTGAAATGCTGATGTGGATCAAGCCACTTTCCAATACTGAAGATTATTCATACGAGGCATAAATACCTATGAAAATAGAAAGCATGCACCTCCTTACATGGAAATCGAGCACCTTATTTTGAATCAAGGCACGTAGGCGCTTGGTAAATAGAAAGCAGATGCCTTTTGTTAGCAATCGAGTACAGTGTTTAATATGGAAATTAGGAACCTTTTTATGGCAATCGGGCACCGTAATTAAAGCAAAAAATAAAAATTAGGTACCTTTTTATTGGAAATTGAGCACCATACTTAAAAATAGAAAGCACTTTATTTTTTATCATGTCTAGGAAATTAGATGTCACTTTCCTAAAAAATAGAAGTCGAAATCATTTCCTTATGAAAACAGGAATCAGATGTTGGTCTGTCGAAAAATGGGACTCAGGTGCCTTTTCCTTGACATATTGGGAGTTGGGTGCCTTATACCATACAAAAAATAATTGAGTGTCGATTCCCTAAAATATAGGAATCAGATGCCCTATTTCGTAAAAAAGGGAGTTGAGTACCTTTTCTCCAAAAAAAGAGAATTGGGTGCCTTCCTCTTCAAAAAAATGGAAAGTAGGTGCTCCTCCTTTATTTCAACATCTGTTGATGTGTCCACTAGTGTACACTTATAGTTAATTAGACCTTTAACATTCTGGTTTGAAAAATAGGAACATAATCAGCATCCGCTACCTAAATCATCATTTGGGTATTCTTCTTCATGAAGACAAAAAACAAACACCCAAACACTTGTTCAAATATGGTTTTCCACTCCAAGTGGGGATGAGCCACTTATACAAAAATTTAATCTCCTAGAAATATGGGATTGCGTAGGTTCATGGATCCTATGCTTGTTAGGCCTAGGTTTCCCAAGCTGCTTAACATTTGCACTTAGGGCATCGTTCCTGGAGAATAGAAATACAACTAAAGAAAGAAAAATTGTAAAACTTTAAAAGAATAATTGTTTTTGTATCATGTGGACTACATCCACATATACTAACTCATTTTAAAACTAGAATCAACCAGGGTCTCCCCCAAGCCTAATATGGACTTCATCATATAAGTCTTAGACACGTGATATGGATGCAATTAGTGACCATTGGTTGTTAATGTAATGTTGCTGTCATCAATTGTTCTAATCCTTATAGCCCCATTGTTGATGATATCAATCACTTCATATGGCCCTATATATAACTACATAAGTTTAACTTTCCTTTACTAGAACTAGGAGTCATACAATTATGCCCACTCTCCCACTTTTAACTACTTTGGCTTGGTGTGATGATCATGCCACTTGGCCCTCTGGTTTTGGATGATCTTTATCCGATGCTGAGCATCTCATTGTTATTCATACAGCTGGTTAAGCTACTAAATTTTCTCCTTTTGTACCTCATCTAGATTCAAATTTAAATCTACTATATTTCTAAGAGTTTTAATCTCAAATTCTATGGGCATCATAACATTCTTCCCATATACTAGTTGGAATGGTGTAAAATTAGTAGTAGTTTTCTAGGTGGTTCTGTAAGCCCACACTATTTTTGGTAATGTTGTGGCCTAGTAATTCCTATGCTACTATACCGTATTTGTGAGAATGTTCTCCAATTCATGGTTGGTTACCTCTACTTGCCCATTTTCCTATGGATGATAAGGAGTGGTTTTGTTATACCTAATTTTATATTGCTGCATGAGTTCCTGAATCATCTTTGAAGTAAATTGAGGTCCTTGATCAGTTGTGATATCCATTGGAACCCCATATCTAGTAAAAATAGATGAATACAAGAAGTATAATACAATATTCTCTTTATAATCATACAATACCCGCACTTCAACCCACTTGGTCACATAGTCAATGCAAACTAAGATATACCTCTTACCTAATGACTATGGATTAATGGGTCCTATGAAGTCCATACCCCATTTATAAAATGGCTCTATGTGTACATGTGGTTGGAGTGAAATTTCATATCTGAGAGTAGGTCTACCCATCCTTTGATATTGGTCATATTGGCTCATGTGCTTGGCTGCATCTTTGAATTGTGAAGTCCAGTAATAAACAGTTTGCAATACTTTGAATGAAGTCCTTTTTCTTGTAAAATAGCCACCACAAGATTAATTATGGTAAGCTTTCAGTATTTCTACAATCTAATTATTAGCAACACATCTTCTCATGACCTGATCAGGCTCCTTTTATAATAGGTACCCATCAATCCATGAGAAGTCTGCACTTTTCTCAATTAAATTTTGTTTCTCATGTGTTGAAAGTGTAGGGGATACTTTACCAGTGGTTAAATAATTAGTTATATCTATGTACCATGGTATCTATTCATTAAGAGCAAACAAATACTCATATAGAAACTGATATTCTATGGTTGAATAATCAGGAGGAGTCAATCTAGAAAGAAAATCGGCTACCACATTGTCCTTACCTGGTTTGTCTACAATTGTCACATCAAACTCCTACAAAAGTAACAACCGTCTAATAATCCTACCATTGATTCTAGGTTTGTTTGTCAAGTATTTGATAGCTGAATGATCAATGTGCATAAAAACCTAATAACCTGTAATATAATGGTGAAAATTGTTAAGAGCATGTATGACTGCAAGGATTTCCTTTTCTGTGATAGTATAATTAAACTCAATACCTATAAGATGTTACTGAAATAATAGATGGCATATAAATCATCACCATATTTCTAGCTTAGAACTGAACCTATCACATTATTGGATGCATCTACATATATATGAAAGGGGATGGTCCAGTTTGAACCCCTTAGGACTAGAGCAAAAGTTAGTTTTTATTTTAAAATATTAAATGCTTATTCACAATCATTTGTCTAGATAAATTCTATGTTTTTTGCTAAAAATGTGCTTAGGGTTTACTAAAGTCTGCTATAAACCTCCTATAATAACCAGCTACTCCAAGGAAACTACATATATCCTTTTGAGTTTTGGGTGTAGGAAGGTTTTGGATAACTTTTATCTTCTTCTTATCTACCTTAACCCAATCTGTAGAGATATGATGTCCTAAAACTATTACTTCTTGTATTAGCATATAAAATTTCTCATTACTTAGAGATAGATTGGTTTCCTCACACCACTGAAGTATTTTCTTCAAATTTTTTGTAGCTTCTTCAAAGGTTTCACCATATACAGTGAAATCTCCATATATACCTCCATAGTTTCTCTAATCATATCAAATAAGATGCTCAAAACCACCCTTTGAAATGTGGTAGGTGCATTGCAAAAACCAAAGGGTAAAACACGATAAGCAAATATTCCCAACAAACAAGTGAATGTGGTCTTATCTTGGTCCTCTTCCCCAATATGAATCTGATTATATCCACTAAATACATCCAGGAAGTAAAATTATTTATGTTGGCAATTTTGGGCACTTTGGGTACATTGCCTTTGCTCAAATGTATAAGTTGTCATTGATGTCAAAAGGCATTTTTGTTGATATCAAAAGAGTGTGATTCAAGAATATCTTGAGAAGCTTCTTTATGTTAAAGGGTTTTTATTAAAACCATGGTGACAAGGCTAAAGGTTTTTCTTAAAACCATTTGGACTCATTAAGGGTTTTTATTAAAACCAAGCTTAACTTAATGCAAAGGTCCATGTTTATTATTAATAATTAAATTAACTCAAACCTTTGTCAAAGGTCCAAGTTTAATTTATTATTAATAAAATAATAATAATTATTTTAATTATTATTAAAGGGTCTTTCAACCCTTAAGCGGCGGAAGAAAAAAGAATTCTTTTGCCGATATGTTGCCATCGTTGGAGGAGTGCTGACGTCAAACAGTTAAGGAAGAATGGATATATAAGTGGGGATGATTTTCTAAAGTGAGTACCTCCGAATATATTTGATATCTGTGATTTGTGGTTACTCTGTATTTTTCGATTTGCGCTTGGCATCTACGATTTGCACTTGCTCTGTTTCATTTGATTTGTGCTTGGCGTCTGCGATTTGCACTTGCTCTATTTTGTTTGATTTGCACTTGGTGTCTGCAATTTGCACTTGCTCTGTTTCGTTCAATTTGCTCTTGGCATCTACGATTTGCATTTGCTCTTTACATTTCAAACAGCAGTTGGTGTCTTCGAGTTGAGCTTGCTCTGTGTCTTCGAATCTCTGATTGACGTCTTTGAAACCGTGCTTGGCATACTCGGATTTGAGCTTGGGCTGCATCCTTACTTTTTGTGTGATGGCAGTGGATTGGCAATTGCTCCTGAATTATGTTTTTCAGACTGTGTTGTGAGATGACTAATGCAAGCATTCAGTGACTTACGTCTTGGACAGCGCTCACCAGTTTGCATGTGGTTTGTGGAAGACGTTTACATTTTCCAGATTCTTGGCATCAAAGGAAGATAAAAGAGAGGGCAACGCTATAGTATTTCATTGGGCACTTGTGACCCAACGGCGGTGGCGTTTAAGTGAAAGCGCTAGAAGGCAGAGGTGCCGAGTTCGATTCTCTTCGTTGGATTTTTTCTTTTGGTTGCGGTGTGCAAAGGATAGTGGCTGTGAATGCACGAAAGGTATAAGGTTAAGGTATCATATTTGTTTTGATATTGTTTTATTGATGTTTAATGTTTATATGGAGCAATAAGGTGTAAAGAGGTTTTACTTTGTATGTATATTGTACGTTGGTGGTTTTTACTAAGTTGGAGAAATAAGGTGTTATTTTGGATCTTTATTATTGTGTATTATTGTATAGTTGCTAACTCTAATTAGTGGCAAATTGAGAGTTAGTGTTGTGACAGATTTTGAGTTCTCCTTCTTCATCAAAGTAAAGGTATGGGCAACTTCTTCCATGTATGTTGTTTATGGTATATTTTCTGAAATTGAGTTTGGAGTGAAAAGGTTGTCTACTAGGTATTCTTTGGTGTGAATCTTATTTTATGGATATTAAAGATTGTTTATGCATTAAAGTTATTGTTGAATTTTTGGGTGAATGCATAATTCTGGTTGAGGAAGAGGAAGCATTTTTGCAATAGGGTTTATGTTAGTAAGTCTTGCTACTTGCTTTGAGATGATGAAACCCTAGTTGTTGGTGAAAAGAATATAAGTATCATTGTTATATGAGATATTGCATGGTTGGCAATTGTTGGGTTGTGTTTCATATTCTTGAGAAAAGCATACTACATCTATCTTATTCTTTTGAGTTTGCGATTGAGTTGAGATTGAGATTGGGAGTTAAGTATAGAACATATTGGGTCTCTAAAAATTCTCTTTATGTTTCTATGAGATTTGAGATTGATATTGGGAGTTAAGTATAGAACATATTGGGTCTCTAACAATTCTCTTTATGTTTCTATGAGATTTGAGATTGAGATTGGGAGTTAAGTATAGAACATATTGAGTCTCTAACAATTCTCTTTATGCTTCTATGAGATTTATGAATCACATTGGGTCTCTAACAATTCTATTTGTGGGTTCATGCTAAGCAAGTTTTTCTTGGTGAGCTTTCTGAGGTTTTGGACAGGTTTCGGTGGGGACTTGTGAGCAGGTTTTGGACGAGGTTCCGATGGGGACTTGTGAGCAGATTTGGACAGGTCCTAGCAGAGGACTTGTGAGATGAGTTTTTGAGAGTTCTATCGGAGAAATTGAGGACAAAGGTGCTTTGGTTCTTTGAGAAGAACCCGAGGATAGATTTGGCAAGTCTTTGAGAAGGCTTGTGTGCGAGAGGATTGATTTGTTCAAAGAGTTGGATAGATCCGACAGATAGAGGAAGACTTGTACTAGATCGATCGACTGTGTTTGGTACAGGTAGCTGAGCTGCTGTGGACATGATCATAGAAGGTAGAGGTCTCTTAGGCTAAGCATTGAGGATAGGAGGTCTTCGGTGGAAAGGAGTTCCACGTGCTGGCAAGAGGTAGAGGAAGTTGATCTTCTAAGGGATCATTTCTAGAGCAAAGGGGAAGGTATCTCCTTTGAGCAGAGGCTCATAAATTCAGATTGGGGGAAGGTGTCTCCTTTGATCCGAGGCTCATAAACATTGTAATTGGGAAGGTTTCCCAAAGAACTTTGAGATAACTTTTAGAGAAAATTTTTGTGGACGTAGCCCAGGCTTTCTGGGTGAACCACGTTAAAATTGGTGTCACTTTGTGGATGATATTGTGCATTGTTTTGATATTGCTTTGGGTATATTACTTTACTATTTTGAAGTATAAAGGAATAAGTAAAAATAGGTCTTATACTATTCACCCCCCCTCTCAATATAAGCTTGTGTTCTTCAATTGGTATCAGAGTCGATGCCTTCGAAAAGTTTAATAGCTTGAAGGAAAAGCTAGTAAAGAACACAATGGATCATTCAAGTGGCAATGCAGCACCTATTCTTGATGGGTCAGATTTTGGTCTTTGGAGTGCAAGGATGAAGGTTCATATAATGGCACTTGGGAATGAGGTCTGGGAAGTGATTGAAGATGGGTACACTATTCCTGAACATGGTCCTTATACTAAAGAAGACAGGCTCCTTCATCACAATAATTCAAAAGCAATGAATGCAATCCTGAAAGGCTTACAAAAAGCATATCTCACCAAAGTGATTCACTATAAGACAGCTAGTGAAATGTGGAATCAGCTGAAGGTGGTTCATACAGGTGATGCAAATTTCTGAAAGGCCAAGTTGAGACACTTCAAAGCATTTGAGTTGAGAACTCAAGTGAAGGTTGATGTCAAAAGGGGGGGAAATTTCAAGGGGCCCAAAAAAACCAAAGGTAAACAACTTCAAGAGAGTGATGAGTCTTCTAGTGATGAAGAGGCATATTAAAGAAAGGCAAGTTCTCTAGAAAGCACAAAAATATGAAAAACGTAAGATGTTTCAATTGTGGAAAGTTTGATCATTATGCTCTGTTGTCTTTTGCCAAGGATGAAAGTGATGATGATAAACAGGACTGTAAGAGCAAGGATTCTGAAAAGCACAAACATCATAGGAAAAACAAATATGAGCACAACAATCAAGGAAAGAGGTATTCTCATAAACACAAGAAGAGTTTCTACCTACACAAAGCAAGTAAGTGTTCTAATAGTGATAGTGAAAGTTCTTCAAGTGATAATGAAAATGAGATGTTGTTCATATCCAAAAAAGAGGAAGAACCAAAACATAGATTCATTATCATGAAATGTCTTAGGTGTGGAAATTTTGGTCACCTTGAGGATTATTGCACAAATAATGATTTGATTTCTAGTATGTATGAGGATGCTTCAGAAAACTATAAAGAAGATGCATGTATGGTTTTTGAAAAGGGTAGCACCTCTAGTGATAAGAAATCTGCAAAAGGCTTTGATGATTCTAATAACAAACATATAGAGGAAGGTGAAGTAGATCTTAAAGGTGAACTTATTAGTGCTCTTAGTGCTTTGAAAAAGGAAAGAAAGAAGAATGCTAGACTCAAGGATAAGTTGGATGAAGGTTGTATGGAGAGAGATGATCTTATATAAAGTCTTGACTTCTCTATAGCTAAGACACAAGAACTCAAGGATAAGTTAGAGTCTAAGGTTCTTGAGTATAGTGAGTTAGAACAGAAAATGGCTTCTTTGAAAGAGGAAACTAAAGGGTACAAGGATAAGCTTCACAGGTTTCAAGATAGCTCCAAAAAGGTTGAGTCTCTCATCAAAGGTCAAAGAAAGACAACAGATAAAATAGGCCTTGGTTTTGTTAAGCATCACAAGGAACAAGTTGGAGAGTCTAGTAAAAGACTCCAAAAGGAAGAGAGTTTTGATGAGGAAAGTATTTCAGATCATGAGTCCTTGAATGATAGATGCACAAAAATAGAAACCAGAATTCAGAATGAGAAGAAGTTTTCAAAACCTAAGAGGTCAAATAAAGGAAAGTTTCAAGGCAGATGTTTTTCTTGTCACAGGTTTGGTCACATAGCTTCACATTGCATGGATCAAGTGAAAAAGGTAAATGACAGTTTCAGAGGTGGTAATTTCTTTCAAGGGTATTGCTACTCTTGTCAATAGTTTGGGCACAAGGCAGTTTATTGCAAGGCAAATATCAGGATCAGGTTTGATCAGAATAGCTTTGGTCAGAACAGGTTTGATCAGAACAGGTTTGGTTAGAACAGGTTTGGTCAGAACAGGTTTGGTCAGAACTGGTGGATTCAAAGAACAGGTATGCCTAAAAGAAATAACATTGTTACTTGTTATAAGTGCAACAATGAAGGTCACACAGTTAGACAGTGTAGAGCTGAAATTCCAGAATACGAGAACGAGGAACAGTGGCATGATCAGGTCCAAGGATCAAGGCATGGATAAAAATAGGGATGAGAACAAGAACAAGAACAGTGACAGGAACAAGAATATGGACAAAGAATTCAAGAGAAGGCTCGACAAGGAAGTTATAGACATTGATGATGATCAGTGCCTAATGGGAGTTTTACTCCCACCCCAGAATTAATCACCTCATCAGGAGGTGGGGGAGGGACTAAGCTAAGAGGCTAATTCTTAGTCCCGAGCCCCAAAGGTGGCCCTTTGCCATTGATGACAAATGGGGAGAGATATGAGTAAGGGGGAGAGCTTCAAAGTGAAGAGGAAAGCTTCAAGTTAGGGGGAGCAAAACTTCAAAGGAAGATTCTTAGTTGTTAGCACAGTTGGTTTCAGTTGGTTTCAGTTTTGACTCTTGAGAAGTGTTTTCAGTAAAGGTTTGCCATAAATGACAAAGGGGGAGATTGTTGGCAATTTTGGGCACTTTGGGTACATTGCCTTTGCTCAAATGTATAAGTTGTCATTGATGTCAAAAGGTATTTTTGTTGATATCAAAAGAGTGTGATGTCAAGAATATCTTGAGAAGCTTCTTTATGTTAAAGGGTTTTTATTAAAACCATGGTGACAAGGCTAAAGGTTTTTCTTAAAACCATTTGGACTCATTAAGGGTTTTTATTAAAACCAAGCTTAACTTAATGCAAAGGTCCATGTTTATTATTAATAATTAAATTAACTCAAACCTTTGTCAAAGGTCCAAGTTTAATTTATTATTAATAAAATAATAATAATTATTTTAATTATTATTAAAGGGTCTTTCAACCCTTAAGCGACGGAAGAAAAAAGAATTCTTTCGCCGATATGTTGCCATCGTTGGAGGAGCGCCGACGTCAAATAGTTAAGGAAGAATGGCTATATAAGTGGGGATGATTTTCTAAAGTGAGTACCTCCAAATATATTTGATATCTACAATTTGTGGTTACTCTGTATTTTTCGATTTGCACTTGGCATCTATGATTTGCACTTGCTCTGTTTCATTTGATTTGCGCTTGGCGTCTGCGATTTGCACTTGCTCTGTTTCGTTCGATTTGTGCTTGGCGTCTGCGATTTGCATTTGATCTTTACCTTTCGAACAATTCTTGGTGTCTTCGAGTTGAGCTTGCTCTGTGTCTTCGAATCTTTGATTGACATCTTTGAAACCGTGCTTGGCATACTCGGATTTGAGCTTGGGCTGCATCCTTACTTTTTGTGTGACGGCAGTGGATTGGCAATTGCTCCTGAACTACATTTTTTAGACTGTGCTATGAGATGACTAATGCAAGCATTCAGTGACTTATGTCTTGGACAGCGCTCACCAGTTTGCATGTGGTTTGTGGAAGACGTTTATGTTTTCTAGATTCTTGGCATCAAAGGAAGATAAAAGAGAGGGCAGCGCTGTAGTATTTCATTGGGCACTTGTGACCCAACGACGGTGGCATTTAAGCGAAAGCGCTAGAAGGCAGAGGTGCTGAGTTCGATTCTCTTTGTTGGATTTTTTCTTTTGGTCGTGGTGTGCAAAGGATAGTGGCTGTGAATGCACGGGAGGTATAAGGTTAAGGTATCATATTTGTTTTGATATTGTTTTATTGATGTTTAATGTTTATATGGAGCAATAAGGTGTAAAGAGGTTTTACTTTGTATGTATATTGTACTTTGGTGGTTTTTACTAAGTTGGAGAAATAAGGTGTTATTTTGGATCTTTATTATTGTGTATTATTGTATAGTTGCTAACTCTAATTAGTGGCAAATTGAGAGTTAGTGTTGTGACAGATTTTGAGTTCTCCTTCTTCATCAAAGTAAAGGTATGGGCAACTTCTTCCATGTATGTTGTTTATGGTATATTTTCTGAAATTGAGTTTGGAGTGAAAAGGTTGTCTACTAGGTATTCTTTGGTGTGAATCTTATTTTATGGATATTAAAGATTGTTTATGCATTAAAGTTATTGTTGAATTTTTGGGTGAATGCATAATTCTGGTTGAGGAAGAGGAAGCATTTTTGCAATAGGGTTTATGTTAGTAAGTCTTGCTACTTGCTTTGAAATGATGAAACCCTAGTTGTTGGTGAAAAGAATATAAGTATCATTGTTATATGAGATATTGCATGGTTGGCAATTGTTGGGTTGTGTTTCATATTATTGAGAAAAGCATACTACATCTATCTTATTCTTTTGAGTTTGCGATTGAGTTGAGATTGAGATTGGGAGTTAAGTATAGAACATATTGGGTCTCTAAAAATTCTCTTTATGTTTCTATGAGATTTGAGATTGATATTGGGAGTTAAGTATAGAAAATATTGGGTCTCTAACAATTCTCTTTATGTTTCTATGAGATTTGAGATTGAGATTGGGAGTTATGTATAGAACATATTGAGTCTCTAACAATTCTCTTTATGCTTCTATGAGATTTATGAATCACATTGGGTCTCTAACAATTCTCTTTGTGGGTTCATGCTAAGCAAGTTTTTCTTGGTGAGCTTGTTGAGGTTTTGGACAGGTTCCGGTGGGGACTTGTGAGCAGGTTTTGGACAGGTTCTAGTGGGGACTTGTGAGCAGATTTGGACAGGTCCTAGCAGAGGACTTGTGAGCTGAGTTTTTGAGAGTTCTATCAGAGAACTTGAGGACATAGGTGCTTTGGTTCTTTGAGAAGAACCTGAGGACAGATTTGGCAAGTATTTGAGAAGGCTTGTGTGCAGAGGATTGATTTGTTCAAAGAGTTGGACAGATCTGACAGACAGAGGAAGACTTGTACTAGACCGACTGACTATGTTTGGTACAGGTAGCTGAGCTGCTATGGACGTTATCATAGAAGGTAGAGGTCTCTTAGGCTAAGCATTGAGGATAGGAGGTCTTCGGTGGAAAGGAGTTCCACGTGTTGGCAAGAGGTAGAGGCAGTTGATCTTCTGAGGGATCATTTCTAGAGCAGAGGGGAAGGTATCTCCTTTGAGCAGAGGCTCATAAATTCAGATTGGGGGAAGGTGTCTCCTTTGATCCGAGGCTCATAAACATTGTAATTGGGAAGGTTTCCCAAAGAACTTTGAGATAACTTTTAGAGAAAAGTTTTGTGGACATAGCCCAGGCTTTCTGGGTGAACCACATTAAAATTGGTGTCACTTTGTGGATGATATTGTGCATTGTTTTGATATTGCTTTGGGTATATTGCTTTACTATTTTGAATTATAAAGGAATAAGTAAAAAGAGGTCTTATACTGTTCACCCCTCCCTCTCAGTATAATCTTGTGTTCTTCAATTTATTTCTGCTAAGGTGTCAAGGACTTGATCTATGAAAGGTAAGGGAAAGTGGTCTTTCTTGGTTGCTTTATTCAGTGACCTATAATCAACATAGATCCTCCATTTTCCATTTTTCTTGGGCACCACCACCAAAGGTGATACCCATTCACTATATGAGATATGATAGATAAACTGAACTGTTAGGAGTTTATGCAATTATATTTTAACAATCTTCTTTATAGCTGGATTCATCCTACGTTGTGGTTGTCTTACCTTTTTTATTTCATCTTCCAAATATATTCTATGAGTACAGGTTTTAGGAGCTATTCCTCTCATATCTGAATACTCCCAAGCAAAGGCATATTAATGTTTGACTAATGTTTCTCTTAGTTTGTTCTACTTTTTAGATGTCAATCCATCATTATTTTTAGTACTCTCCCAGGTGCAACTTCTATTTGCTAAATATGGTGATCTTTACCTCCCACTAATGATAAATTTGAAGGAGGACATGAGGGTTGTCCTTGGAAAAGGTTGATATCACCCTATCCTCATCACTCTCATCCTCCAAATCATATAGTACCATGATGTATTAAATCATTGATAAACCACTCATGTTTTGGTTCTCACATTCAGGTTCTACCAAAAAATCTACAAACTGTGCAGGTGGATGGATGATCAAATTTTTTATATTTTGACCATCAAAAATGGTCATTTGCCCATTTCTACAATTTATGTAGGCATAAACTATTTCCAGCCAAGGACTACCTAATATGAGAGGATAACCACCAAAACCAAACTTGTATTGTAACACTAAGAAATCTATTGGGTACTCCCATGTATCCACTATGATAGTTATGTCTTCCAGTATTCCTTCAAGGAGCACTATTGACATGTCTACCAACTGAAGAACAATTTTGGTTGGCTTTAGATTGGTTAAACTAAGTTTATGCATGGTTTTCTTGGGCATGACATTAATGGTAGCCTCTAGATCTACTAATGTATTGGGTAAAACACAACCCCCAATTTTCATAGTTAATATAGGGCTTCCTGGGTCTAATATTCCTGGTTGTAGGTATTTCCTAGCATAGGATCAACTAGTTTTCCTACCAAACTGATTGCTTGTGCTAGTTTTATTCTTGGTTTTCTCAGACACAACTCTCTTATGGCCTTGCTATAGATAGGAATAGTCCCGATGGCTTGAAATATAGGAATTGTGACTGTCAGGTTCTTCAAACTAGAAAGAACATCAAATTTTGATTGTATTGGCTTCTTGGGTTCCTGCAATATTTTTGGAAAATATGGACCGCTTATCTATTATTTACAGTTGTTGATTATTCTTCTACTTATTCTATAAGAGGTGATTCCTCTTTTTATAACTCTATGCTTTCCTCCTCTTCTACCAGAGGAGTTACTTCTACACGTACCTGTCTACCTGACCTTAATTATATGAGACTACAATATACTTTGATATTATACATGGGGTACATCTCATTATCCATATGGTATGTTAGTTGTGGTTTGTTGTTTAGATTAGACATAGGTTGTGTCGGTAGTTGAGTAGGTCTCAAAGTAGGGGGAGGTTGCAGGCTTGGTTGTAGTGGGATTGGTGCAACATGCTATGGAGTTTGGCTCCAAGCATTATGATTTCTCCACTGTTGTCTAGGCTACTGATATTACATCCATGGGTAGGGATTTTAAGGATTTTCTCCTTGGGAAAATTGAGTCCAAGGTTGTTGTCCCCACTAGCCCATGTTGAGTGGCTAAACTTGACCTTGGTTCTAGTAATTGTTGCCCCCATAGGATGGTACTCTTGTTGGCATGTTGTTTCCCATGGGAGACTATTGTTAGTTTCTCCTATTACCAATGAAGTATGATTTCGTTACTTTAGGTTCCTATCTACACTTTGAAAAATATGGACACAACTTAGTTTTATGATCCTTTTGACACATTTCGCACACTCTAACTTTTTTCTCAGGACATACATTTTTAGGGTGCTTTCCCTTGCATTTAGGACAAAAATAGGCTAGTGTTGCCTCATTCTCCTGCTTATTTTTATGAAGTAGAAGGGTGACCATTTGGAGTGCAAGAGATGATAACATCTCACTCTTGAGGTCTTCAAGAATATTTTCCATTTCTATTTTAGTGAAAGTGGCTGATTTTTTGATATTCCTTGGGGTTAACTTACCCTTCCTTCTTAAAAAGTTTCGACACAACTGCCGAATATCAAAAATTTTGTGTTGATAAATATCCCCTCTAGAAATCATGTTTAAGGCTTCAAGAGATTCATTTGTAATCCCCTTTAAGAAGATACTTATTAAGGACTTGTCTCCGAGTATTGCATGGGGAGATCTTTGCAAATTAAAGCTAAATATATCCCAATACTCCTCTAATTATTCTCCTTCATTTTGTGGCATATCCAAGACTTCTTATTTGAAATTCTATGCCTTGCCAAATTCTTGATACTAATATAGAAATATTTTTTTCATATCTTCCCAGGTAGTTATCTATATGTATCCTAAACTGATGAACCATTGTAGGGCTACATCATCAAAGGTTGAGAGAAACAACTTTAATTTTGAGCATCAATTTTATAGTCTACCAACCTACATAGAACATCAAATTTGAAGAGAAACAAGTTGGGATATTCTGATTGAAATCCTCTAAAGATTGGAAGATGGGCAGGAGAGATATGTAGATTGGAAGATGGGTAGGAGAGATATGTTTCATCTTGTGGTCTCCTCTTGCCTCTTCTATGGGGAAGTTAAAACTAGTGGATGTTCTTCTACTATTTTAGCCATCTTGTCTACTATCAAGGTTTCTACACCTTCTACATTTAGGGTAGCTTTCAAGGCTTCTATCTCATTTATTTTATCCTCTAGAAGGATTACTAAATCAGTTTTTGAAATAGTCCCTTCCTCAACTACTTTCCAACATTGAAGGTTTAGTAAATATTCCTCGGATTGAACTCTTCCTATCTTAGATCCTTCCCTAAGGTTTTGCTAGTCTATTTCAAAAGGATCCTATGCAAATAATGGATGTTGACTCCAATGCACAAGTGGAGATGGTGGTGGAGAGGTTTTAGTCTCAAGATCTGGCATAGTTGAAATAGAGGCTTTTTGAGAAACAAAATTTGTGTTCTTGATAAAATGACCATATAGTCCTCTAATTCTAGGCGGACTCATATAAAATTTCAAATGAAGGTTCTATAGAAAGTAACCTAAACTACTTCTAACATACTTTCTTTAGAAAAAAAAATTATAGTTGGCTACTCCCCGAAAATGCTACCAAAATATTGGAAAAAAAATTGGTTAGTTTTCTATGGTATAAATCATTGCCTCCATTTAATTGTTAACTCGGGATAACTCATAAACTTATGAGTAACCCTGCATAGTATATGCTTGTAATATCATTTTAATCAAATGAGTCCCTTATATTCTATGGTTTGGGGGGTGTTGTTGTTTCTTTGGAGTTCTTGTTTATATTCCAAACCATTAATATAATTTGCATTATAAAAGAAATGATTGAAATGCTTTGAAATCAAAACCACACACTTGCTAGAAATTTACAAAAAATAAGGGAAATTACAGTGTTAAACTAAATTACAGAAAACATGAAGATGAATTAAAATGATAGAAAATAGGTAAAGGAAGGGAGGAATACTATTGAGAGTGGGGCTAAGCTTCCAATATATTTCACCCACATTAAGACATTTATAGGATGCTAGTTGAGTTTGATTAAAAGACTCAAATGTATTGTATTAAAATTTGCAGTAAAAAAATACAAAGAAAATCTAGGATCTATTTTTTAGGGGTAGCATGCATATTTATAAGATATGTAGCCATGCCCTGTTACATTCTAAAAGCAAATCAATTTCTAATTTTTTTGTTACAACAACATGCAGGAATAAAGGAGATAAAGCAAAACATTAAACTCAAAATATATTCAACGTATTTTGTATTAGAATAGAATATGTCTGATATTTTGCTCTATCGATTAAATTGATTTTTATGTGACTACTAAAAAATAAATAACATATGGTCATTGACGTTGTCCTTGGTCTACATCCATCACTAAAATTGCATCTGCATCCATCGCTGAAATTACATCCGCATCCATCACTGAAATAATCGTTCTATTCTACTGACAACAGGGGTTGCATTGTGATGATCGGACGGATGGAGCAGCAAGGAGGAGGAGCGAGAGGTCTAGGGGCATCAAACCCTAGGTGTGGGACTTCAGAGGGCAGATCAGCAGACGCGGCAGGTGGGGGCTCTGGCGAGATAGCAGGCCCCCGGGCGGAGGATGTGGACAAGGAAGTTCTTTTGGAACCGGTCCAAGGGCGTTGGGCGGATGCGGTTGAAGATTTCTACGAGGGGGACCCGGGACTCTATGCGTCGGGATCAAAGGAAGAACCAAGAAGGAGACAAAGAGAAACACAGCAGCTGGAGACCTTCATATCTTAATGCTCTTCGCGGTAAGCAAAAATTATCCGACTCTTGTTTTAATCTAAAATCTGTCAATGGTAGGTTGCACGTCCCAGATTCCTTAGCTCGGCATGTGGCTATGGAGGGCGAGAACATCTTTGGTGGCTAAATTTATGGGGGTGAGGCCGGACATGGAAGTCATAAGGAGATGGGCCATCCAAAAATGGCAGCCAAGGGCCGGTATGATGATTAAGGCTTTACCCAAGAGTTTTCTTTTGGTGACATTTCAATGTGAACGGGACATGGAAAGGACTCTCCAAGGAGGTCCTTGGTTTTTTGGGAAAAGGGGCTTGTATCCGAAGCGTTGGTCCCCCGATTTCCAACCCCCAGGACTCGAGTCTTTGGATTTGGCTCCTATTTGGGTTAAGATGCCGGGATTACCTCTGCTTTTCGGAGCAGACAAATATTGGTTGGGATAGCTACAGAGATTGGAGAACTAATAGCTATTGATCCTGCAACCTTGAGCAAAACAAGACTCATGTCTGCTCGCATGTGTGTGTTGGCGGAACTGAGTAAAGAGCTCCCTAAATCCATTATTTTGTCGTCTATGTTTGGCCTTCATACTCAGGTATTTGAATATGAAAATATGTCTTTTAAGTGTAGTGTTTGTGGGAAGGTAGGGCACCAGGGTATCCACTGCATTTCCAAGAACCAGCCCCCACTCCAAAATACTGATCCTCAAACCCGAGAATAATATCCCTCCCCATGAGATCTCCATTCCTACCCAAACTGGGCCTCAAGGACGTGGAGCTCAAAATCCGAATATCGGAGACCACTGTTCGCCCTATTGTAAGCAAGAGGCAGCGTTTTAACCCTCCTCCCAAAAATTCCTATGCCCCAAAACCCTCTCACCGGGGAGCTGGTCCCTTTGATGGGAACCCTCAAGCTCAACTTTGCTCCTAAGATGATACTGACAAGCCTCGAGCCAAATAACAAAGGAAAGAACCCCATAGATCAACGCCACAGGGAAAGTAAGTTTGATTGGGTGATACGGGAGGCCTATGGAGGCTCGGTGGAAGTGGTCCCATGTCTTTGAGAGGAATTTATGGGAAGAAATTCCAAGGAGATCAACATCCGAGTGGAGAACAGTTTTGATGCATTAAATCATTTGAAGGGAGATCGGATGGACAGCCAAGAAGTGGAATTCGAGGTAGAGGAGACTCAAGAGAAGGATTTAGAGGAGAAAAATCGGAGGAAGGAGCGAGGAAACTAATAATACGAGCAAGGATACTCGGGAGGAAGAGGTGAACCACCAAGATCGGTGTAACCCCAAAGCGGGGAAAAAGAATCTACTAATCAAGAAGCTAAGAGCACGGAATCATCTCCATTGTCAAAAAGACCGGTTAACCTGGAAAGCAGATTGTTACCCCAAATACCAAGGCTGACCTACCCAAGATGGTTACTAGAAGCCAAGTGAATCCTAAGGAACTTCAACCTAGAGCGGATGTATGGGGATATGGTTCGGTAGGAAGAGGGAAACCTAGCAATGCTGCCTTAAGGCGAGAAAGAAACGAGCGAGGAGTGGGTGATGGCACTCAAGCGGTATTGCTCTTTGGGGCGAAGGCTCGAGGATCCAAAGCCCATAAATGAAGATTCTTTCATGGAATATTCGTGGGAGTAATCCTGCCAAAAATAAGAGCTTTGTATGCTCTTAGACAAGAACACAAACCGGATATGATTTTCTGCAAGAAACTAAAATGGAGGAGAGTAGAGTTATTCCTTTTAAGAATAGGACTTGGCGAGAAGGCTGAAGTAGTAGGCCAAGAGGCCATCTTGGAACAGCGGGAGGGTTCTTGGTTATGTGGAACAAAAATGTGATTGATAGTAGAGTGATTCCGATGTCTAGTTGGTTTATTTGTCTCTTATGTGTGGATAAAACCACGCGGGAAGAGTGGATCTTAACGAATGTATATGCTCCGGTTAGACGAGGGATGAGAAGGGTTCTTTGGAGTCGGCTAGCTGAATTGAGGGAGACGGTCCCCAACTACCCTTGGATTGTGGCGGGGGATTTCAATTGCTACCTTAATCCTGTAGATAAATTGGGGGCTCTCAAAGAATAGCTGCTTGATATCTACGAGTTTAGAGATTTTGTTGAGCAACATGAGGTGATGGATGTGGACCTGCGTAGATTCTCCTATACATGGTCTAACAAAAGATTGAAGGAAAACCAAATTCGAGATAAGATTAGATAGGTTTCTTCTTTCTCAAGAATGCCTGGAGAGGTTTGGGGACTCTTCATTAACGGCACTCCCAAGAATCGGGTCTGATCACAACCCAATTCTATGGGAAGCGAGGGGAGGACTCTAAGAAAAGATACATCGGACCCTTTCGATTCGAACTTATGTGGTTCCAACATTGGGATCTCAAGGATCTGGTTGCCCAATGGTGGGACAAAAAGTATAATGGTTCGAAAGCTGGCCCAAGTGGCATGTAAACTAAGGAATGTGAAGGCTAACATTAGAGAGTGGAACAAAACTTC
This sequence comes from Wollemia nobilis, assembly GCA_028583015.1. Lineage (NCBI taxonomy): Eukaryota > Viridiplantae > Streptophyta > Pinopsida > Araucariales > Araucariaceae > Wollemia > Wollemia nobilis. Next base: position 25,804,327 of record JAQPPZ010000521.1, on the reverse strand, counting down.
CTTTGGCAATATTTTTGTTAAAAAGGCAGAACTAAAAGACAAGATCAATGAACTACGGGAGAAGTTGAAGTCGGAGCGACTTACGGAGGATCGAGAAACCGGGAGAGGGAGGCTGTTGGCCGAATACCACACGATGCTAGGATTTGAAGAAACCTTTTGGAGGCGAGAAATCCAGATTGCGTTGGTTAAAGGAGGGTGACAGAAATACAAAGTTCTTCCATGTCTCTACTCTTCGCCACAGGAGTACTAACAAAATTAAGGAGATCAAGATGGCCGATGGGTCTAACACCAAAGATATGGAAGACATAAGGAGGGAAGCGGTTGAGTACTTTAAATCGTTGCTAGAAGATGTAAATCCGACTATTGAAGAAGAGGACTCTCTGTTGGCAGCCATTCCACCCTCGTAGCCGATAATCTTAATGGATTCTTACTTAGTCCTTTCACAAAGGAGGAAATCAAGAAGGTCGTTTTTGACATGGATGGTAACGACTCCCCGAGGACCGGATGGCTTCCCTGCAGCTTTCTTCCAGAAGTTTTGGGATATCCTAGGCAATGATGTAGTGGAAGCTATAATTGAGGCTCAAAAGGACATGGAAATCCTAGAAGGAGTTAATGCTACTTTTTTAGTCCTCATCCCTAAACTAGTGGGAGCAATGGAATTTTCCGGTTTCGCCCTATCGGTTTATGTAACACTACGATGAAGATTCTCACAAAAACAATCGCCAATAGGTGAAGGTTATCCTTCCTTTCATCATTGATATGAACCAAGGTGGCTTTGTGAAAGGGCGACAAATATTGGATGGTATCATCACAATTCATGAGGTTATTCATTCAATGGTGACTAGTAAGGAAGCGGGTATGTTACTAAAGCTTGATATGAATAAAGCCTACGACCGGGTCTCATGGCGGTTCCTCACCAAGATTTTGGGTAAGTTTGGTTTCTGTCCCGAGTGGATTAAGTTGATTTTTAGTTGTATCTCTACTACAAGATTTTCTGTCATGGTGAATGGGTCACCCTCCGGTTACTTTAAGAGTGAAAGGGGGTTGCGACAAGGAGATCCTTTGTCTCCATACTTGTTTATTATTTTAGCGGAAGCATTGGGTAGGAACATTTCAGCGGCGGTGGCGGATGGTCAATTGGAAGGTTTTAAACCGGCCTCAACGGCGAGGGCCGGTGTCTCACCAACGGTTTGTGGATGATACAATCATTGTGTCCAAAGCCTCGGTGCCTCAAGCTAGGAAGTTGAAGAGAATTCTAACCAAGTATGAGACGAAGCGAGGACGAGTACATAAACTATAAGAAGAGTAGCATCTATTTCTTTAACACGCTCTGGTGGGAGGGAGGAAAGAATAGCTAACCTCTTCGGTTGTGGAAAGGAGCTTCTACCGGCAACTTATCTAGGCATGCCTATGTTCGAAGGAAGAATGAAGGCTACTTTGTGGAACTCAGTCATTGACGGGATCTCCAAAAAGTTAGCGGGGTGGAAGGGCGGCCTTCTCGGCTCCGCGAGAAAAGCCTTATTAGTTCAAACTACTTTACAGAGCATTCCAATTTACTGCATGTCTCTATTTAGAATGCCTACAAAGGTCTGAGCTACATTGGAGCTAATTCAACGCAACTTCTTGTGGTCAGGTTTAGAGGAGAGAAAGAGAATTTCATTGGTAGCATGGAATCAGGTGTGTGCAAGCAAGGATCAGGGGGCACAGGGGTTAAAGAGAATGAAAGAATTGAATCAAGCTACGATTGGCAAGCAGGTATGGAGATTTATCAATAATGATCAATTGGGATGGGTAAAACTTCTTAAGGCAAAATATATCGAAATAATCGGGACTTCTGAAAGGCGATAATCTTCCTAGAGGATCCTATTTTTGGAATTGTTTGCTCGAATGTCGGGAGGTAGTCAGGAAAGGCATCAGATGGAGAATTGGTAATGGAAGACAAGTGGACTTTTGGAAAGACCCGTGGTTGGAAGAGGCCCCTATGAAAGATAACTTAGACCTTCAAGTCCTCCAACATAAACTTTCGAAGGAAATGGGAGGAAAAGTAGGGGATTTTATTGCTGTAGCACCGGAAACTTCTTCTTGGAAGAAAATCACGGTTCATAATCCGTCGAGCAAGAGAAGGTGGCCCTAACCAAACTCAATGATGCTTTAAGGGTGTTCCGGTCATTCCTGGGGAGGAAGAGACAAGGCGATTTGGGGCAAAACTACAAGTGGGATCTATTCAGTAAAAGCTGCCTATAAGTTAATCCACTCGGGATTCAATGGGTGGACTCCGACTTCGTTATTTGGTTAAATAATTTAACCCCAAAAATAGCTTTCTTCTTTTGGTTGGCGAGTTCAAAATAAGATCCGACAACGAGATAATCTGCAAAGGAGAGGTTTCCAATTCATCAATCGATGTATCTTGTGTGAGAAAGCAATAGAATCTGTAAGTCATATATTTCTAACTTGTGATTTTTCTTGTACGAGTCTTCCAAATGATCTGTCCAAATTTCATATAGATTGGGTCTGTCCAAATAGCATGTCGACTTACGCATACGGTGGGCTTCCCCCTTAGGGCAAAGCTTTTGACTTGGCTCTGGAAGCTCGGCTTACCCCATTTTTTATGGGGGATATGGAATGAGAGAAATAAGAGAGTATTTAAAGGACGTAAGAAAGATCCCGAGGTTATGTGGCAATAAAATAATCGGAGCTTTGAAAGAAAAGCTGGAAAACTTTCTTCTTCAAAAATGAGACCATGTCTCTAAGGGAAAGGAGGATTTTGCGGAGCCGGGGAGAGGAACTTCCGGACCTAGACATTACAACCAACCCACGGGATGGTGTCAAGTGGATACCCCCACACAAAAGTGGGTTAAGTTTAATTTTGACGGGGCAGCTAAAAGGAAATCCGGAGGCTGCGGGAGCGAGGAGGAGTTTTGAGAAATGAGGAAGGAAAAGTGGTCCTTGCCTTTGCAGAGCCTTTGGGAACTCAAACAAATCATTTTGCGAAGCTCGAGCTCGCATGCGAGGCAATGAGAATTGCCGGACTTGAGGGTTATAAGGAAGTTATCTTTGAAGGGGATTAGCTTAATATAATCAAGGCAATTAAGGAGGATAAAGACCCCAGCTGGACCATATTGGAGCTTATCCTAGAAGCAAGGATTCATAAATCTCATTTGGTTAATGCCCGAATCCAACACACCTTCAGAGAAGGGAACCAGGCGGCGGATCTAATGGCAAATATTGCAGTTTTCGTTGGGGAGATGCAAATTTGGAAGGATAACTTCCCTCAAGAACTATTGGTGTTGGCTGCTAGAGAAGAGCTAAGATCAAACCTGTTAGAGCATCAGGAGATCGGAGGGGCTGATGATGAGTAATCCGACGAGATGGAATTAGGCGAGAAAAGGCATCCCATTTGTTGGGGCACAGGGAGGTGACAAGTGTACGATCCGGCAACCTAGTGTTAGTAAGTGCTAGGTGTTGTTTGGTTTTTGTTTTATCCTGAATAGTCAAGCGACAAGTATAGGATTGTGGACTCTAAGTATGGCTTAATGTGAGTCTTAGAAAGATCCATTTTGTATTTTGATTATACGGGCTTGATGCTAGAACCAGCCCATTTTGACTTTGTAAAAGGTTTGTGGACCTTATAACCACCTCTACCTTATACCAAAAAAAAAACAGGGGTTGCATTGTAATTTTGTGTCAATAGGAATCAGGTGCCTTATCTGTAGAAGATGTGAATCAGGTGGGATTCAGGTGCCTAATGGAAATAAGGTGTCTAACAGGAATGAAATGCTTGAGAATCAAGCATAAAATAGGAATTGAATTCCTTCTAGTCAAGCACCAAATGGGAATCGAGCACCTAAATGGGAGTCAAGCGCTTGACATAGTATTTCATAACTATTTTGTTGAAGATATTTTTACCATCACAAAACAAAAAGTGCTAGGTCTGAATGGGACATTGACGTAGTCATGCTAAAATACTGTAAAATCCACTAAATCTACACATAATTCACTCAAAAATAAATATTAGATAACATACATAATTTGATGTTAAATACATATAAAATTTGCATAAAATGTATATTTCTATTAAAATAAATACCACAATATATATGGAAAGTGTGTACAAAAGTGAGCATTTTTAGGGGTCATCAGTAGGTAATATGTTTTGTATGTAGAATGTTGTTTGTACTACTTATGCCCAATATTAATGATCAAGCTAAGCCTCTTTAAACATGCATATTACCATTTCCATTATCGATCTATTTATTCTCTTCACAATTCCATTTTGTTGAGGTGAATATGTTGTAGTAAGTTGTCTTTTAATTTCATTTTCTTCTAGGAATGAATCAACATATTTTGAAATAAATTCTTCTCCTCTATCTGAGTGAAGTGATTTTATAGTATTTCTTGATTCCTTCTCCACTTGAAGCTTGAATTGTTTGAAACGACTAAATATTTTTTATTTGTACTTCATGAAATATACCCACATTTTTTGGTGTGATCATCAAAAAATAATTAAAAGTACTTATATCCTCCAATACTATCAATCTTCATTGGCACACATAAATCTGTATATATTATTTCCAAGGGTTTTTGAGCCCTCTGTTGATGAAGTTTGAAGGGAACTCTATGTTGTTTTCTTGCTAAACATTTTGGACATATAGTAGTTTCTAAAGAAAAATTAGGTATTCCTTCAACCATTTGATACTTGAATAATTATTTCATTGAGGAATCACTATTATGTCCTAATCAATTATGCCATAAATATGATATTTTAATTGAAAAAGTTGAGTGTGTAGCAATATCTAGAAAAAAAAGACCATTTCTATAAGATCATGATGCTATCATTTTTCCTTGTTTATAAACATGATATTGTTTCCTTTTAGTGAGGAATTTAAACTCAACAGTTATGTTTTGATCCATGAGTTGAGAGATGAAAAGAAGATTAGTAGTTAATCCAAGGACATACAATACAATTTTTATTATCCCTTTTCCTTACTTTAGATTTATTGAGATTTTTCCAATTCTCTTTACCTCATACGTTTTGCTATCTGCTACAACAACTAGTTTCTCATTTACCTTCTTTAGGACATTGAACCAATAAATATTTTTAGTCATGTGCTTACTTGCTCTTGAGTCTATATACCAATAATCCATGATTTTCCTTGATAAGGAACTAAGAAATTGGACCTTGTTGAATTCCTTATGTCTTCCTAGTATTTTTGGATATGTTATATGATAGATAAATCCTTTTGAGAATAAAAGTTCAGTTTAGAGTTGATTTTGTAAAGTTTTGTAAATAGAAAAAATCAACTTCTTATATACCTTATTTCTCCTACTTGAACTTAAGCACTTTCTAGTTTGATGAGGTTCTATTTGTTGGAATTATTTTGTCCCTTTAATGTAAGTTTGAGATAAGTATAGTAATTAGTTTCCAACTCTTGATTTTCCTTATAGAACCTTCTTTTATAGCCTTTGATAATTTGATATTTCTAAATTACAATTACCTACTTTGGTGTAGTATTCCTTATGACACCCTAATATGGAATATTATAAAACAATGATATTTTAAATATTAGAAATATAATATATCCAAGTAGAAATCCTTATTTCTCTTATGTTTTATATTGCAAATATTAGGCCATTTAATATATTTTTTTTCTTTTAATATTTCTTTCAAATATGGTTGATTTCTCTTAATATTTCAACCTTATATTCTACCTTATGTCTCCCTATTCATGAAAGCAAATTAGATAAGGTAAAATCTTACATTTGTTATGCCCCAAATATTTACCTATCCGATGTTGTATTTTAGATGTAGATGATAGCACTCTTTAGTTCTCTTTTGATCATTATATCCAATGTATGGGCATAGGCTTTAGCTCCTCTTTAATTTGAATGATGTTTGGTTTCTTTGAAAATATTGCTTAGATAATGGATGCTTCACGTCTGATCACTTTGACTAGGAGTATTCAATGCTCTCTTCCTACTTCTACTATGACATCGATGCTACTACGTAATTCTACCATGAATTTAGGTTCTAATGCTGCTATAAATTCAGACTTCATTGCTTCTGTTTGTTGGTATTTGATGCCTCAAATAGGAGTGTAATGTTGAGGTGAGTGATATGTGTCACATCTATATCCTTTAATGCTTGGGATGAGCATTATGGTCTTGAATGGGCACTCATGCTTCTTGGTGACACGTGTTGCTTTTATTATAACACACCAACCTTCTTCTCTGTAATGCCTTCTTGGTCAAAATTGCAATGAATGGATGCTCACATGGAAATATTTAAGGTTTTCTTCTAGGTGAAAAGTGTCACCTCCCTTTTATGCATGGGATTTCTATGTAATACCTCTTAACGTATCTTTCCAATATATTTATTATCAATACAACATGGCTAGATCCTCCTTTATTGTATGCATTCGATGGTATTTAGAGTGAGTTATTCCCAGTTGGAACTATGAGCAATGCCTTGGGAACTTGGAGCTAGGATCCGAGATACGATTTTGAAGGCTTTAAGCAATGCTTTATTGGACCACTTCAATGGTGCTCCTTGGATGTACGTCTGCCTCTTTTTCCTGTTACATACTCTTTGTAGATAGTATTACCTTTGAATAACACTTCTCCTTTCTTTGTTCTTTGTTTTCTTATAGGTTCGACTATCCAAAATGTAGAAGATGTGAGCCTTTTGGAAGATATTTTCACCCTTATTAGAGAATGCTTTTACATAGCTACCTTGGACTATTTTTCTCCTTGTGAAGAGTGTGCCCTTTTGGCATCAAAAACCTATCCTTATTCCTATGTAGGGCAGATTAGAGTAGTGCAATATAATGTAAATATTTTTGAGAATATAATACCTCTTTGCACCACTTTTTACAGTCTCTAATTTTTTTGGTTTTATGGCAACTTTTGAAGTAGGCAATGGCTAATTTTATGTTGTCTCTTTAGCTAAACAAATCCCTCCATTGCTTGGTGACTTTTATAATAAACCCAAGATAATAGCCATTTGGATAGAAGCTTTTATTTGTAGAAGTAATTTATGCACTATTTTTATAAATAAAATTTAGTGCACTTTGAATCTGAGACTGACCAAGTCTCGATTTGAAGATTATATTGCTGATTTTGATGGTGGATTTCTTCTCCACTCCTTGGAGGAATTTGATTTGATTTTTATGGCTTCTTTGGGACACTAAATATTGCTATGTGAACCAAATATTTTCTCTAGAAACTTTGATAATCTATCTATTTTTGTGTCATTGATCTTTAACAATCAACAAACATAAACCCTTGAGAGTAACTAGTTAGAGATCAACTAGTATAGTGCCAATGCACTTTTAATGGTAACAAAAATATCACCTTATTGCTCCAGTAAATGAACTCTCAAAATAATTTCAAATGCACTTAATAATATCTACAACTTTGAAAAGTAATTTGTAATCTACCCTTAATGAATATTCTGCAATTTTTCACTACAAGATATAGTCTTCTTGCTTTCTAGATAGCAAATAGGTAGATGTTAATTTTCTTTATTTTAAAAAATATCCAAATCCTATTTAATGTGCAAATAATTCTTAAAATGAATTTTTCCTTTTTGCACCTAAAGACTATAATGCAATCTATATTTTAGCAACTTTTAATCCAAATATGGTGCTTAATAGAATTTGATAATGAACCCTAATTTTAAGTTCAACTAATTGCACCCTAGTTGCTTACCTTTTTATGGCTTCTAAAGTAAATGTAGATAATGGTATTTTTTATTCACCAAGCTGCTACCTTGCAAAGGTTGAATTAACGACTTCTTGTTGGCTGTCCAAAATAACTTCCTGTTGCACCAAACTATAGCCTCGAACTCTCTATCTTGAGCCTTGGATTTGGTGGCTTGATACTTCTAGTGATATTTGATTTTTTGTTGTAGATTTATAGAACTCCTTTCTCTGAACTGTGCCTTCTTGCCATGAGAGGTAATCTAAAAATCTCCTAGATTTTGTAGGCTTCTTCTGTCTAAATCTTCCTTCAATCTTCTTATCAAATTCTGACTTCAAACAAGATCTTCTTCTTAATATTCTAAATATCTTAAGGTCTTCAATGGATTCTTCTTCTAGGATTTGACACTCCTTGTAAAATTCTTCTTCTCTTGGGCTGGTTGTCAGATGGTGATAATTGTCCCAAGTTCTTCACTATTAGAAGCTTCTCCTCGGTAGTATTCAATCAGCAAAGGAGATCACCAATCTTATGTTTCTCATATATTCTTCTATTGAGTCTCTCCTTGAATATTACAAGTCTTCTAGCTCTTTTCTCAACCTCTCTTTTATTAGTAGTGCTCTCTCTAGATTCATCATGGCTCTGATACCACTAATGGTTTTAGAACCATTCCATCATATCAAGAGAAAGAGAGAAAGAGAGAAAAACAACATATAATATTGAGAATGAAGTGATACATTTGGATGGAGTTGTATAGCTCTTTATAGGGAGATAGATTCCTTACCCAAAACTCTACCTAGCTATACAAGGAGACATCTTGCACATTGACACATGCATTTACTACTTGAAGTAACTAGCTAACTTCATGATGAAGTAATATCTTGTACATTATATAAGCAAATAATATAATATACTCTAACACTCACTCCATAAACAAGAATAATTTTATCACCAAGCTCAACAACATGCCCAACATCATCAAGTATCCTTCCATCCATATGGCCATCAACTTAACATTCCATATCAACAATTCACCACTCTACATACCTCACCTCAACACAATGATCATACAATTTAGGGTTTATACACACATGGAGAAGACCCTAAAATCCAAGCAATGCAACAATAGATTGATAGCTTGATTCTGCACACTCCTGATATGATGTACCAGAAGCCTACACTCAAACAACTAATCAATAAACCTATTCATTTTTTGGTACCATCATCACCATATTTGATAGACTTAACAGTACCAAAATTTGACAAATTTAAAGGGACTAAGGATCCTAGAAAGCACATCATCACATTAATCCACTCATTCTTTTGAATTTAAGATTAAGATGCTTTGATGCTCACAAATTTTTCTCAAAATTAGGAGGAGATGCTTTAGAATGGTATAATCATTTGATCACCATAATATTTACACATTTAATAATTAGTAGATAAATTTTTGGAGATCTTTTTCTCAATGTTTTCAAGAAAACCACATTGAATAACCTGTACAACCTTAGACAATTTGAAAAAGAGTCAGTATATGATTTTGGAAATCATTGGAGGGCAATTATCACTAAGTTGCTATTCTCCCTACCAATGGAATAATTGGCCCAAATGTTTGCAAGGAGTTTTTTGAAACCCATATCCTTGTTATTGCAAATACAACAGTACAAAACATTTGATGAAGCTCTTGCATAAGCCCGTGTCATTTAAGAGATAAAAATCCAAGAGGGAGAGATAAAACCAAAGAAAAAGAATGGCAAAATAAGGGCCAATCAAAAGGAAATTATTCTAGCTAGTAAAAAAAAGTCAAGTAAATCAAGTATTCCTAAGCCAGTTGATAATTACTCAACAACAACTAGTGCAACAACAACCACAATAAGTGTCCTATCAAGCAGTTCCTCCACCCTAAAAACTTCATAATACAATGCAAACTATGGAAAATCACCAATATTGACAATATGCTTGACAAGATTGCATCTTCATACCTTTGCATGAATCTTATGCCTCCCTATTCCGCACAATGTATGATACCAATGCTATTGCCTTATCGATTTCATACTAGAAGATCAAGTTAAACATGGCAATAACTATAAGGAGCACTTATTTTGTCCTTTCCATCAACATAAACGGTATGACATTAACACCTACTTTACATTTAAACACATGGTGCAATATTTGATAGAGCTAGGGGCCATCAAGTCTGATAGTCCCTTAGCCCAACAAAACTAAAACCTTAGTATATACTAAATGCCACTTCCTCATCATGAGGAACAACAATAGACAATAGGAGACCAAACACTATGACTCCTAACCAAGTTAATCATGTACAATAATACCAAGGTTTTATGAGGGCCATTCATGTAGTCACCCAAGGTCAAAGAAGCACCAATCAAAAAAAAAAAAAATAATAGGCTAGTTCAACCTCCTATAGCACCTCAAGAAAGTGTGTCTCAAAAACCTACCAATTCATCATCACCCATCCGTTTTTCCACAAATTCATCCCAACCCATCCACCTTCCAAGTCATCCATCACAACTAATTCATCCTCCAAGCCATTCATAAATACCCATCATATCACTAAGTAGTAGGGTAACAACTAGTCTCAAAATGGCTTCAGCCAAACTATCTATCTATGAGCTAATACAACAATATCCCCCACACCATGAGGCATTAATGGAAATTTTAAAATCCATTGAAATTCAATCCCAAGACACTAATGCCTTCAATAATTTCATGGGAAGTATTAAAATGTGCATGGAGCCTTCCATCACATTCTATTATTTTGAAATTAAATCAATTTCATCAAAATTGATGGATCCTCCACTACATATTATTGTTCAAGTCAATAGCAATCCATTTAAACAAGTATTGATTGAAACTATATCCTCCATCAAAATCATCACCACATATACTCTTCAACATATAAATATTCTACCATCACACATAACCAAATCCACCTTCACATTAAGAGCACTCAATTATGCTTTTTGTTCCATAGTTGGCACTATCATTTTATCCATAGAAGTGGGGTTAAAAATACTGCATACCATGTTCCACATCCTGGAGGTATCCATGGCTTACAATGTACTCCTTGGATGCCCCTAAATTAGGGAGATGATATGAGTCCCTTTCATACTACATCAATGCATAAAATATGTACATGAGGGATAGGTCCATTTTATACCATTGGACATCAAACAATTTAAGTACTACAACTTCATTTCAAATGCATACAAATCCACACTCCCGTCCATTCACCTATTCTTAACCCCATAAACCATACCATCCACATCACAACACAACACTTCTTAATAAAAATCTCCCATTCTAGAGGATATCCCCATCACTACCCCACATCAAGCCTCCACTTCCACACCTTCACCTTCATCACAGTCGGCTACATATACATGTGGTAAAATCCAATCTACACCTTCCACATCCACATCAATAGGAAAACCATACACATCATAAAAATAAACATCACCCATTATAACCACTCATTCATCACCATCCATCCAACCTACACCCACTACCATTCCATCCACATCAATATCATCAACCATCAATCAAACCTCTCAACCAAATCCATCTTCATCCACACCAGTAGATGTCTCACAAGTTGATATAATAGACTATGAGATGTTATTTCAACATACATACCTCCCACTACTTGAACCAAAAGTTATCTATGAGACTTCCACCTCCACATCCACTCCATCCACTTCCACATTCTCATAAGTTGCATTCCACCTCACCAATCCTAGCATTGGTGAATACGTGGTCTAATATGTCACAGTTATACCACTAACCATCCACACTATTAGGAATTATGGTTACCCATGTGAACCACCCTTATCCATATAAATGGTGTATAATATGGGTCCAACACCTAATAAAATAAATTTTGAGTATGGGGGAGTTGATTCATCGTCCAATCCACTTCCCTTAGATGAACCCAAGCAATCGATCCTTACCAATATCGAACACATGTCAGGTTTTCCATCATGATACTTTCATCAGTTTTTTTGTTAAGGATATGTCCTAGGATGATATGAATAGGGCATGCACAAAATCATAAAGCCTCAATATCAAGAAATGTATGACCATTCAGGACTGGGATACCACTCACAATCTATCAATTTCTCTTTTTATCAAGCCTTTCAAAGACTCAATCTAAATCATGAAGAGGATAACAATCACAATGATGAATTTGAGGAGGAATTATATGAAGAATATGATATCATATCGATATATTCTGATGAATATGAATTGGAATCAGTCCCAGTCACCCCATTCACTAAACAGGATGAGTGCTATCTCAGAATGTTCCCAATTCATCAGTCCATATTTTTCTTGATCCTTCCATAGAAGTGAGTTGAGTGAACTAGTGAGCCACAACCACCACATCATCCACTTTAGTGATAAAATCATGTAATATATGTACATAAACAAAAACAATTTGTGCATTACATGTGCATGGATTTTTCCAGTTTTATTTACACATATTGCTTGTTGTTTCTTAGGATTTCAAATTTCCTTCATCAATTTTAGTAGATAGGACCAATCCATCCTTCACATTGCTAACCATCATTCCCCTACTAAGTTAGCATGAATTCCATTGAATTATTTACCCTAATCCATAATCCATACAATTTGGCAAAAACAATTCCAATTGAAATTAACCTCATTTATATAGAATGTATTTCACCGCTACCATCCTTTGCCAAACTTGTTCTTTCTGAGGAATTATTAAGAGCTCTCACCACTTACATTCCTCCGTCATATTCACCTTCACCTCTGCCTTCACCCTCAAATCTTGAGGTTTTCTAGGTAGACATGGAAGAGACTGAGCCAGAAGAGTTTGACAATGTTGTTGATGACATACATATAATCCCAATATCACATCAGCTTGAGGAATATTGCAGGCCAAACAAGGTTAACTTTTTCCTACTTTTGTCACATGCCCGTGCATTTAATTTATCAACCCAGGGAGCTTCGTAAACTTGCGAAGGGTTTGAATAATATTGCTTACAATACCACTTGAGATGAATCCGCTAATTATACTATTGGTGGGTGTTTTCAAAATGGTTTTCAATCACTCATACACTCCTTAAAAATTTACGTAAGAAGAAAATAATTAAATCTATGAAAATAAAACATTCACACATTCCTAAAAATGAATCTACTACAAATATTAGAAATAGCAATGCGATAAACGACCCTATAAAAGCAATAAACTAATCTAGAAAATAGAAGAAAAGTGGGGAAGAAATACTGGCTTGGAGTGGGCCCAGGCTCCAGCAGCTTCCTCCCAGTTGAACACGCGCTTAGAACTCTTAGAACTGTAATATATTTATCAAAGTGTTACAATATCTATCTATCTTTATATCTCTATATAAATCTATATCAATCTATATTCTTAGAGCGGTCTACGTGTGTTAATATAACACACCTGTAGAACTTTTGTTACAAATATATTACAACAGTTGATTCATCCCAGACTAAATTAAGATAGTCTAGTGAATGCAATCGACGTTTGCTTAAAACTGGAATTTGGTTCTAATGGTGGCGTGTTCGCTGATTGGTTCGTGCTTCACCTGGAATTGGTAAGATGCTTTCATACATTGGTGTGATCTCCAATTTAGCTCTACATGACGTAGAGTTGGAACTACACCAGCCACTGCTATCCACGTCATGCAAATCTGGTCAACGGGTGAAGAACAGAGGTGCCTTCCCTATGAGGAAGGCACCTAAGTATATCAGGCACCTTCCCTATATGAAAGGTATCTTACTGTCATGGCACCTTCCTGGAAGAGGAAGGTTCTTACCTTCTATCGGTGCCTTCCTGTGAGAGGAAGGTGCTTGCATTCTAGTGGCGCCTTCCTTATGGGAGGAAGGCGCTCGCCTTCTATGAGAGGAAGGCACTTGTCTTCTAGTGGCACCTTCCTTATGGGAGGAAGGCGCTTTGCCTATCGTGGCACCTTACTTATGGGAGGAAGGCGCTTTGCCTATCGTGGCACCTTCCCGTCGGTGCCTTCCTTATGAGAGGAAGGTGCTTCCTTCCCTTTGGTGCCTTCTTGGAGGAGGAAGGTGCTTATCTTTCCTTGGTGCCTTCCTGGAAGAGGAAGGCACCTACTTACTCTTGGTGCCTTCCTGGAAGAGGAAGGTGCCTACTTACTCTTGGCACCCTGGAAGAGGAAGGCGCCTACGTTCTCTTGGTGCCTTCCTGGAAGAGGAAGGTGCCTACTTTCTCTTGGCACCTTCCTAGAAGAGGAAGGCACCTATGTTCTCTGCATTGATCCCCAAAGAAACAAAGTGCCAGGTCCATCAAAAAGACCTCGACTAATCCAAATATAACTAAACCAACTGCAATTCCACAAAACACATTGAAAACACACAAATTAGATAACACGCACAATTTCATCAAATATCTATATAATCATTTATAAAATTATGCAATCCTTATTATACAGCCGCATAATGATCAAGAAAATGTGTACAAAATATGAGCATTTTTGGTGCTCATCATCCCCCCATGCCTAACATATGCCATGCCCTCATGGCATAAAAAATATAGGTAGCCCTGTTGACCCTTCATCATTGCCATTTCTTGGAGGATTCGGCTACAGCTGCGGCCCGAGTCTGTCTCTTCTATGCACTGGCATTTGAAGGTGTGGCTCACCTTTTCCTACACAGAACTGAGGGTGTGGCTATCGACTGTCCTTTTCTTATTCTGGATGCTACTAGTGGTGATCTGGCTAGCGTCATCTCTGCTAACTGGAATGTAGCTTCAACAGCTTTCCAGAGGTCAGCATCTAGAGGTCTGACCGTTGCCAAAGGATATCTAAATTATCCCTCCTGGAAGGTACTACTTGGGCCTTGTATAATCTGGTTGCTTTAGGAGTAAGCCCTGTGTTCTCCTTTGTAATGGTAGTGGCCTCCAATTGGGGGCCATATACCCCCCATCATTCCAAATACCTCCTCATCATGGAGTGCCATCCTTGGGATGAACCGTAAATATCCCAAAACTGGTTGTCCTCTACCGGATTGACACAAATGCCAAAGTCTCCTCGCATCCTCGAGGCTGACTTCCTGGCCTCTTTGGTTGCTTTCATCTCCTTGAGTAGTCGTTTGAATTATTTTTGCCTTTTCATGAATGGCTGCATATCCCACTCATCCTCTTCTGGTTCGACGAAGGTCACCTTCACCTTCTTTCGAGCCGTCCTAGGCCTTTTTCCTCTGGCCTCTACAAAAAATGCAGTGGCTCGAACAGGGGTCTTTTATTTCTCCCTAGAGGATGTCTCCTCGCTCTGAGGGGCCTAATCTGGAGTGTTCTCTTCATTCTGTGTTGCTATCTCTAGGGGTGGTCCTTTGATCTCATGTTTGTCCAGTGTCGACCCCTCAAGCTCTTCTCCTCCTTCAGGTCTGGGGAGTTCCTCCTTATCCTCTGGTTCTATCTGTTACTAGAGGCCCTTGTCCTACTCTGTATCACTTAGGATGATGATAGGGGGTATTGTGGGACTTCTCTCTCCTTCACTCTTGAAAATAGAGGAATTATCCCCTGCCTTCGGGCTGCTCTGTCGGGCGTCCGATCGAATTTCTCTCGAAGAGAATACTCATTCGACAGATGTGGGAGAATTCATCGGGACTTATTTCACCCAATTAGTTTGGGTCGACACATCCCTTATTTCCATTCCCCTATCCTGAAGTATTTGGTTTTCCTCCTACAACTACCAGACTAGCTGCTCAAGTTGGGTGATCCATCCATATCATTCCTTCAACTCCCCTACATGCTTGTTTTGGCAGTCCTCCAGAATTTGCTGGGTCATTCAGCAATTGGTTTGCCATTCGAGCACCTCCTCCAAGGCCACATCGACCTAGTCATTGTTCCTGGAAGTCCTTGCATCTTGTGGGCTCTGGTTTGTCAATTCCCAAAGTGTTTGGGCTGCAACGTCTACTTTCGGGTCACTCTGTTCTTCTTCTTCCGAGAGGAGTCACCATAGACATTTCCTCATGGGGACTGGTTGTGTTGATCGAAACTCCTCCTCATCGCTAATAAGTGGTGCTCCTTCTTCCTCATGCTTGGGAACTGGGGAATGCCCTCTTTCCTCCATGTTTTTAGGCACTGGTGACTACCCTCTTTCCTCTATGAAATAGGGCAATACCGATTGCCTGATAGTCACTATTTCCTCTATAGTGCATCTCTCGTCTTGTCCTATTTCAAAAATAGCATCGTGTTGCCTTTATTGGTCGCCATATCCCTCTACGTTGGGGTTCTGCCTCTGCGCTTCTGCATGGTGGACAAGTGTCAATATCATCCCATGGTGCGCTAAGGCGGATGGTGCCCCCTTCTAGTATCGAGCTGCTTCATCCTTCAGGGCATTCACCAAGTAGAATGGCACGTTCAACTTCCTTCCATGCACTAGGTGATTGAGAAACTGCACATGATTAGCATGTAGATGGGTATATTTCCCGGTGCATGTGAAGAATCGAGCAACCTGCTCAAATATCTTTCATAGATTCATGGGGAGGCTATTTTTGGGTAACCCCTCGTCTATCTACACATTCTCCCCTGGCAACAACACCTCGGTGTACGGCTTCAATAGTCCACCTTTGTATACACATTCCCCTGTGAGGGGAAATCCAGTCGCTTGTGAGATGAACTCAGGGGTGACTGGAATTTCTCCCCCTCGCACCTGGGCTACATCGTCCCTCAAGGAGGCAATGAACTCCTTGGATGCCTCCATATCTTGGCCCTGACTGACCAGGGTACAGTATTTGAGCCATCCCTTGGCCTCGAACTGTGTCTTCACCGCTCCTCTGATTTCGTCCGTATCACCTGGTTCATTCTTCTTCACTACGTGATTCTTAGACCTTCCTCCCATGGCGCCTTCCCTTACTACTGCTATTTTTTTTGTCCTTCCTTCCTTAGGAAGGTGCCTTCTTATAGGGAAGGCACCTAACCCTAGTAGTTATGGAAGGCGCCATATCATTGGCATGCGGTTCTAGCTATGGGGGGATATGATATTTATGATGGTGGTATATTTTTTGATACTGCATATTTTATAAATAATTATATAAAAATTTGAATTAACATGCGCATACCTGATTCGGTGTTTTAGGCATCGTGAAGGCCGTTGATTCACTGATTTGTGACACGGGGGAGGGGTATGGTCATTTGGTGTCGCTCATTCATGTGATGCTTCATTCTGCTCGAGGAATCCGAGAGGCGTAAGTGCTGGCTATATGCAGAAGGCGTTATTTGGTACCTTCCCCATGTGGAAGGCACTGATGTGGCACCTTCTCGATGTTGTCAGTGCTCTTTGAATGGATGCGCCTTCTAGTGATGGAGGGTGCCTCTGATTGGATGTGTCATTTGATAGTGGAAGGTGCCTTCTTGATGATGGTGCCTTCCTACTATGGAAGGTGCTCTTGATTGGGTTTGCCTTTCGATGGTGGAAGGTGCCTCGGTCTGTATGCGCCTTCCCAATATGGAAGACGCCTCTGTCTGTATGCACCTTCCGATGTGGAAGGCACCTCTAGCTGGATGCACCTTCCTGATGTGGAAGGCACCTTGGCTTTTTTTTTTTTATGTGCCTTCTTTATAAGGAAGGCACCTTCTTCTGGCTAGGCGCATTCTTTATAAGGAATGTGCCTTCTTCTTGCGGGGCGCCTTATTTATAATGAAGGTGCCTTATTCTGGCGGGGCACCTTCTTGATGTGGAATGCACCTTCTTCTGACTGGGCACCTTATTTACAAGGAAGGCAACTTCTTTTTGCTGGGTGCCTTCTTTATAAGGAAGGTGCCTTATTTTTGGCAATCATGTTGCGATTGACTAGGAAAGGGTGATCAAGCCTTCTCAATCTTGCTTCATGCTGCCTCAGCTTCTACCTATGAGTGTTGGTGTTAGAATGCTAAGCCAAACCAGGCCTGGTTTCCCATATACCTATTCATCGTGCTGTCAGGTCCTTCACCTGCAAAAAGCAACTAAAAAATAAGGGAAAATAAAGGCAGTTAGACACATTCTGTGCCTATTAGGCCCTAGGTTAGGATGCCTGTAGCTTGCATGCGAGCATCGTCCCTGCAAAAACACACTGTAAGAAAAAAAAATACATTAACTAATTTTGGGTGAGCACTTCAATTCCCACCATTTCACCTATGAGAGTTCAGTCCAGATCTAACAATATGGGGTCTCCCCACACCTATTTTGGATTCTACCTGTAATGTTTCAAACATGTTATAGGGGCATAGTCGATGGCCATTGATTGTGAACATGGTGTTGTTGTTGTCAATTGTCTTAATGCGCACTACCCCATTCTTGATGAGCTCTACCACCTCATACAACCCCATCCATCTCTACATTAATTTGCCTTTCCTCTCTTGGAACTAAGAATCATACAATAGTACCCATTCCCCTTCTTGGAACTGCTTTAGCTTAATGTGGCTATCATGCCATCGCTTTCTTTGCTTCTGTATAATTTTTGTTCTCTGCAAAGCATCTAATCGGATTTCGTCCAACTGATCTAGCTGTCGAATACTTTGTTTTTGAGCTTCATCCAAGCTCAAGTTCAATTCTAAAGCCGTTCTCAGTGTCTTGATTTCAAATTTGATGGGCATCATCACATTTTTCCCATAGACCATTTGAAAAGGTGTAAAGCCTATGGTGGATTTCCACGTGGTGTTATATGCCTAGACTGCCTCCGACAACTATGTTGCCCAATATTTCCTATGTTGCTACACGATCTTCATCAGGATGTTCTCTATTTCTCTGTTTGTCACTTCCACTTGCCCGTTTGCCTACGGATGGTAGGGCATAGTTTTATTGTGCCGAACTCTATATTGCTCCATCAGCTCCTCGATCAACTTGGAGGTAAATTGAGGCCCTTGGTCTGTTTTTATCTCCCTAGGGACCCCAAATCATGTAAAAATATGGGCAAATAAGAAATTGGCAACCGTTATTTCCTTTGAATCCCTCAATGCTTGAAATTCAACCCATTTGGTAACGTAATCCGTACAAACCAAAATAAACCTCCTCCCCATCGAAGGTGGATTAAACGGTCCCACGAAGTCCATGCCCCACTTATCGAAAGGTTTCAGGTGTAAACCTGAGGCTGGAGGGGCATTTCATCTTGATGGGTTGGTCTGCCCATCCTTTGGCATTCGTCACACTTGCTGGCGTATGCAGCCGCATCCTTAAACAGAGTGGGCCAAAAGTACCCAGCCTGTAGGATTTTGTAGGTAGTTCATTTCCCTGCAAAGTGTCCTCTGCATGGTTCATCGTGACATGCTTTGAGTACTTCTGAGAACTCTTGTTCTGCTACACATCTTATAATTTGGTCATGTCCTATTTTAAATAAGAGGCCATCCATCCATAGGAACGATGCGCTTTTCTCTATGACCGCCTACTTTTCTCAAAAAGAGAGAGTAGGTGAGGTCCTTCCGGTGGCCAAGTAATTGGCTATATCTACATACCACGGGGTTTGCTCACTAATAGTGAACAAATGTTTGTATAGAAACTGGTCTTCCATTGCTTGATGGTCTACTGGTATCAATCTAGATAGAATATCTACCACGATGTTATCCTTGCCTGGTTTTTCGACTATGGTGATGTCGAATTCCTGTAGTAGCAATATCCATCTGATAATTATTTCGCCAATGGATGGCTTGCTCATTATGTATCTGATAGGCGCATGGTCCGTATGGACAAATACCTTATCTCTGGTGATATAGTGGTAGAATTTATTTATAGCATGGAAAATTGCGAGGAACTCCTCTGTCACCGTGTAGTTGAGCTCTGCTCCTACCAAGTTTTTACTGAAATAATAAATGGCGTAAAATTCTTTGTCATATTTTTGTCTGAGGACTACTCCAATCGCACCGTTGGATGCATCACAATAGATATGGAACGCTATGGCCCAATTTGGTCCTCTTAAAATTTGTGCAGATATCAGTTTCTCCTTAAGCAATTGGAACGCTTCTTCACAGTATTTCGTTCAATTGAACTCCACATCCTTAGATAATAGGGTGTGCAGTGGTTTGGCAATTTTGCTAAATTCAATGATAAATCATCGATAGTACCGGCTGATCCAAGAAAACTCCTCACATTTTTTTGTATTCTAGGGTTGGATATGTCCCTGATGACCTCAATATTCCTTTTATCAACCTTTATTCCTTCTGCAGAGATGTGGTGCCCCAGTACGATGCCTTCTTGCATCATCATAAAGCATTTTCTGTTACTTAGGGACAAATTATTTTTCTTGCTTCTGTCGAGCACTCTTTCCAAGTTCGTCATTGCCTCCTCAAAGGTTTCTCCATAGATGATGAAGTCATCCATGTATACCTTGACATCGTCTCCCATCATGTCTGAGAATATGCTAAGCACCATCCTTTGAAAGGTGGCAGGTGTGTTGCATAGTCTGAAAGACAATACCCTATAGGCAAACATTCCCCATGGGCAGGTGAACATTGTCTTATCCTGATCTTCTTCTCCTATCTGGATCTAGTTGTATCCACTAAATCCATCAAGAAAGGAGAAGTACTTCCTCCCCGAGAGTGTGTCCAAGATATGATCAATGAACGGGAGCAAGAAGTGGTCTTTCTTGGTTGCTTTGATCAATGCTCTGTAGTCCACATAGATTTACCACTTTTCATTCTTTTTAGGGACCACTACTAATGATGATACCCACTCACTGTCAGAAATCGGATATATGAATCCGAAAGCCAAGAGTTTGTGCAGTTAGTCCTTGAAAATGTCTTTCATTTCCGGGTTCATTCTTCTCTATGGCTTTCGGCTTGGAGTTGCCTGATCATCTAGATAAATCCGATGGGTACAGATCTCTAGGCTGATGCCCAGCATATCTAAGTAATCCCATGCAAATGCTTGTTTGTGCCTTACCAGGAGCTCTTCTAATTTTGTCAGTTGTGTGGGCGTCAACCTACTACTGACATTTAATGTTCTTCTTGGCCCAACGTGTATCTTTCGAACGTGGTGATCTTGGGTGCTATTCAATGATGATCCAGGTGCAGATATGGAGGGATATCCATGGAGAAACTCCATAATAGCACCATCTTCATCTTCTTCTGTCAACTCCTCCAATGTCATCACCAGCTGTATCATGGACAACTTTGAATTTCCATGCTCGATGAACATGGGTTCTCCTACTGAGTCGACAGACTGTGCTGGGGGTGAAATGGTCAATATTTTAACATTTTGCCCATCGAAGATGGTCATAATCCCATCCCGACATCTGATGCAAGCATTAGCTATTGCCAGCCATGGCCTCCCTAAGATGAGCGGGTAACCACCCAACCTAGTTTTGGATTGTAAGACTAAAAGTCAGCTAGGTATTCCCATGTGTTGACCGTTACTATCACGTCTTCCAACATTCCTTTCAGCACTACGGTCGATCGATCGGCTAGCTGCAACACTATCATGGTGGGTTTCAAGTTCATGAGCTATAGCCTCTACATGGTCTCCTAAGGCATTACGTTGATGGTTGCTCCGAGATCGACCAACGTATTGGACAAGGAATGTCCCTTGATTTTTATAGTCAGCACCAGGCTGCCTGAGTCTGCATACTTTAGATGGTACCAGTTTACCCATGAAATTGATAGTTGGGTTGCTATTCATCCTAGATTCATCATACACATCTCTCTAATTGCCTTGGTATATATTGGAACATCTCGGATTGCTTGGAATAATGGAATTGTCACTATGAGGTTCTTCAAGCTTGAAAAGATGTCGAATTCTGGTTGCATTACTTTTCTCTGTTCTTACAGCCAGTTGGGAAATGGAGACTTCACTCTCTCAAGTGTTTCTTCCTCCTCTATAAAAGGTGTTTCTTCTACCTCTTCCTCCTCTTCTACCAATGGAGGTGTTCCTACTCCTAGCTGCATACCTGACCTAAGCTGAATATTGTACATAGGATACATCTCACCCTCCACGTTGTATGCTGGCTGGTTCACCATGTTATTTGGATTTGCCATCGGTTGTGCGGGTAGCTGTGCAAGTATCACTGTTAGAAATGCTGGTAAATTCTATTGGGGGTGAGCAGGTGCTACATTGTATGGAGCCTGATTCCACGTAGTGTGGCCTCTCCACTACTGCCCAGGATATGGATATGGTATCCATGGCTGCTGGTTTGAGAATGCTATTGGGGGTGCGTTAGACTAGGGTGATAACCCCCACCACCCCATGTTAGGTGGTTGAGGCAGTCCTTGGTGCATGTATGGCACTCCTCCATATGGCAAAATTTCAATTGGCATATTCCCCATAGGGGGCTGTGGCCAACTCTTCTAATTGCCTATGAAATAGGCATCTATGCTTTCAGCCTCCTCCTAATTACTGGGCAGTTGTGGGCACAATCGAGTTTTATGATTCAGCCTACAAACTGTGCATACTCTAATTTTGTTCTCTGGGCATGCATTCTTTGCATGCCTCCCTCTACATTTTGGATAAAAATAATCCAATGCTGCATCATTTTATTTCTTATTTTTCTCTAACAGCAATGTACCCATATGCAATGCTAGAGATGGGAGCATTTCGCTCTTTAAATCCTCCAGCATGTTCCCTATTTCTATCTTTGTGATTGAAGCAGTCACTTTCATGGTTCTGGAGGTGGCCTTGCCTCGCCTTCTTGAGTAGTTCTAGCATAGTTTCCAGATGTCTTCCATAGCATGCTGGTAGACACCACCTTCGGAGATCATGTTAAGAGCCTCTAATGATTCATTGATAAGTGCTCTCAAAAATATGCTTTTGAGGGACTTATCAGATAGTCTCATGTGAGGAGATCATTGAAGATTAAAGTTGAATCTCTCCCAGTACTCCTTGAGAGACTCATCTTCTTTCTATGTCATGCTTAGGACCTCTTCCCTGGAGTCTCTTGCTCTCCCAAAATCTTGATATTGCTCTAAAAAGAGCCTCTTCATCTGGTCCCATGTGGCAATGTTTTTGTCTCCCAGACTGATGAACCATCGCAGAGCTACATCATCCAATGTAGAAGGAAAGAGTTTCAGCTTTTGTGTATCAGATTTGTAGTCCATAGACCTGCATAAGACATCAAACTTAAATAAAAATAGGTCAAGGTCCTCAGTTGGGTATCCTTTGAAGGTCAAAAGGTGAGTAGGGGATATGTTTTTTATTTTGGCATCTCCTACTCCTTCCTCTATCAAGAAACTAAATCCAGATGAGACTTCATCATTATCAGCCATTTTTTTAGGAAATGTGGTTTCTAATGCAGTGCTTATGGCCTTACGGTCATTTAAGACTTTATGAGTAAAAGCTCTAAGATTTTCTGGTGAGATCATCCGATCTTCTACAACTTTCCACAATAGGGCTTCCTCTAAGGGAGTCCTATTAAACAGGGATTTATGATGATTCGTTCTTCCCCACATTGATGGGATGAGGAGGCACTTTGTACAAAGTGCAGTTCCTCACTCCAATGGATTTTTGGTGGGTCGTGCGAGTCTAATTCAAATTTAGAATGCTCGAATGACTCTAGTTCTGATGGATTGGTTCTTATAAACCGACCGTCTGATCCTCTTCTTCTTGAAAAACTCATACAAGGTCATATGGAAGGTTTTAGGGTATTGTAAATAATCTAGTTGAGACGCTTCCCTAGCAAAGACACCAAAATTTTATGGGCCAAACAAGGTTAAAATTTTCCTACTTTTGTCACATGCCCATGCATTTAATTTATCAACCCAGGGAGCTTCGTAAACTTGCGAAGGGTCTGAATAAGATTGCTTACAATACCACTTGATATGAGTCCGCTAATTCTACTATTAGGGGGTGTTTTCAAAATTGTTTTCAATCACTCATGCACTCCTCAATAATTTACGTAAGAAGAAAATAATTAAATCTATGAAAATAAAACATTCACACATTCTTGAAAATGAATCTACTGCAAATACTGGAAATAGCAATGTGGTAAACGACCCTATAAAAGCAATAAACTAATCTAGAAAATAGAAGAAAAGTGGGGAAGAAATACTAGCTTGGAGTGGGCCCAGGCTCCAGCAGCTTCCTCCCAGCTGAACATGCACTTAGAACTCTTAGAACTGTAATATATTTATCAAAGTGTTACAATATCTATTTGTACCTATATATCTATATAAATATATATCAATATATATTATCAGAGCGGTTTGTGTGTGTTTATATAACATAACCACAAAAATTCTATTACAAAGAGATTATAATAGTCAATTCATCCTAGACTAAATTAATACAGTCTGGTGAATGCAATCGACGTCTGCTTAAAACTGGCATTTGGTTCTAAAAACGGTGTATTCGCTGATTGGTTTGTGCTTCGCCTGGCATTGGTAAGATTCTTTCATATGTTGGTGCGATCTCCAATTTAGCTCTACATGATGTAGAGTTGGAACTGCACCAGCTGTTGCTGTCCATGTCATGCAAATCTAGTCAATGGGTGAAGAATAGAGGTGTCTTCCCTATGAGGAAGGCACCTAAGTATATCGGGTGCCTTCCCTATGAGGAAGGCACCTAAGTATATCGGGTGCCTTCCCTATATGGAAGGTATCTTACTGTCGTGGTGCCTTCCTGGAAGAGGAAGGCTCTTACCTTCTGTTGGCACCTTCCTGTGAGAGGAAGGCGCTTGCCTTCTAGTGGCGCCTTCCTTATGGGAGGAATGCGCTCGCCTTTTGTGAGAGGAAGGTGCTTGTCTTCTAGTGGCACCTTCCTTATGGGAGGAAGGCACTTTGCCTATCGTGGTGCCTTCCTTATGAGAGGAATGCACTTCCTTCCCTTTGGCACCTTCCTGGAGGAGGAAGGCGCTTATATTTCCTTGGTGCCTTCCTGGAAGAGGAAGGCGCCTACTTACTCTTGGCACCTTCCTGGAAGAGGAAGGCGCCTACGTTCTCTTGGCACCTTCCTGGAAGAGGAAGGTGCCTACTTTCTCTTGGCGCCTTCCTGGAAGAGGAAGGTGCCTATGTTCTCTGCATTGATCCCCAAAGAAACAAAGTGCCATGTCCATCAAAAAGACCTCGACTGATCCAAATCTAACTAAACCAACTGCAATTCCACAAAAACACACTGAAAACACATAAATTAGATAACATGCATAATTTCATCAAATATCTATATAATCATTTATAAAAGTATGCAATCCTTATTATAAAACCGCATAATGATCAAGAAAATGTGTACAAAATATGAGCATTTCTGGTGCTCATCAAGGAATATTCACACATGTCCATTGAATATACCATTGATGTGAATATTAGTTCAAACGTGGACAATCCATAAATAATTACACTTAGAAAATTTTAATATGGTGATGAAAAAGAGTAATTGATCGCTCTCCTCAAGAGGAACAAGAGCATATTTTCATGGTCCTACAAAGATATACCTAGCCTTAACCCTAAATTGGTTGTCCATAATCTTACCTTGCATCCCGATGCTAAGTCGATCAAACAAAAACTGAGAAAGATGCATCCTACCATTGCCATCATGGTCAAAGAAGAGCTTCAAAAGCTATTAGATTAGGATTTCATTATACCCATTGATTATCCTTAGTAGCTTTCAAACATGGTACCCATTTTTAAACCTAAAGGGGTGATACACATTTGCATTGAATTTTGAGACCTTAACAAAACATGTCCTAAGAATGGATTTTCCATGAAATGCTTTCTTTAATGAATGGTTTCTCAAGATATAACCAAATTTGGATCAATTTTCATGACCAACATAAAACAACATTCACAACACCTTGGGGGACTTTTTGTTACAAGGTAATGAAATTTGATCTTAAAAAAAAATGTGCCACTTGTCAAGGTGCCATGACATACATCTTCCATTACTACATGCACAAGATCATGGAAGACTATGTGGATGATCCATTAGCTAAATCTAAAACTAGACAAGAGCATATTGGTGTCTTGGAAAAAGTATTTGATCAACTTATAGAGCATAATGTAAGGTTGAACCCCAAGAAGTGTGTCTTTGGTTTCACCTCAGGCAAACTACTAAGATTCATTCTCTCCAAAAGAGTCATTGAAGTGGACCCAAATAAGATCAAAATCCATCATGGATATGCCTCCCCCAACAAACTTGAAGGAGTTGCATAGTTTACAAGTAAATATTTAATTGATCCGTGACTTTATCATGTAAATATCTAACAAATGTAGGTCTTTCAATCACTTGCTACATAATGGGTGACATCATCATGGATAGATGAATATCAAAAATCTTTTGATGACATCAAGTAATATCTGGCTTCTCCACCAGTCTTAACTCCTCCTCGTCTAGAGGTTCCCTTCCATATTTATGTTTTAGCAATGAACTTTGCTTTAGGGACAATGCTTGATCAAATAATGAAAACAACCAAGATCAAGCTATCTACTACATTAGTCTAACACTGGTAATCTATGAAACTAGATACACTTATGTAGAAAAACTGTTCTTAGCAGTGGTTTTTGCCACTGATAAACTTAGACATTACATGCTAAGCTACACAACATATGTAATAGCTCATAAAATCCTCTACGGTACATGATGTATTGTACTTACAACAACACTCGCACCACAAGATGGATAATTCTCCTAACTAAAATTAATATTGAGTTTATTAGCCAAAAAACCATTAAATATCAGGTAATAGTCGATCAGCTTATGAAAGCTCCACTTCCTAGTGATCAACCCTTGATCATTGAGCTCCTAGATGATTCAGTATTTACCATCATGGAACAAGAATAATATGTCATTTCAGAGGAAGATGTCAATATAACACTATTTTTTTATGGTTCTAAGTGTGAAAAAGGACAAGGTGTTGGAGTCATATTTCATACAGCACAGGGGGTACCTATCCCCTTATCATTTAAACTTGAGTTCCCATGCACAAACAATAATACAGAGTATGAAGCTTTAATATTAGCTCTTCAAGCAACCATAGCTATGAGCAGAAAGCATATCAATATATTTGGTTATTCCCAACTTATCATTAATCAAGTAAATGGTTCATACCAATTCAAAGAACAAGTCCTAAAAATTTATCATGAAGTAGCAATGAAAATGCTTATGAAATTCAATTGATATGATATTGATAGCTTTCCTAGATCGACTAATATATTTGTAGATGTTATGGCCTATCTAGGATCATTGATTCCAAAGAACTCTAAAGGAGAGGTACAACCATTAATTGTCACAATGATATCTAAATCTACAATTTCTTGAGCTAAAATTAAATATGAGAAGGTTGTTTTATTTATCCATGCAGAGTCATATGAGCCTTGGTTTAGCCAAATAAAAGTCTTCCTCAAGTTTGGAACACTCCCTTACGAAATGTCATGAACTGACAAATGAAATTTCAAATAAAAGGTAGCTCATTTCACTCCCTTGAGGGATGTGTTGTATAGACATGGTTATGATGCAGTCCTCCTTCATTTTCTCAAGCCTGTATAGGTGCAAAGAGCAATATCAGAAGCTCATGATGGTACTTGTGGTGGTCATTTTAGTGGAAATGTCATCACAAAGTGCATTTTATGCATGGTTTATTATTGGTCCACCATGGAATGTGACTATTGTAATTATGTCAAGAAATGTCAATAATGTTAGCAACATGCTAATTTAACTCATGTACCATCACAAGAATTGCAACCTATTCAAAGTCTTTGGCCATTTTCACAATGGGGTTTGTACTTGATTGGTAGAATCTTACCTCCTTCCTTAAGACAACACACATTCATCATCACTACCACTGAATACTTCATTAAGTGGGTTGAAGTAATTCCTCTAACTAGTACGACAGGACCTTAGATTGTGGATTTTATACTTCACCATATAATTTATCATTTTGGTATTCCATCAAAAATCATCTCTGATAATGGTAAGTATTTCAATAACAAGGATTTTCAAGCACTTTGTGATAAGTATAATATCCAACATAGTTCCTTGACTCCTTATTACCCATATAAAAATAAATTAGCTTAGGCAACTAGTAATAATTTGATTTCTATTCTCAAGAAACTAGTCAAAGAAAATCATTGACATTGGCATACTTAGATCCCCTTGGCATTATGGAATTATCAAAAAAACATTTGCATGCCTACTGGGGTAACACCAATTTCATTGGTCTATGTTGGCAAAGCAATCATGCCTCTTGAGCTCAAGATCCCCTCATTTCAAATTTCATTGTAGGAATTCATAGATGATGATACTACTAGACAAGCATGTCTTGACCAACTTACACTCCTTGATGAAAGGTGAATCAATGCCTTAGAACACTTACAAGTATACCAATACCACCTTAAGTGTTCTTACAATACCAAATTCCATCTACGTGAATTCCAAGTAGGATATCTTGTCCTCAAAGAAAATCAACAAAATACCAATGCATTGCTACATCTTTGTGATAAATTCACAACTAATTGGTTAGGTCCATACATTATCACCCAAAAAGTGGGTTAAGAAAAATATAGGCTTTCTAGTCTAGGGGGAGAATAAGAGCCCAAACCACATGACATAATTCACTTGAGAGTATTATGTGCTTAATATGATTTACATATATGTATATATACATGGATACAAAAAAAAAAAAAAAACACACCACACATCGCATTGCATACATCCACATTGCACAAACACATTTATTGTCATTTCAATGCATTAAATCCACTATATTAGGGGTTATTTGTTAATTTTAGACAATAATTGATCCAATAAATATTTTTTCCTTAATTAGGGGCATCCCAAAGTTCACATCCATTTCATTACACCATTTCACAAGTCAATTTACCATTTGCACTATCA
The DNA here is from genome assembly GCA_028583015.1 of Wollemia nobilis. Classification (NCBI taxonomy): domain Eukaryota; kingdom Viridiplantae; phylum Streptophyta; class Pinopsida; order Araucariales; family Araucariaceae; genus Wollemia; species Wollemia nobilis. Next base: position 25,775,867 of record JAQPPZ010000521.1, on the reverse strand, counting down.
TTTCATCACCCCTTGGTGTTTTTAGTCACTCAACCACTCCTAGTGTTTCAAGCAAACTCCAATACATGTTTAATTTTTCTAAGGCCAAGGTACATTTTCACTAAAGAAAATATTGAGTTCTGGGATTGACTCTAACACTTTTGAACCAACCACATCTCACACATATTAAAAACATCTTGTGTCAAAGAGAGATAACACCATGATTGGGTTGAACCTCAAAGCGAAAAAAGTCATATTTTCTTGTCCCATTATGCACATAGTCCAAAATAAAAACAACGTTCTTCACCACTACTCACATTGCCAAAATAAAAGAATGAGTAGTAAGGATAGGGTAAAATTCTCATCAAACATCAATTGAGAATTTGATTCCCCAAATCTCTAACTCTTTTACACATCACACACCATAGATCCTCAAGTAGTAAGGATAGAACTACATTTCCATCTGGATGGTTAGGTAGTATGAATCCCCAAAGCTTAGATATCAGATCATTGGACTATTGAGTTAATATCCATTGGGGCTATAGATATTTTACTAGTAGTGGAGTACACTCATTCATGGTAACACATATATCTTGAAGAGACCTTTGACTGCACATAAGGATAAGCTAGCTTCTTGGTCTCCTCCATGATAGGTTTCATCTAAATTTGTCCAATATTGGTTAATGAACTCACTTGTACACACATTTGTTCATGGTTGCTTTGAGTCATTCCCATGTTCATGATTTGGTAAATGAACATTCACTGCACACACATTTGGTCTTAGATAAATTAAACAAAACTTAGTAAGTTTGTTTAATATATTTAGTATGTTTGAGTCTCTACAAAATAATAAGTCATCCACCAGCCCAAGCAACATCCATATAATTACCACATCACTACATGAGTATTTTATTTCACATACCACCATTTTGGTGTCCTTGATTAAACAAAAATGATACACATGGTCAAGCAAAAATCTAAACTATAAATGATCATTAGAATGTTAGTTCATTTGCATTATCAATCCATAAACATCATCATTACATTGACATCCATCACACACATATACATTCACACACATCCACACAAGAGTCATAACACAAAATAAAATCCATGTATATATACATAAAATGACATGTATAATGGATGCCTAAAGTTTATATACAATGGAGCACCAAGGGTCATATACAAAGGAAAGTTCCACACAACACTAACTAGCACCCATAAGTAGACCCCTATGACACCAAAGGAGCCCTAGACATAGAGTTGCTATATCTAGAGTCACTATACCTAATAGAACCCACTAAAAAGGAGAAAAATTTATCTGGAAGCCCAATGTGATGTTGTATAAGTAGATCCTCTAAATCTTAGATATACCTCTCCTAAGATTAAAGGTATAGTACATCATATCTCTGATGAGAGTCCCTCTATTCTAGTTCTACCTAGAGCCTCGCTATCGCATCCTCGCATCCACATACCACCACTCGTGTATCCAACTCAGTCTATAGCTGAGCTATCTCTACATCTTTATCTACCACCATTTGTTGGAACTAGTCCCACTCTACCTCGAGCCTAGCCCACTCCTCCTAAATACAACCTAGAGGTCTCTCTAGAACCTCCTCCATATCATCCCTACCACCATCATCATATCCAATATTTGGAGGTTGCTCTATTGAATCCCTCACCTACATCACTCAGTTTCTATACCTATGGAGGTTGTGAAGTGAACCATGCATCATAGTCCACGGTGGTCCCAATATTATCCATATCTGGGAGATCTATCTCCTCATTATTCTCATAATCCACCCACCACTCCTCCACACATGGTAGGCTCGACTCATCTGCTCGATTCCTATAGAGCATAAGAGCCTCAAGGACTCCCCTAACTCAACATGAACTATTGCAAAACCCATGAGAAATATATTAGCTCCACCTCACTCCCATGCCACCCAACCACCCATCTAGCCTACCTAACCCACCAAAGATTCTCTCCATTAGAAGGCCACCTAACCTCTTGCCATGGACTCTAGTACACCTAATCTAATGTCAAGCCTACTTATAGATCTTTATACTCCTAACCAATATGACCAATACAACTTAGTTGAACCTCTTTAGCTACCTACCATATTAATACATAGGGCTAATCCCTATCCCACTCCTCACATGGTAGGCCCACAGGATGAGCCACACTATAGTTCTTCTAGCCCTAGATGTGCAACAACACACTACAACCCAACCCCTTCCACCCCCACCTCCTCACCTCATACAACTCCATATAAGTCTAAGTCAGAAGAGTTGGTGCCCATGCTGAGGCTCATAGATCATATCATATACCAATTGAATTATGTTCCATGGGAACTAACAGTCGATGTTGTTAGGCACCAATACATTGACTAGTAGGAAAATAATCAAGGTGGGTAAGACCTCTAACTGCTTATTTGCATACATATCCAAATACCTAATCCCTCCACCTTGAATGTTCACATCCCTTCATCCATATCCAAATATTCAACTCATCTCATACTCCCTATCACACCCAACTTGGATATGTAACCCCTCCACTGACACTTAGAATATGTGATATAAATATTCGAGTGTCACAATAATTTCCCTCATTGGAAGCTGGAAGGTCCCCCTATTTGGATCCCACATTTCCACCAAGTTAGAAATGTACCCCTCATCAACCCTCACCACCTCAATCCATGCAACCCCAACCAATCCCACCCACTCCATCCAATCCTAGTGGTCCTTTTGTAACACCTTCCTCACCCTTGGTATGATGGGTGAGAATCAATGTTGAGCCTCTAAGATCCTCAACTGTAGCACAATACAACATCAAATACATTACCAACACATTCATTGCAAAAACATATTACAAAAATCCAAACAAGAGTGCCAAGGGCACTTACCTTAGCCACTTGGACCTCCACTCTTACTGTTGTATTTGCTCCCTCCATCGTCATCACTTCACCCCTCCACACTCCACTCATTCACTCACTCTCCTTTAGATGCTACTTTTGGAACTTGTTGTTGGCAATTTTGGGTACCTTGGGTACATTGCCTTTGCTCTAAGTGTAGATGTTGTCATTGATGTCAAGAAGGTCTTGAAGCAATTTGGTTTGATGTCAAAGAATGTGTTTTGATGAAGGTTTCAGTTTGGACAAGTGAGTTTCCAAGAAGATCAGAGTAGCCCAGTTGCAAAAGATCAAGAAAAAGACAAGTAAGAAAAAGTATGCGAGCGGCTAGAAAAACATCACGATTTCGTGACATGTTTCAGGAGAGAGAAAGTGTTGGAAAAACTATCATGATTTCGCGACATGTTTGAGGAGAGAGAAAGTGTTGGAAAAACTGTCGCGATTTCGCGACATGTTTGAGGAGAGAGAAGGTGTTGGAAAAACTATCACGATTTCGTGACATGTTTGAGGAGAGAGAAGGTGCTGGAAAAACTGTCGCAATTTCGCGACATGGTTGAGGAGAGAGAAAGTGCTGACAAAACTGTCATGATTTCGTGACATGTTTGAGGAGAGAGAAAGTTCTAGCAAGACTGTCACGATTTCACGACATGCTGGAAGAAAGAGAAGAAGTTGGCAAAACTGTCACGATTTCGTGACATGTTGGCAGAGAAGGAGAGCAAGATGGAAAGTGTCACGATTTCGTGACATGTCACATTTTCGTGACTCGGAAAGTGTAGGAATGCAGAAAAGGCATTTCATGACATAATGCAGAAAAGAGAGTCCGTAGTGTGAACAGTCACGATTTCACGACAAGATCGAAGAGAGAGAAAGTTATTCAGGAACTGTCACGATTTTGCGACATGATGCAAAGTTCCAAGTGAGGACTGTCATGTTTTCGCGACATGCTGCAGAGGTCAAGTTGAGGACTGTCATGATTTTGTGACATGCTGAAAAGCTCGAAGTGAGAACTGTCACGATTTCGTGACATGCAGCAAAAGGAAGAGTCTGAAAGGAGAAGCGTCGCGATTTCGTGACAGGTTGCAAGGAAAGCTTTCGAAAGCTGAAAGCATCATGATTTCATGACAGGATGAAATAAAAATGTACGGATGCAGAAAGTGTCACGATTTTGTGATAGGCAGAAGTGAAGAAGCCAATGGATGAAGTTGTAGCGATTTCACGACAGGCTGAAAGAAAAGTGTACGGATGGTGAAAGAGTCATGATTTTGTGACAGAAACTGGAAGCAGGTCTTCTATAGGAGAAGTGTCATGATTTCACGACAGAAGCTGAGAGGAAGGCCTTGAAGACAAAAGGGTCACGATTTCGTGATAGAGTTAAATATGACATTCGCATAAGCAGATGTGTCATGATTTCATGACAAAAGCAGAGAAGAAGGCAATGAAGTCTAAAGTGTCATGATTTCATGACAGGAGTGAAGATGACGTCAACAAAAGATAGAAGTGTCACGATTTCGTGACAAGGATGTAGTCAAGGCAGACAAAGGCAAAAAGTGTCACGATTTCATGACAATAGGCAAAAGAAGGTGTACGGTAGGCAAAGGTGTCGCGATATCATGACATGTTGTAGTTTCACAGGAAAAGCTACAAAACCAGAGGCGGTTGAAGGACAGAGTTAACCTTGAGCCGACAGAGTTAAATCTAGGTCGACGCAGCATAGGGTTTTGTAGCCAACATAGTTTGAGGGTTACAACCGACTAAGTTTGAGAGTTTTGATCATGAAATTTATTCTATAAAAGGAGGGCTGTTTTGAGATTGAATGTATCGAATGTGGGTATTGAATTTGCACAAGTGAAGTCTATTGTGCGCAAGAGAGCGAGTCGAGTCGAATCGATCGAAGTGTGCATTTTGAAGTGCGATATTCGTAGATAGAGTACTGGGGAGAAGTTCGATCATCGAGAAGCAGAGTGTGCGAAGACTGTGCTGTTATGTTTGCATAGAGGTGCATAAGTTGATATTTGATCGAGTGCTGCTGTGTTTATGTGACCAGTGCAAAAGTTGGTTTTTACCAAGTGTGGCTGTAACAAAAAAGAAAGAGGAAGAGGACAGACTTGTGCCAGACCGAAGGACTGTGTTTGGTGCAGACCTGAGAAAGAGGAAGAGGACATTTGTGCCAGACCGAAGGACTATGTTTTGGTGCAAATTCGAGGACCAGCTTTGAGGTGATAGAGTGAGGACAGAGGTCTCCAGCCAGAGCAGGGAAGACAGGTGTCTTCTGTGGATAGAGTTCCACTTGCTAAGGGCAGAAGAGGTAGAGGTCTTCTAGAGGATCACCAACCAGAGCAGAGTTAGGGGAAGGTATCTCCTTTGAGCAGAGGCTCATAAACTTTGTAATTGGGAAGGTTTCCCAAAGAACTATGATATAACTTTTAGAGAAAAGTTTTATCCGTGGAGTAGCCCGCTTTGGGTGAACCACGTAAATTGTTGTGTCTCTTTTGTGAATGGTGTTTTGTGCATTGCTTTAATTATTGCCATTGATACTGCTTTCTGTACACTACATAATATTGGTTTAAAAGTTGATTTGAAGGAAAAAGTAAAAAGAGGTCTTATACTGTTCACCCCCCTCTCAGTATAAGCTTGTGTTCTTCAATTGGTATCAGAGAAGGTTCCTTCGAAAAGGTTTAACAGCTTGAAGGAAGAACTGATTAAGAACACAATGGATTATTCAAGTGGCAATGCAGCACCTATCCTTGATGGATCAGATTTTGGTCTGTGGAGTGCTAGAATGAAGGTTTATCTAATGGCACTTGGTAATGAGGTATGGGAAGTAATTGAAGATGGGTACACTATCCCTATAAATGGTCCATACACTAAAGAAGATAGGCTCCTACATCACAGCAATTCAAAAGCTATGAATGCAATCCTGAAAGGCTTATAGAAAGCAGATCTTACCAAGGTGATTCACTACAAGACAACTAGTGAAATGTGGAAATAGCTGCAAGTGGTTCATACAGGTGATGCAAATGTCAGAAAGGCAAAGTTGAGACATTTCAAAGGTATGTTTGAACAACTCAAAATGAATGATGATGAAAAGATCAGTGACTACATGCTTCGTATGGATGAGATTGTTAACTCCATGAAAGACTTAGGTCTTGAACTTGCTGAAAATGATGTGTGTGATAAGATTTTAAGATCTCTTCCTAATAGATTTAGTGAAAATATTTCTGCCATTGAGGAAGCTAAAGATCTAGATAAATTGAAAAAGGATGAGCTCCATAGTATACTTGCAGCATTTGAGCTGAGAACTCAAGTGAAAGTTGATGTCAAGAAAGAGGCAACCTTCAAAGCTACCAAGAAATCAAAGAGCAAACAGATTCAAGAGAGTGATGAGTCCTCTAGTGATGAAGAGGCATATTACAGACAAGAAAGGCAAGTTTTCCAGAAAGCACAAGAGCATGAAAAACATAAGATGTTTCAACTGTGGGAAGTTTGGTCATTATGCTACTGACTGTACTGTTTCAAAGAATGAAAGTGATGAAGATATACAGGATTCTAAGAGCAAGGATTCTAAAAAGCACAAGCATCATAGGAAGAGCAAAGATGAGTACAACAATCACGGAAAGAGGCATTCTCACAAACACAAGAAGAGCTTCTACCTAGACAAAGCAAGTAAGTGTTCTAGCAATGATAGTGAAAGCTCTTCTAGTGATAATGAAAATGAGATGCTGTTCATTTCAGAAAAGGAGGAAGAACCGAAACATAAATTCATTGTCATGAAATGTTTTAGATGTGGAAATTTTGGGCACCTTGAGGATAATTGCAAAAATAATGATTTGGTTGCTAGTATGTATGAGGATGCTTCAGAAAACTACAATGAAGATGCATGTATGGTGTTTGAAAAGGGTAGCACCTCTAGTGATAAGAAATCTGAAAAAGGCCTTGATAATTCAAAATGCAATCAAATAGAGGATCTTGAATGTGAACTTACTAATGCTCTTAGTGTTTTGAAAAAGGAAAGAAAGAAGAATGCTAGACTCAAGGATAAGTTAGATGAATGTTGTATGGAGAGAGATGAGCTTATAGAAAGTCTTGACATCTCTATGGCTAAGACACAAGAACTCAAGAATGAGTTAGATTCTAAGATTCTGGAGTATAGTGAGTTAGAACAGGAAATGGCTTCTTTGGAAGAGGAAACTAAAAAATACAAGGATAAACTGTACAGGTTTCAAGAAAGCTCCAAAAAGGTTAAGTCTCTCATCAAAGGTCAAAGAAAACCAACAGATAAAACAGGTCTCGATTTTGTTGAGCCGCACAAGGAACAGGTTGGGGAATCTAGCAAGAGATTTCAAAAGGAAGAGAGTTCTGATGAAGAAAGTACTTCAGATCATGAGTCCGTAAGTGATAAATGCACAAAAATAGAAAACAGAATTCTGAATGCCAAGAAGAAGGTTTCGGGACCCAAGAGGTCGAATAAAATAAAATTTCATGACAGATGTTTTGCATGTCACAGGTTTGGTCACATGGCTGTTCATTGCATGACTCAAGTGAAGAGAGTAAATGATAGTTTCAGGGGCCATAATTTCTTTCAAGGGTATTGCTACTCTTGTCAAAAGTTTGGGCACAAGGCAATTTTTTGCAAAGCAAATAACATGAACTGGGTTAGTCAGAACAGGCGGATTCAAAGAATAGCTATGCCTGAAAGAAATAATATTGTTATTTGTTATAAGTGCAACAATGCAGGTCACACAACCAGACAGTGCAGAGCTGATCTTCCAAGGTATAGGAACAGGAACAGTGGTATAAATAGGTCCAAGGATCAAGGTGTGGACAAGAAAAGAGATGAGAACAAGAACAAGAAAAGTGACAAGAATAGAAACATTGACAAAGAGTTCAAGAGAAGGCCCGACAAAGAAATTGTAGACACTGATGATGATGAGTGCCTAATGGGAGTTTCACTCCCACCCTTGTTTTAAATCACCTCATCAGGAGGTGGGGGAGGGACTAAGCTAAGAAGCTCATTCTTAGTCCCAAGCCCCAAAGGTGACCCTTTGCCATTGATGACAAAGGGGGAGAGATATGAGTAAGGGGGAGAGCTTCATAGTGAAGAAGAGAGCTTCAAGTCGGGGGAGCAAAAACTTCAAAGGCAGATTCTCAGTTGTTGGATCAGTTGGTTTCAGTTTTGGCTCTTGACTAGTGTTTTCAATTAAGGTTTGCCATCAATGACAAAGGGGGAGATTGTTGGCAATTTTGGGTACCTTGGGTACATTGCCTTTGCTCTAAGTGTAGATGTTGTCATTGATGTCAAGAAGGTCTTGAAGCAATTTGGTTTGATGTCAAAGAATGTGTTTTGATGAAGGTTTCAGTTTGGACGGTGAGTTTCCAAGAAGATCAGAGTAGCCCAGTTGCAAAAGATCAAGAAAAAGACAAGTAAGAAAAAGTATGCAGGCGACTGGAAAAACTGTCGTGATTTCATGACATGTTTCAGGAGAGAGAAAGTGCTGGAAAAACTATCATGATTTCACGACATGTTTGAGGAGAGAGAAGGTGCTGGAAAAACTATCACGATTTCACGACATGTTTGAGGAGAGAGAAGGTGCTGGAAAAACTGTCACGATTTCGCGACATGGTTGAGGAGAGAGAAGGTGCTGGAAAAACTGTCATGATTTCGCGACATGGTTGAGGAGAGAGAAAGTACTGACAAAACTGTCATGATTTCGTGACATGTTTGAGGAGAGAGAAAGTTCTAGCAAGACTGTCGCGATTTCGCGACATGCTAGAAGAAAGAGAAGAAGTTGGCAAAACTGTCACGATTTCGTGACATGTTGGCAGAGAAGGAGAGCAAGATGGAAAGTGTCACGATTTCACGACATGTCGCATTTTCATGACTCGAAAAGTGTAGGAAGGCAGAAAAGTGTGTCGTGATTTCATGACATAATGCAGAAAAGAGAGTCCACAGTGTGAACTGTCGCGATTTCGCGACAAGATCGAAGAGAGAGAAAGTTATTCAGGAACTGTCGTGATTTCGTGACATGATGCAAAGTTCCAAGTGAGGACTGTCACGTTTTCGCGACATGCTACAGAGGTCAAGTTGAGGACTGTCACGATTTCGTGACATGCTGAAAAGCTCGAAGTGAGAACTGTCATGATTTCGTGACATGCAGCAAAAGGAAGAGTCTGAAAGGAGAAGCGTCACGATTTCGTGATAGGTTGCAAGGAAAGCTTTCGAAAGCTGAAAGCGTCATGATTTCACGACAGGATGAAAGAAAAATGTACGGATGCAGAAAGTGTCATGATTTTGCGACAGGCAGAAGTGAAGAAGCCAGCGGATGAAGTTGTAGCGATTTCATGACAGGCTGAAAGAAAAGCATACGGATGGTGAAAGAGTCATGATTTCGTGACAGAAACTGGAAGCAGGTCTTCTATAGGAGAAGTGTCACGATTTCATGACAGAAGCTGAGAGGAAGGCCTTGAAGACAAAAGGGTCACGATTTTGTGACAGAGTTAAAGATGATGTCAGCATAAGCAGATGTGTCACGATTTCGTGACAAAAGCAGAGAAGAAGGCAATGAAGACTAAAGTGTCACGATTTCACGATAGGAGTGAAGATGACATCAGCAAAAGATAGAAGTGTCATGATTTTGCGACAAGGACGCAGTCAAGGCAGACAAAGGCAAAAAGTGTCATGATTTCGTGACAGCAGGCAAAAGAAGGTGTACGATAGGCAAAGGTGTCGCGATATCATGACATGTTGTAGTTTCATAGGAAAAGCTACAGAACCAGAGGCGGTTGAAGGACAGAGTTAACCTTGAGCCGACAGAGTTAAATCTGGGCCGACGCAACGTAGGGTTTTGCAGTCGACGTAGTTTGAGGGTTACAGCCGACTAAGTTTGAGAGTTTTGATCATGAAATTTATTCTATAAAAGGAGGGCTATTTTGAGATTGAATGTATCGAATGTGGGTATTGAATTTGCGCAAGTGAAGTCTGCTATGCGCAAGAGAGCGAGTCGAGTCGAATCGATCGAAGTGTGCATTTCAAAGTGCGATATTCATAGATAGAGTACTAGGGAGAAGTTCGATCGTCGAGAAGTAGAGTGTGCGAAGACTGTGCTGTTGTGTTTGCGTAGAGGTGCATAAGTTGATATTTGATCGAGTGCTACTATGTTTATGCAACCAGTGCAAAAGTTGGTTTTTACCAAGTGCGACTGTAACAAAAAAGAAAGAGGAAGAGGACAGACTTGTGCCAGACCGAAGGACTATGTTTGGTGCAGACCAAAGAAAGAGGAAGAGGACATTTGTGCCAGATCGAAGGACTATGTTTTGGTGCAAATTCGAGGACCAGCTTTGAGGTGATAGAGTGAGGACAGAGGTCTCCAGCCAGAGCAGGGAAGACAGGTGTCTTCTGTGGATAGAGTTCCACTTGCTAAGGGCAGAAGAGGCAGAGGTCTTCTAGAGGATCACCAGCCAGAGTAGAGTTAGGGGAAGGTATCTCCTTTGAGCAGAGGCTCATAAACTTTGTAATTGGGAAGGTTTCCCAAAGAACTGTGATATAACTTTTAGAGAAAAGTTTTATCCATGGAGTAGCCCACTTTGGGTGAACCACGTAAATTGTTGTGTCTCTTTTGTGAATGGTGTTTTGTGCATTGCTTTAATTACTGCCATTGATACTGCTTTTTGTACACTACATAATATTGGTTTAAAAGTTGATTTGAAGGAAAAAGTAAAAAGAGGTCTTATACTGTTCACCCCCCCCTCTCAGTATAAGCTTGTGTTCTTCACTTGTGAATGCAAGAATGAATCCAAATTTATCCTTGCATATATTTTATAGCTAATTTTGGCACACTCAAATTATCCATGGAATTTTACAAGCGTATTTAGATGCCTTCCAACATTTGCAAGGTAGTGGATGCCCTCCCACATCTATGCTTGCCATGGATGTTGGTCGACGTCCAATTCCACAATGCTATAGAAAGACTCCAAAGGCTTCAAAACATAGCAAACCCCAAAAAAAGCATTCCAAAATTAATCCATGCATCCATTTCATCATTGCATCATGTTTTTTTAAAGCACAAACTATTTTGGGTGCTTAATTTATGTTTGCAACCAAAAGTCACAAAATTGCTCATCAATCTTCAAACCATCTCAAAACGGTCCAAAAATTTATAAAATGACCAAATTCACTATTTTCATCATTCATCACACTATTTCAGCATATTTTGTGATAACATGGATTGATTTGAGTGGTTAAATCTTGTTTATGACCAAAAGTCATAAAATTATCCAAAATTGCTTCAAAAACGTTCCAAAACAATTCCAAATTTCACAAAATCATACAATTCACTCATCAATGCATTTTTCTTCATACATCATCATTCACAATCATAAAATTCATTTATCATTGCATTTCCATTCAACATTTTCCAATTCCACTCACATTTTCAAGTGAACCTTGTATCTAGTGGTTTATTCTATCCCCCTGGAAATTGCAACGATTGATTATCCATGCAATTCGATAAGATGAGTAAATCACCATAAGGAAACTTGATCATATCATTATCCAACATACTATTGTTTGAAATAAAAATCTATTTGGTCCCTCATTTTTTGAGTGAGACTGTGCTCAAATAAATTTGTCCAACAACTATCATTGATGTCCTTGTCTATGGGATTGAAACACGGATAATTTTCATTACATCATATCCTTTACATTATCAGTCATAAGGGATACATGCCTATTAGGATGATTGGTTCTGATTTAAGTAATTTTTCAATATTCACTATACAACCCTAACCCTCCATAGGTTGACTTCTTTTTTTATCTTGCATAGTCATCAATTTGCATTTCAATGACACCTAAAGGCATATTTTTCAAAAGCATTGGATCACCCCAAACTTGGGGTAACCAAATTTGATTTTTATTTCCCACATTGGGATACACTCATTTACATCATTCATATCACCCACAATTGGAAAAATCCTCTTTTTGTTGGGAAAAAATAGATACATCATTCACCCACATTTACATCATTCATATCACCCATAATTGGAAAAAACCCCTTTTGTACATCATCCACATCATCAAAAACCCTTTCATATATTGGGAAAAAAAAAGAATACATCATCCACTCACATTTACATCATTCATATCATCCCCAATTCTATTAATTGGCTCGTGAGATTCATTCTTCACTCATTCACCAATTGAGAGGGTAAGCTACACCCACATTTTTTGTCTTCAGAATCTTCTTGCACTCCAAGGAAAAGAAGCTACTTCACCAAACCATATATCTCTTGTTTTGGCACTGCATTGTATTTCATGCAGTGTGATACCAAAATCAGCATTTGTAGACACAAAATCCCAACCACTTGTCTTCCATGCATCATCCAATCATAACCGCCCATTATTTATTTATATATATGTATATTTATTTATATTTAAATATAAATATTATATATATATATTTATTTATATATATATTTATATAAATAAATCTTAGCCATCTATTTAACTTGATCCTTGTCACATATCAAAGTTATAATCTTAGTCATCAACCATGTTTTAATCTTGTCTGCTTGTTGATGTCGTCAAAAACCTAACATGTTGAAGGCAAGTTATAAAAGAACATTCAATTTTGTGAATGAGTTTAAGTAATTATTTTGTTGATTTCTGAGGTTAGATATCATCAGATCCCTTGCACCCATTATTACCTAAAACCCTAGCATTTTTCTAATACCTTACCCCCACCGTCGTTGCATCCTCCATTTCTATAGTCAAAAACCCCTATGAACCAAATCTAGGTTCTACAGGGCATCCCCATCACTCCTTAATGCTCTATTTTGTTTCTCAAACATTATTGAGTGTTCCAAGAATATTGTAGGGTGTCCATAGCCTTCCTTGAATGCTCTAGGACATTTCCTAGTAGGCAGTTTACCATCGATAAACCCTCGAACACTTGCAGGTGTTCGTGCACCATCATATCATTGAAGCAGAAGTGTGGATTAGACAAATCAAGTATATTCTAATAAGGTAATAGGAATCATTGCTTTTCAACTTACATTTTATATGTTTTACTTGTATTTCATGATTACTACACCTAGGTTTTGTAGATTTATTGTTCAAAGGGTCTCACAGAGTGGATCCCTCACATATGCTACTAAATTCTTTGTGTTGTGATATGTGTGTAGGTTATAGGTATAGAAGACATCTTACTTGATGACTTTTGTAGCTACAATGGTCTCGTAGGGATAAACAAAAGCCCACTCACAAATTGTTTGGAGTGAATATGATCGAAGACACTAGCATTCACTTTAACGAGGGTTTCAAACCCTCTCATTGTAATATTGTAACAAAAGCAATAATGTGTATTGTAACCCTAGATTTGGGGAAAATCTATTGTACAATTTAGAGATCCAGCCTTCTTGAGTCATACTAAATTAGATCTATCATTTTATGCATATATTATCATTCATTTTGATCTATTACTTTATCTGGTGTTGTTCATTTTTACTTTATAGTAATGTCTCTTCTCCTCACTTATGTATTATTCCACTATCAACTCATTGGTATGCATTCTAATTTCTTTTGCATCAATAGTTTTTTACTTGCACAAGTATTTACTCCAACGTGTAAGATTTGTTTTTTTCTCTCATGCATCTATGCTCTTTTTTGAAAATCTCAAATGTTTTCTTACAAGAACATCTTTAGCCTTTGGATGTTTATGCTCTCATAATTGAAGCATTCAACATTGAACGAAATAACAAAGTGTGCTGCAAATATGGTTGATATTCTAGCCATACCATCCTCACCTTTTAATGTTTTCTTCAAGAACTTCAAGGATCTATATTATCCTTTGAATTATACACCCTTTTTCTACAATTTTCCTCCAGCTAATATATGCAACTGTATTTACTTTCTTCTCTACAATGTCTTTGATTTTTTCTAATTTCCTTAAAAAAAAATAATTTCTCTCTTTAATATTCAAAATTTTCTTCTCTAATTTTTCTTCTTCAATCTTAATATTCTTCTTCAAATTATTTATGCTTTCTTAATTCTTTATTCTCTTAATTTATTCTTATAACTCCTGCGGTTATATTTTTATTCCTTTTAAATTCCTTCAATCAATGGTCTTCTTTTTCAATTTGTTCTTCTTCAATCTTGTCAAATATTTGTTCGTCAATTCTTCTTATATATCCTGTAAGATTTATTACTTCAAAATATTTAATCTTCTTATATATCCCACATTTATTTTTTCTTCACTTTACTTTAATATCTTCCTTTCAATAAAACCACTTTATTAAAATAAATAATTCTACCTTACCTTGGATTTTCTTCTTCAATCATCTACAATTTCCAACACTCTCTTTAGCTATGTATCTTCAACTTAGGGCAATATCATCCCTCTTATTCAATATTTGGGTGCACTCAACTTGACTTCTTGCAATCTTCATATCTACATTGAATAATTTTCTATCCATACAAGATTTCTCAAGGGTGTCTTCCTTTGACTTTCGTTGCATTTTAGCTCTTATATTATCATAGATAACTTTTGTGCATCTGTGGGCCTTCCTTATACAAGGCTTGGATACTTTCAAATATGGTATTATCACTACCTATCCTCTACAACTATAGGCCTTCCTTCTATAAGTCTTGGCTCCTTTCAAACACAATCTTCTCATTATTATCTCTTTCAATCACTGTAATCTCTCCATTGTAGCTTGAATACCATTGTTAGAAAATTTCCACTATTCTCATAGGGTATCAATATCAAATAATTATTCAAACCCATACATTCATCCAATAAAAATATTATAAAATAACACATTGAAATCTTATTGATAAAATTTACTAAAGCAATGCATAAATTCAATGCTTCTTCAATTCATATTATAGGGTTTTATCTTCAATATATACATACATGAGACTCTTTATATGCGCATGACTCCTATTTTTTCTCTTCTCAAAATCATGGGAGATTCTACTATTCATATTTCCCTCTTACATAATAAATCTTACATATTTACATAAATACAAAGTCTCTTATGATTGCTCATAACTCCTCACTTCTAAACTTGATACTTCACTTACACAACTGATTTACTAACAAGACACCTCACACACATAACTCCACACTTATTTACATGAAACATACTCAAACTTAATAATATGACACATACTATAGGGTCACACTCTAATCTAAATTATTTACAAGGTACAAAATATTATAATACCTCCAATAGAATCAGACCTCTAGGTATTTGCTCATTTGTAGTCCATCTAGTGTTATGTTAAAACATCTAGTTGTTTGAGAATTTAAAATTGAGAATAGAAGATGAAGAAGGTCAAGCAAGGTCTATTACATTTTGGTTAGGATTCCTATGTTGGATATCCTCTATTCTCATTCTATGAATGAGTTCTTAATACTGGTAATGAGTGAATTCAAAAGAGAAATATTTTGATGTATCTCAGAGGATACTATCAAAGTCATGCGATTGCAAATCAAAGGGGACTAGTATTTCTTGGATGATGGCACCATGTTATGTAATTTTGGATTTGTAAAGAAAGTATGTCTATTTCCAAAGTATGTGCCAAATAGAGTAGCATATATTAAAATATTAAGATAGAAAAACTCAATTGATGTTACCTATGCAAGTGGGTAGAGCAAAAACATCATTTTACAAGGCTCCAATTCAGCTAGGAAGCATATCCAAAAAAAAAGAAAGGTAGTCAATGAATTATATGCTAATATAAAAGAGTTAGAGATTTTGAATGATTCTTGGGATTATGACCCAGATGGCAAGTTTGTTGCATGGTTGGAAAGTGCTAGGATTTCTAGAAAATTCATCCTTGAATCTAGGTCTAATATTGAAAGATGTCAGAGTATAGAAGAAGAATTTTTGCTACCACTTTAAAGAAGAAAATTTTTAATGTGTGAACCCTATAAGGAATTATATGAAATTTTCTATACAAAAGTAAAGTATGTTGACCCCGCACTCAAAATTAGCATATCCAAGAAGAAATTTTCTACATAATAAAAAATTGAATAATAATAAAATTAGAGCATGGTGGAATTTGTTTTAGGAGATAGATAATATTGAGGTATCTTTCAGGAGTTTGGATCTAAATGAAGATGAAACATTCAACTAGTTCTATGACATGGAGCACCTAGAAGAAGTACCCCTCAAGATGTAAGATAATAGTAAAGAACCCATGAAGGAAGGGGTTACAGTCATAAATACTACTTCAACACTTCTAGATGAATTCATAGTGGTACAACCTAATTTTCCAAGTGAGAAAGTAACACAAAAAGATAAAAAATAAATGGTACCCCTCCAAGGAAGTGGAGGTTGATAATTGAATCAAAATCACCAAAGGAATGATAAATGAGTGAATTTTTGCCTAAAAATACTCCTTAATATCTAGAAGTAATTATTGAATTGATTGTCCAAATACAAGAGAAAGCAGTGCCAAAAAATAAAGACTTAGTAGCAGCATCAATCTCCTTTTCTACCTTGATAGCTATTCTAGAAATAACAAGAGAGAAAAAGTATGATGCCCCTAAAATTGAACCACACATAGGTGAAACCTCTCCATTGATCTCTACATCCCCTTATGCTAGTGAAATTTTGGCTTTACAAAATGTTTCAACCTCATTAACCCAAATATCTAATGTTCCAACTACATTGGTTGATATTCCTATAATCCCCCCTACAACCTCTTCCATTCAAGAGGCAATAGTCTTGTCATCCTCGATTACCCAAATCTCATTAGCCTATGTTATCCCAACTCCCCCTCTATCAATGGTACCACTATTCAAATATTTGACTATATTTTTTCTACCTCTAGGGAAGCAATAAGTCTTGTAAGTAATCATGCTAACTTTGAGTACATTTCAAAACTTGTATATGGTTCAATAGAAGACAATACAATACAACAAAGAGAAACAAGCCATGCCAAAATAGCTACCGACTATGACTCAAAAATAAACCACTTTACCCCATAAATAAGGGCATCATTATTTACACAAAAATATCCATTATTTTCAAACACCAAAGAAGAAATGATAGAACAAGATTGGTAGGTGGTGAAAAAATGGCTCAACCTCAAAAATATTAGGGTTAGAGATAAAGTACAACTCATGCAAGAAGCAAAAAATGTGGTTTCATATGATTGTGAGTCATTAAGTTAAAAACTGACAAATAAGGAAGAAGAATTTGAATATGTGAAAAGTACCTTGAGCAACTCTTAGGTAGAGACCAAAGTGCTCCAAAACCAAGTAAATATGCTCGCTAAATATCTAATAGAGCAGTATTTATAATCTCTCCTAAAAGCAAAAGAAGAGCAAGTCAAAAGCCTTGCAAATATGATTATTGTAAAAGAATCTAAATTTAACCAAGAGAGAAAATATCTAGAAATAATTAGAGGAGTTAAGACTAAAAGTGAGAATGAGCAGTGCAAAGTAATAAAAAACCTGATCAAAGAGATTAGTGATGCCTATTGGAATGAGATTGCTAACACAACAATAACACTCTTATAGATTTTCAAGTTTATTGATGTATCCACCACCCAAAATAATCAAGTAATCCAAGAAATTAAGCTAAGCCTTGTTGAAAAATTTACAAATTTAGATAAAGCTAAAATCTATCCAACAAAGTTGTCTATCACATCAAAATCCAAGCTAGTATCTATTGAGATTCATGATAGAGATATAACAACACAAAAATTATTGATTTCCTACAAAAGGAGTAGGTCATGCAGTAGTGCAAAGCCTAAGTGGTTGCCTTAGCCACTACTACTGAAAATATCAAGATTAAAATTGACTTATTGTTGCAAAAGGACTCTTATTTACTTAGAATATAGATGGAAGACTCATTTTATAATAAGACTATGTGTAGTTTTTGAGGTAGTCTAATGAGGATATCTCCACTTTTGAAGCATGGTTGGATCCACCTATGATTAATAACATTGAAAGGGTGATAAAACCTTTAGCAACACTAAGGATCCAAGAACATAAGGTCATAAATGGTACAAAGTATATTTTTGTGATGATCAATTTGAGCTCAAGCAATCTATAGGCACTTCAAATAGATCTAGTCCCCTTCTGATGAGGATTGGGGAGAAATCAATCAAGCCTTAGATAAGTTGCTAACTCTATAAATTTTTGCATTCTTTTAATTTTTTACTTTGCACCTAAGGATGAAGGTAGCAATTCTATATTCTCCTTTAGAAAGTAATAAGGCCTTTGTGAGTTACCAAAATTATAGTGAATTTTCACTACACTCAAAATATTTTTGCCTTTGAAATATTTTGAAGGAAGATTGAAGCAAAGGCAAAGTTGGCAGAATGTAGAGAAAGAAGCATTGGACTAATACAAGCAAAAAAAATTGACCAAAATTCTAGCACCACTTCAAAAAGTTTCAACAAAGAAAGGAAGACAAGAGTTCCAATAGTCCATGCAGCCTAAAAAACCAAAAGGGTAGAAGGTGACAAAAAGTTTTTAAGGATGAAAGAAGAGCAAAATTTCCAAAGACTAAAAGTTTGAAAAGTTTCAAAGGAGAAAAGAGAAGAAAATTTTGGAGGTTGAGGTTGCAAAATGCAAGAGATTTCGAGGATGGATGAAATGAATTTTTTTTAAAGTTAGACCAACCAAAAGAAATTTTTAAGAAAAAGGAGAGAGAAATACTTTTGCAAACCTTCTAACATAAGTCTAGCTTAGCCATAAAATTTTATTAAGGTCCAACATAAGATGGCAAGTAAACATTACGATGACTATATTATTGAATATTAATGGCTTGCACCACTCCAAAAGATAAAAGGAAGTTGAAGAGAAAATGGAAGTGCTCTAATAAATAGGACAATGAAAAAATGGCCAACTAAGAAGAGTGGTTAGATATGGTGAAGTGAGAGGTAGGAGGAATATTAGATTGTAAGACATCACTATTGGTGCATAAGCTCCAAAAAATGTAGATGAGATGAACTAATTAGCCATTACTTAAATAAAATTGAGGATCACCTATTGGCACCACTTGGGCTTAGTAATCCAAGAAAAGTGGTTGGCTTATTGAAGGAAAAAATGTGGAAGCCACAAAAAAACACCCCTAAATCTAATAGCATTGATTGTAGAAGGTGTCTATGCTCAGTTTCTAGGATACTTAGGGTAGAGATTGTTAATAGTAGTTGAGCTCAAAATTAATAAAAATTAATAATTCTAGATCTAGAGACCTAAAAGGATCAAAATGAGGTAATGTACACTAGATGAAGGGAGCAAAAATGAGAACATGATCTAAATTCTTGCACAAGGTTTTAGAGGGAAAATATCCTCATTTTTGTTTAGAAATAATAGTTATCTAGGCATTGTACATGATTAGTTAGTTGCTCTATGTAACTCTCCCTTCATTTTATTTTTTCTAACAATCTCGACCCAAACCCTAAGTGGTTTTGTAGGTAGGCTTTCAAGCCCTCACTTATGGCATGATTGTAAAATCTCATATTCATATATATATATATATAGACTTAAAGCCATGAATATTGGGATTTTTCTATCCCATTTCTTGTGTGCATGTATAATATGTCATGACTATATCATTTCTATCCCCTTTCTTATATGTGTTATCTATGCTTAACTATGTGTGTCAAGAAGAGAGAGTGATTCACTTTGAGTAGTTGGATAGAAGACTTATGCATTCACTTATCCCATTGTTATAAAAAATAATATTATGATATTAGCACATCATCCCCAATTATTTTAGAATTTGTACTTTTATTTTTTTCCTATGGTTTTCCTTTCCTTTTTCCTCTATGCACCAAAATATAGGTAGGTTAGGATAAATTATATGAGCACTAAATATCACATCTGATAATAAGTTGACCTTGTAAAAAATCTTAGAGGCCATCCTTTGAGACCCATATCTAAGCTCTCTAAGAATTCAGTTGTGCTGCTCCATGCGATGTGTGATTATCTAGTCCATTTGGTCCCTTGCATCTGGTGGTCATGACAACCTAAGAGGACAACAACACCCATGTAGTAGTTTATTATTTTATTTTTCCCTTTTGTGTTTCTTCAATGAAATGTAATTATATCCATTTATTGATTATATTTTCACACATATTGAGATTTAGATCATGTATTCATATGCTTGTACTAACAAAAATAAAATCTTGGGGTCAAAATATAAAAAATTGATATTAAAATTTTAAATTTTTTTATTTTTCTAAAATTTGCATAGTAGATTGCTTGCTATTCGAAGTGATTTGCTCATAACTTTAGGTGATTCACTTCTAGAATATATTTTTTATTAAACTATCTATTTGAGTGATTCACTTACAAATCGAAGCAAATTTCTCATGATTTTAGGTAATTTTCTTGTTATTTATGTAATATCGGTCAATTAGAAAAAATTAACTCACTTTAATAGTCATGCGATTTGCTTACATGATTGAGCTATTCACTCTTTTGGTTAGACTTAAAAAATTATATGAAAGAAAAAGGTTGTCCTAGAAGATTACTTAGAGTGAATCACTTGTCTAAAGTGAGTTGGTTGTATTACATGCTTTATTGAGTATGTTGCTTACCTTATTGAGCAAATCGTTTCCTATACCAAACTTATACAAAATTAACTCAAAAATATACCTTATGTGCTTTCACTATGGAAAATGCACATATGAGGTTAAAATTTTATGGCAAATTAGCTTTTGCAAATTAGCGATTCATTCATTAAGGAAATAGTCTATTTAATATATACCTTAGGGT
The DNA here is from genome assembly GCA_028583015.1 of Wollemia nobilis. NCBI lineage: Eukaryota > Viridiplantae > Streptophyta > Pinopsida > Araucariales > Araucariaceae > Wollemia > Wollemia nobilis. The sequence goes on along the minus strand of JAQPPZ010000521.1, from coordinate 25,755,235 downwards.
TACAAATTGGAAGAACAATACTCCCAATTAGTCGATCGTTACATGCAAGAATCATTAAAATAATCTCCCAGCTAAGAATGCATGTTCTAATAATAAAATATTGTAATAAAATATCCTAACAAGCTCCTTATTACACTATTTGTGATAGGAAATATTATGACCCCCCTTAATTTAGAGGATTTTAGGTTCTTGCTTTTGGCTCTGGATTTGGCTCTTGGATCCTAGCTTTGGCTGCTTTGGCCCTTGGTTTTGGTTATTCTGGCTCTTGGATAAATACCCTTGGAGTCACCTCTAGGTCTACCTCTGGGTCTACTATCTTTGAGTTTGTTACTAGGTTTGCCATTGGGTATTCCTTAAGGTTTGATGCCTTTGGGTCTTCCACTAGGTTGACCTTTGGGTCTTCCTTTGAATTTACCTCTAGGTTCACTACCACTGGGTTTGCCTCTAGGTCTATTGCCTTTGGGTCTGTCACTAGATATTCCACTAGGTTAGCCTTTGGGTCTAATACCTCTAGTTCTAATGGATCTAGGTTGACCATTGGGTTTGCCACTAGGTTTGACACATTTAGGTCTATATTTTGGTATATTTCCTCTTGGGCTACTACCTCTAGGTATTCCTCTTGGGTTGTCACCTTATTTTATAGAATCTATTCAACATTGCTTTCGTATTGTCCTATTGTGTGACATTTTTCCATCCACAATCAATGTGTAACTTCTTGATCATTTTATATGATAGGGATTAATATTATATTCTATAATATTACCCCTCCTTGGATAATGTTATATTGCATTTAATACTCACATAGATCATGCATATTAAATGCCAAATTGTAAAGGTAGACATGCCTATAAATATATTTTTGATTAATGCAATTCTAAGTTTTCATTTGTGTCATTTTGTGTCATCTATTAAAAGTGTTTCACACATCATTCTATTTGTACCAACATATGGCTCTAGGAGTTGCATGGGATTTTTATTTAACAAACTTAGTCACACTTCTTTTGGTTTGACCAATATAACCAAGGCATTCATTCTTTAGTTGCATATTTTGTGATATGGGCTCTCTTATACCTTTTCCATATTTGCACAATCATATCCCTTTATAACACATTTTTTAATTAGTATGGATCCAATTTCTTTGGTGTATCTTTCAAAGCACCCAAGTTCTTGCTCTTCAATATGGATTTCAACACTTGTACCATTATCATCAATAACATTCAAGCCCTTAGTATCACAAGTTGAATCTATCTTAGTGATAGGATAACTTGTGTCATAATAGATATTTATCATTAAGGGCTTGAGGCCACTTGCCACAACAAACATCTATCATCATGGGCTTGACCTTCAATTTATCCTTTATGGTCAATTGCTCCTTTATGTCCTCTTTCCTTTTATTCTTATAGATGTCAAGTATGGTTAACATTGTGCATATTGTCCTAACAACATTTATTGGGATTATAACACCAATTTGAAGATATTTAGAACCATCAACATCTTTTAGAATTGTTTTCAAATAGCTTAGTGTGAAAAATTATCCATATTCATAAAGATCCTTACCTTATGGAAAGTAAAGACCTTTAGACCCTTATCTAATATGGCACACTCATAAATTTTGATGGATTCTTGGCATGGCTTCTCTTTGCATTTCCTATGCTTGAAGGTGTTGGTCTATTGAAAATGAACCTTATATAAAATATGATGCATTTTGCAAGAAGGTTGAAGGTGTCAAAATTTGTCGAAAATGCACATTTTACAATATTTTATGAATTTTACAAGGATGAAGGTGTCGAAATCCACCAATATTGCACGTTTTGCAGTCATAATTTTTTAACACCCTTAAATTGAAAACACTTTTACACCCTTATAACACCTAATTGTTTTTTATGCAAGAAAAACATAATAAAGTGCATTTAATGTTCTATAGTTAAAAGTTAAATATTAACTATAGAACTATATATATATATATATATATATATTTAAAATAAAATGACCCTCCTTTTTTAAAATAAAATAAGCCCTCTTTTTTAAAATAAGAAAAAAAATTTTTTTATTAAAAATTAAAAGCTTTTTTTAAGCTTTAAAATATTGCCTTTAAAGTTAAAAGACCCCCATTTAAATAAAGTATGCCCTCATATTATTATAATAAAAGACTCCCATTTAATAAAAGTATATCCTCATATTATTTTAATAAAGGTAAAGGTCAATGGGTTTTGAACCTATGATCAATTGGTAGCAAATATCTTGAACCACTATGTCCTAGTCATCTAGATGGAACTGCACATTGAGTTTTAAAAAGGTAGTGTGACTGATTGGTAGCAAATATCTTGAACCACTATGCCTTAGTCATCTATATGAAATTACACATTGAGTTTTAAATAGGTAGTGTAAAAATGTTAAAACCTATCTTGTGCACAACTTAAAAAAAAAAACTTATTGTTCTAAGGAGAATGGTGTCAAAAAATATTTGAACCTAGATCTCATACAACAAAGTCCTTTAATTTCACATGCTAGATAACTGGGAAAAAATGCTCAATAGTTCTAAAAAAAAGGTATGTGGATCTTAAACCTTATATATTTTGTTTCTTTGGCAGCTCCACTTTTGCATCGTGTTGCTAAAAATCATGTGCCTCAACTTTCATCCTCCACCACACCTCTACCTTTTGTATTTTGATAGAAACTTTGTTGATGTGGTTGTCTCCCTCCAACACTATGGTCCTATCGATTAATCTGGCTCAACATGGTCATGTGAATGAGTAGGCAATTTAAATCAAGTTGGTTTGTGTTTTCATAGAATAGGACTACAATTTTTAGATCAGTTGTAGTTGATATGGCTTTGTCTACAACTGGATTTGATATCTTTTTTTGGATCCAATAGAAAATAGACCAGTGGTTGTTTCATCATCATTCTAGAAATTGTATCCTCCTAGGAGGATAATTGCAGGCCTCTTAGAACAAAATTACTCCTTTGGTCAAAGTGGTCATTGATAGGGTGTTTCTAGTTCCTAGCAAATGTAGCTTATGAAGAACATAAGCTTATATTGAGAGGGGGGTGAACAGTATAAGATAAACTTTTAATTTTCTTTCCCAAAAAATATTATCCAATATTATCAATGATAATATCAATAGCAGTAATAAAATCAATACACAAATCATCACACACAAGAGAGACACAAATTTAATAGGGTTCATCCAATGTGGGCTACTCCATGGAGAAAATATTTCTTCTAAATTTTCTCAACAAATCTCTTGGGAATCAATTCTCCATTACAATGTTTATGGATATCTATCCAAAGGATACACTAATCCCTTATGCTCTAATTTGTGTATATCTCTCCATAGAAAAACTCTATCTCCTTGCTATAGTTTGTGGATATCTCTCCACAAGATAACTCTATCCCTTAGCTTTGGTTTGTGGAACTTGATCAAGAGAACTCTATCTCCTCAAATGGTTCATGGATATATTTCCACATAATAAATCTATCTCCCCAAATGGTTCATAGATCTTACTGCATAGGAGAACTCTTTCCTCTTTCTCTAGTTTATGGATCTCTCTCCATAGTAGAACTCTATCCCCTAGCTCTGGTTTGTGGAACTTGATCCAGGAGAACTCTATCTCCTCAACTAGTTCATGGATCTCTCTCCATAGAAGAACTCTATCTCCCAAACTGGTTCATGAATATTACTCCATAGGAGAACTCTTTCCCCTTGCTCTAGTTCATGGATCTCTATCCATAGGAGAACTCTATTCCCTCTGCTCTAGTTTGTGAACTTCTAAAATAATTCTACCCCCACTACTCTGGCTCATGGATATCTCTCTACAGGAGATATTTGTCCTCTCTGCTATATCACCTCTAAATCCTACTCTCAACTCTATCTCAAATCTACACCAAACTCTATCCCAAGTCTAGCATAAATATGCTCTAAATCTGCTCACAAATATGCACCAAAATATGTCATAGGTCTAGCAAAAATCTGCTCTTAAATCTTATCATAAATCTACTCTAAATTCTATTTCAAATTTGTCCTAAACCTTAACACAAAGCTTGAACAAATCAGCAATCAAACCTGCTCTCAATTCTGTTTCAAATGTGCCACAAGCCTTAACACAAGGCTTGAAAAAATCAACAATCAAACTTGCTCTCAATTATGTTCCAAATATATCCCAAGCCTTAACACAAAGCTTGAAAAAATAAGCAATCAAACCTACTCTCAATTCAGTTTCAATTCTTTACAAGACTTGCTCAAATTTGCATTCAAGCCTTCTAAAAATACTTGCTCAAATTTACCTTCAAGCCTTCTCAAAATACTTGCTCAAATATGACTTCAAGCCTTCTCAAAAGACTTGCTCAAATATACCTTCAAGCCTTCTCAAAATACTTGCTCAAATCTGCCTTCAAGCCTTCTCAAAAGACTTGTTCAAATCTACCTTCAAGCCTTCTCAAAAGACTTGCTCAAATCTGCCTTCAATGCTGCTCACAAAACCTACTCAAATAACTCCAAATATTGCATACAAAATACAACTTAAATCTCTTTCAAAAATATTTCTTCACATAGATAAATTCTACTTAGAATTTTTTTAACCTCTGGAACATATAGAGAATGATATGCACTTGCCAATAGCTCAATATGTTCTACTCAATCATTAAGTCTATTGCTTTCACATGTCTCACATTTATTACTCTTTAAATGTAGGTCTAGTCTAGCACATGACACCTGACCTCCTGATGCACACACTTGCTTCACAAATCTAATTTCTAATGCTTGCACATTCACTTTCAATATCACTTAAAACCAATGCTCAAAATCTTCACACATTTATTCAAACGATGAAGCACAATTTGCTCATAAAGCCTAACACAAATATTTCCAATTTCTTTCAACAAAGATGCACAATGTAGGTCTCAAACCCTAAATCAAATATTTTTAACAATGCTTACCAAAAAATCCTTTTATCTCCACCTTATATTCCAAAAATATTCACTTCAAAAAAACACTTTAAACAAGGGATGATATGCCCATACCTCTTAATTTGCTCTTATGGAGATATATCTTCAAAAAATGTATCACAAATAATTGATTTTTCTAATGTCACTTCAAGGATTAGATTGCAAGATGCATTCTCAAAACATCCACATGAATTTTCATCTTCTAAAATGCTCAATGAAATCTGAATTTTATATTTGATCACTCTTCTTTTATTTTCAAATATGATGCATTAAAACTCAAAAAAACCTCTCAAAATTCATTTTCATAATGCAATAAATACAATAAAATTACCAAGCCACTTTTACACCTTATTACTCCTAATCTTGAAAAATAATATTCAATCCAACAAAGCCACAAATTACACATAAATTTTTCATTTATACCATATACCTCCTTCTTGATACAAATGAATTAAAGCACTTAAAATTTCAAAAAAGACCATTAAAGCATCACTTTATCTCATACCTTATATCATTAACAAGAACTCCACTTCATATTTTTATTTAATTTTTTTTTTTTTTTTTTTGAATTTACATGGTGGAATCGGTAGCCGCCACGAATTCGGGCAGGCTGTCCAAATTTTTATGGCTGCCATAGTATTCTACGTTGTCCGCCCCAGAAGCCGCCACATAGATCTTCACGCAGTCCACCCCTATAACCACCATGCCACAATCATTTTAAACCTTTTACGCCGCTAAAAGCACCAGGAAAGGGACAAGCGTTCAGTCCGACGAGGCCCGAGATTTGAACCTTGGACCTCCGCCCCCTTATGGGGTTTGGATGAACCAATTGGTCTACACCTCGGACCTATTTTTATTCAAAAATTAAACCATCACTTTTCAACCCTTTTTAATTAAAAATTAAAAGCAAAAAGTATTTCTCCTTATGTCTCCCATGGCACATACCTTTGACTTGGGCACAAAATAATTTTCCAAAAATTGTTCCCTTGCTACTACCTATCATCACAATTTGAATATGCACTACTTGGTGGCCAGTGTATTATCCACTAACTAGGCCACCACGTGGGCTAGCCACCCACACAACACCAAAAGGTACTTGTTGTCCTTTAAACCCAAACTCCACCAAAAATCAAGAGGTTTTCCAAAAAAATTAGTATCACCTTGCTACCGCCACATCTTGAACTTGAGATCTCTCTTCTACCATGCCCTAGCACCATGGGTTCTATCATTTGGGCTACCTACCTAGATGGAACCAAATTTTGGTCCCCTTCTCCTTATTATGCACTCTACACCGATATGCAAAAACATCTTATTGTCTTCTCCTTCTCTGCCATGAATCGAACGAACTTAGGCGCATCCATTTTTTCATAAATTTATCCACCTTGGTTTAGCATTATATATAATAAATTTGACATGGTCCTTGACATCAACACATTTGATTTTCAAACAAAATTTTAGCACTTGATTTGATTTTTTAAATATTATAATATTATTTAAATCCTCAAGGATTTAAATATTATAATTTTTCCTTTGGACCTTTTCTTAGGATAAAACCTTTGCCACCATAAATCATTTTTTCTTTTTCTTTTGTAAATTCCACCATGGTAAAACCATTTAACCTTTATTTTCCTTGACATAAATGACAACCAATGTCATTAACTTATGCCATTAATTCTTTGACATCAATGACAACAATATACTCAAAATTTCCAACAATCTCCCCCTTTGTCATTGATGGCAACCTTTTTCTAAAAATTCCTTTTTCCAAACCACTTGATTCCAAATATGCTCCTGCTGACTGAATGCTCTTCCCCTTACTAAAATCTCTCCCCCTTTGACATCAATGGCAAAGGGACTCATTTGGGGCTAAAAATAAGACTCTTAGCTCAACCCCCTCCCCACCTCCTCTCCTTGAGGTGATTAATTTTGGGGTGGGAGTATCTCTACTCCCAACATACAATGCTCTTTTTCTTTGTCTACCTTCCTTTTCAACATACCATTTTGATCCTTTTGAGTGTCCCTATTCTTTCTTATCTCTGGAAGTTTTGGAAACTCTATTCTACACCACTTGGCCTTATGCCCAATATTATTGCACTTGTAACACTTAATGTTGTAGTTCTTGGAAGGTGCAAATGTCTTGAAGTTCCTCTTGGTGAAGCCATAATCATTTCTATCATGAACCCTGCAATGGATTGCTTTATGACCAAATCGATTACAAGAGTAGCAATACCCTTGAAAGATATGTCCATATTTGAAGTTCCTCTTAGTAAAACCATACTCCTTTTTTCCATGAACCCTGCAATGCATAGCCTTGTGACCAAAACAATTACATGAAAAACAACATCCTTTGAAGAAATCTTGTCTTGAACCCTCTGGTCTCTTAGTCCTTTCTTTGTCTTCTCTATGATGATCCTTGTTTCTTATTTGTGCATTGTTTCCTTTCTTAGTGAAGCTTCTATTCTTCAACTTATCCTCATAAGTCTTAATTTCTTCTTCACTCTCTTCCTCTAAAACTTCTTCCTATTTTGAGCTTGAGCTTGACCCTTCTTCTTGTTTTCCTTGTCCTTCTTCAAAACCAAGTCCTATTTTGATAGATGAAGATCTTTGTGCATTGATAATCTTATCCAAAGTTTTTGAACTTTTTCCAAACTTGTGTAGCTTTTCCTTAGAATATTTCACTTCCATCCTTAGTGAAACTACCTCATGTTCTAAGTTTTCACATTCTAACTCTTTTACCTCTAACTTTTCACTCATGACCTCTTTAATTTTCCTTGCCTTAGCTTTTGAGTTTGTTAGGTCTTGTAGAAGCTTTTATTTTTCTTCCTCACATTCTTGAACTTGAGTCTTTAGTCTTGAATTCTGCTTTCTAACCTTTTTTAATTCTCTGAGAGCAACAATAAGTTCTACTTCTAGATCTACTGTGCCTTCTTCTTCATTTTTTGAATCTTTCTCTACTTCTTGGTCTCCAAGAGCATCTTCATACTCTTTGACCTTATCTTCAATAGGAGCATTTTCTTCCTCTCCTATTGCCAAAAATAGGATCTCTTCTTCTTCACTATCTGAGAGTCTTTCATCACTATCACTTGAAGCCTTTCTTCCCTTATTAACATAGAAACTCTTCTTGTGCCTTTGAAAGAACTTCTTTTCATGCTTGCCTTGACCATACCTATTTTTATTTTCATACCTAGATTTTCCTCCTTCCTTTTTCTTATGATCTTATTTTTCTTCATTGCTATTGCTTCTAGATTCTGGATAATTAGATGCATAGTGACCAAAATTACCACAGTTAAAATATTTCACTATTTTCATACCTTTGTGCTTTCTTGAGTCCTTCTTTTTCTTCTACCATAGTTAGCTTCTTCATCACTGCTTGACTCACCACTTGATTCTGGTTTCTTATCTTTTGTCTTCTTTGATGCTTTGAAAGCTACCTCTTTCTTGGAGTTGGGATCCTTTACTATTCTCATCTCATAAGCTATGAGAATTCCATGTAACTCATCCATAGTCAACTTTTCAATATCTCTCATCTCTTCTATAGCTGAAACCTTTCCATCATACCTCATAGGAAGTGACCTTAGTACTTTCTGAGCAACACTAGAGTCTTCAATTTTGAATCCAAGTCCATGCATGGTATTAAAAACTTCATCCACATGAAGCAAGTATGTAGCAATATCTTCCTCATCTTCCATATTCAAATCTTCAAACCTTTTCTTGTGGTTTTGTAGTTTTGCCATCTTGACCTTTTTATCTCCCTCATATGTTTGCTTCAATTTTTCCCATATCTCTTTTGTTGATTTGCAATGCATAACTTTCACAAATTTTGCTTCACGTAATCCACTTAAGATTCCATTCATAGCCTTGGCATTATTCACATGTAACATCTTACCATATTTATCTGTGGGAGGAGTAGTTGTAGGTGTGAACCCATCCTCAATGGATTGCCATGTCTCATATCCTTGTGCCATCAAGTAAGTCTTCATTCTTATGCTCTAGAAAGTATAATTGTTCCCATCGAACAATGGTACCTTATTTTATGAAGATCCATTCTGAGATACCATCTGTGTTCTTGTACTTTCTTCCTTCAAGTTGTTAGACTTTTTTGAAGGAACCCGCTCTGATACCAATTGAAGAACACAGGCTTATACTGAGAGGGGGGTGAACAGTATAAGATCAACTTTTACTTTTCTTTCCCAAACAATATTATCCAATATTATCAATGGCAATATCAATAGCAGTAATCAAAGCAATGCACAAATCATCACACACAAGAGAGACACAAATTTAACGTGGTTCACCCAATGTGGGCTACTCCACGGAGAAAATATTTCTTCTAAATTTTCTCAACAAATATCTTGGGAATCAATTCCCTATTACAATGTTTATGGACCTCTATCCAAAGGAGACACCAATCCCCTATGCTCTAATTTGTGGATCTCTCTCCATAGGAGAACTCTATCCCCTTGCTCTGGTTTGTGGATCTCTCTCCATAGGAGAACTCTATCCCCTAGCTCTGGTTTGTGGAACTTGATCCAGGAGAACTCTATCTCCTCAACTGGTTCATGGATCTCTCTCCATAGAAGAACTCTATCTCCCCAGCTGGTTCATGGATCTTACTCCATAGGAGAACTCTTTCCCCTTGCTCTGGTTCATGGATCTCTATCCATAGGAGAACTCTATCCCCTTTGCTCTGGTTTGTGGAACTCTATCCAGGAGAATTCTATCCCCTCAACTAGTTTGTGGATCTCTCTCCATAGGAGAACTTTATCCCCCTATCTAGTTCATGGACTTATAGAGACTTTTCCCCTTCTCTGGCTTGTGGATCTCTCTCCATAGGAGACCTCTATCCCCACTCTAATGGACCTCTATCCATTGGAGACCTCTATCCTCTCTACTCTATCACCTCCAAATCCTACTCTCAACTCTATCTCAAATCTGCACCAAACTCTATCCCAAGTCTAGCACAAATCTGCTCTAACTCTGCTCACAAATCTGCACCAAACTCTATCTAGTCTAGAAATTTCTAACTCTACTCATAAATCTACTCTAAATTCTATCTCAAATCTGTCCCAAGCCTTAACACAAATCTTGAACAAATTAGCAATCAAACCTGCTCTCAATTCTATCTCAAATTTCCAGCTTAACACTTGCATCTCACTGCTCTCTTCTTTCTTCCCCAAGCCTTAACACAAAGCTTGAACAAATCAGCAATCAAACCTGCTCTCAATTCTGTTTCAAGTCTTTACAATACTTTCTCAAATATACCTTCAAGCCTTCTCAAAATACTTGCTCAAATCTACCTTCAAGCCTTCTTAAAAGACTTGCTCAAATCTGCCTTCAAGCCTTCTCAAAATACTTGCTCAAATTTTCCTTCAAGCCTTCTCAAAATACTTGTTCAAATCTACCTTCAAGCCTTCTCAAAAGACTTGCTCAAATCTACCTTCAATGTTGCTCATAAAACCTACTCAAATAACTCCAAATCTTGCATACAAAACACAACTTAAATCTCTTTCAAAAATCTTTCTTCACACAAACAAATTCTACTTAGAATTCGTTTAACCTCTGGAACATATAGAGAATGATATGCACTTGCCAATAGCTCAATATGTTCTACTCAATCATTAAGTCTATCGCTTTCACATGTCTCACATTTATTACTCTTTAAAGGTAGGTCTAGTCTAGCACATGACACCTGACCTCCTGATGCACACACTTGCTTCACAAATCTGATTTCTAATGCTTGCACATTCACTTTCAATATCACTCAAAACCAATGCTCAAAAGCTTCACACATTCATTCAAACAATGAAGCACAATTTGCTCACAAACCCTAACACAAGTGTTTCCAATTTCTTTCAACAAAGATGCACAATGTAGGTCTCAAACCCTAACTCAAATATTTTCAACAATGCTTATCAAACAACCCTTTTATCTCCACCTTATGTTCTAAAAACATTCACTTCAACAAAACATTTTAAACAAAGAATGATGTGCCCATACCTCTTAATTTGCTCTTATGGAGATATGTCTTCAAAACCTGTCTCACAAATAACTAATTTTTCTAATGCCACTTCAAGGGTTAGATTGCAAGATACTTTCTCAAAACATCCACATGAATTTTCACCTTCTAAAATGCTCAATGAAATCTGAATTTGATATTTGATCACTCTTCTTTTGTTTTCAAATATGATGCATTAAAACTCAACAAAACCTCTCAAAATTCCTTTTCATAATGCAAGAAATATAATAAAATTATCAAGCCACTTTTCACACCTTATTACTCCTAATATTGCAAAATAATATTCAATCCAACAAAGCCACAAATTACACATATAAATTTTTCATTTACACCTTATACCTCCTTCTTGATACAAATGAATTAAAGCACTTCAAATTTTCAAAAAGACCATTAAAGCATCACTTTATCTCATACCTTATAACATTAACAAGAACTCCACTTCATATTTTTATTCAAAAATTAAACCATCACTTTTCAACCCTTTTAATTAAAAATTAAAAGCAAAAATTATTTCTCCTTATGTCTCCCTAAAAAAGTGCATGGCACATACCTTTGACTTGGGCACAAAATAATTTTCCAAAAATTATTCCCTTGCTACTGCCTGCCATCGCGATTCGAACCTGCACTACCTTCTGGCCAGTGCCTTAGCCATCGGCTAGGCCACCACGTGGGCTAGCCACCCACACAACACCAAAAGGTTCTCACTGTCCTTTATACCTGAACTCCACCACAAATCAAGAGGTTTTCCAAACAAAAATTTATCACCTTGCTACCATCGCATCTCAAACTCGAGACCTCTCTTCTGCCATGCCCTAGCACCATGGGTTCTACCATCTGGCTACTTCGGATGGAACCAAAGCTTGGTCCCCTTCTCCTTATTACATGCTCTACCTCGATATGTAAAAACATCTTGTTGTCTTCTCCTTCTCCATCATGAATCGAATGAACTTAGGCGCATCCATTTTCTCATAAATTTCTCCACCTTGGCTTAGCATTATATATAATAAATTTGACATGGTCCTTGATGTCGGTGCATTTGATTTTCAAATAAACTTTTGGTGCTTGATTTTATTTTTTAATTATTATAATTATTTAAATCCTCAAGGATTTAAATATTATAATTTTTCCTTTGGACCTTTTCTTAGGATAAAAACTTTGCCACCATAAATCATTTTTCTTTTTCTTTTGTAAATGCCACCATGGTAAAACCATTTAACCTTTATTTTCCTTGACATAAATGACAACCAATGTCATTAACTTATGCCATTAATTCTTTGACATCAATGACAACAATATACTCAAAATTTCCAACAATCTCCCCCTTTGTCATTGATGGCAACCCTTTTCTAAAAATTCCTTTTTCCAAACCACTTGATTCCAAATCTGCTCCCCTTGACTGAATGCTCTCCTCCTTACTCAAATCTCTCCCCCTTTGACATCAATGGAAAAGGGACTCCTTTGGGGCTAAATATAAGACTCTTAGCTCAGCCCCCTCCCCACCTCCTCTCCTTGAGGTGATTAATTTTGGGGTGGGAGTATCTCTACTCCCAGCATACAATGCTCTTTTTCTTTGTCTACCTTCCTTTTCAACATACCCTTTTGATCCTTTTGAGTGTCCCTATTCTTGCTTGTCTCTAGAAGTTTTGGAAACTCTGTTCTACACCACTTGGCCTTATGCCCAAGATTATTGCACTTGTAACACTTAATGTTGTAGTTCTTGGAAGGTGCAAATATCTTGAAGTTCCTCTTGGTGAAGCCATAATCATTTTTGTCATGAACCTTGTAGTGGATTGCTTTATGACCAAATCGATTACAAGAGTAGCAATACCCTTGAAAGAAATATCCATATTTGAAAGAGTTGACATTCCTTTTAGTGAGGCCATACTCCTTCTTTCCATGAGTCTTGCAATGCATAGCCTTGTGACCAAACCGATTACATGAAAAATAACGTCCTTTGAAGAAATCTTGTCTTGAACCCTCTGGTCTCTTAGTCCTTTCTTTGCCTTCTCTATGATGATCCTTGTTTCTTGTTTGTGCATTGTTTCCTTTCTTAGTGAAGCTTCTATTCTTCAAATTATCCTCATAAGTCTCAATTTCTTCTTCACTCTCTTCCTCTAAAACTTCCTCTTCTTTTGAGCTTGAGCTTGACCCTTCTTCTTGTTTCCCTTGTCCTTCTTCAAAACCAAGTCCTATTTTGATAGATGAAGATCTTTGTGCATTGATAATCTTATCCAAAGTTTTTGAACTTTTCCCAAACCTGTGTAGCTTGTCCTTAGAATATTTCACTTCCATCCTTAGTGAAACTACCTCATGTTCTAATATTTCACATTCTAACTCTTTTACCTCTAACTTTTCACTCATGACCTCTTTAATTCTCCTTGCCTTAGCTTTTGAGTTTGTCAGGTCTTGTAGAAGCTTTTCTTTTTCTTCCTCACATTCTTGAACTTGAGTCTTTAGTCTTGAATTCTACTTTCTAACCTTTTTCAATTCTCTGAGAGCAACAATAAGTTCTGCTTCTAGATCTACTGTGCCTTCTTCTTCATTTTTTGAATCTTTCTCTACTTCTTGATCTCCAAGAGCATCTTCATACTCTTCGACCTTATCTTCAACAGGAGCATTTTCTTCCTCTCCTATTGCCAAAAATAGGATCTCTTCTTCTTCACTATCTGAGAGTCTTTCATCACTATCACTTGAAGCCTTGCTTCCCTTATTAACATAGAAACTCTTCTTGTGCCTTTGAAAGAACTTCTTTTCATGCTTGCCTTGACCATACCTATTTTTCTCATACCTAGATTTTCCTCCTTCCTTTTTCTTATGATCCTATTTCTCTTCATTGCTACTACTTCTAGCTTCTGGACAATTAGATGCATAGTGACCAAAATTACCATAGTTAAAACATTTCACTATTTTCATACCTTTGTGCTTTCTTGAGTCCTTATTTCTTCTACCATAGTTAGCTTCTTCATCACTGCTTGACTCACCACTTGATTCTGGTTTCTTATATTTTGTCTTCTTTGATGCTTTGAAAGTTACCTCTTTCTTGGAGTTGGGATCCTTTACTATTCTCATCTCATAAGCTATGAGAATTCCATGTAACTCATCCATAGTCAATTTTTCAATATCTCTCATCTCTTCTATAGCTGAAACCTTTCCATCATACCTCATAGGAAGTGACCTTAATACTTTCTGAGCAACACTGGAGTCTTCAATTTTGAATCCAAGTCCACGCATGGTATTAACAACTTCATCCACATGAAGCAAGTATGTAGCAATATCTTCCTCATCTTCCATATTCAAATCTTCAAACCTTTTCTTGTGGTTTTGTAGTTTTGCCATCTTGACCTTTTTATCTCCCTCATATGTTTACTTCAATTTTTCCCATATCTCTTTTGCTGATTTACAATGCATAACTTTCACAAATTTTGCTTCACGTAATCCACTTAAGATTCCATTCATAGCCTTGGCATTATTCACATGTAACATCTTACCATATTTATCTGTGGGAGGAGTAGTTGTAGGTGTGAACCCATCCTCAATGGATTGCCATGTCTCATATCCTTGTGCCATCAAGTAAGTCTTCATTCTTATGCTCCAGAAAGCATAATTGTTCCCATCGAACAATGGTGCCTTATTTGATGAAGATCCATTCTGAGATGCCATCTGTGTTCCTATACTTTCTTCCTTCAAGTTGTTAGAATTTTTTGAAGGAACCCGCTCTGATACCAATTGAAGAACACAGGCTTATACTGAGAGGGGGGTGAATAGTATAAGATCAACTTTTACTTTTCTTTCCCAAATAATATTATCCAATATTATCAATGGCAATATCAATAGTAGTAATCAAAGCAATGCATAAATCATCACACACAAGAGAGACAAAATTTAATATGGTTCACCCAATGTGGGCTACTCCATGGAGAAAATATTTCTTCTAAATTTTCTCAATAAATATCTTGGGAATCAATTCCCTATTACAATGTTTATGGACCTCTATCCAAAGGAGACACCAATCCCCTATGCTCTTATTTGTGGATCTCTCTCCATAGGAGAACTCTATCCCCTTTGCTCTAGTTTGTGGATCTCTCTCCATAGGAGAACTTTATCCCCTAGCTTTGGTTTGTGGAACTTGATCTAGGAGAACTCTATCTCCTCAACTAGTTTGTGGATCTCTCTCCATATAAGAACTCTATCTCCCTAGCTGGTTCATGGATCTTACTCCATAAGAGAACTCTTTCCCCTTGCTCTGGTTCATGGATCTCTATCCATAGGAGAACTCTATCCCCTATTCTTTAAACTTCTTTAAGATCTTTTCCCATTGCTCTGGTTTATGGATCTCTATCCATAGGAGAACTCTATCTCCTCTGCTCTGGTTGGTGAACTTCTAGAAGACTTCTATCCCCACTACTCTAGTTTGTGGACCTCTATCCATAGGAGACCTCTGTCCTCTCTACTCTATCACCTCTAAATATTACTCTCAAATCTATCTCAAATCTACACTAAACTCTATCCCAAGTCTAGCATAAATCTACTCTAACTCTGCTCACAAATCTACACCAAACTCTATCCCAAGTCTAGCACAAATCTGCTCTAACTCTTCTCATAAATCTGCTCTAAATTCTATCTCAAATCTATCCCAAGCCTTAACACAAAGCTTGAACAAATCAACAATCAAACCTACTCTCAATTTTATTTCAAATATACCCCAAGCCTTAACACAAAGCTTGAAAAAATCAATAATCAAACTTGCTCTCAATTTTATTTCAAATCTTCCCAGCCTTAACACAAAGCTTGAAAAATCAGCAATCAAACTTGCTCTCAATTTTGTTTCAAGTCTTTACAAGACTTGCTCAAATCTTCCTTCAAGCCTTCTCAAAAGACTTGCTCAAATCTACCTTCAAGCCTTCTCAAAAGACTTGCTCAAATCTACCTTCAAGCCTTCTCAAAAGACTTGTTCAAATCTGCCTTCAAGCCTTCTCAAAAGACTTGTTCAAATCTACCTTCAAGCCTTCTCAAAAGACTTGCTCAAATCTGCCTTCAATGCTGCTCACAAAACCTACTCAAATAACTCCAAATATTGCATACAAAACACAACTTAAATCTCTTTCAAAAAGCTTTCTTCACATAGATAAATTCTACTTAGAATTCGTTTAACCTCTGGAACATATAGAGAATGATATGCACTTGCCAATAGCTCAATATGTTCTACTCAATCATTAAGTCTATCACTTTCACATGTCTCACATTTATTACTCTTTAAAGGTAGGTCTAGTCTAGCACATGACACCTGACCTCCTGATGCACACACTTGCTTCACAAATCTGATTTCTAATGCTTGCACATTCACTTTCAATATCACTCAAAACCAATGCTCAAAAGCTTCACACATTCATTCAAACAATGAAGCACAATTTTCTCACAAACCCTAACACAAGTGTTTCCAATTTCTTTCAACAAAGATGCACAATGTAGGTCTCAAACCCTAACTCAAATATTTTCAACAATGCTTATCAAACAACCCTTTTATCTCCACCTTATGTTCCAAAAACATTCACTTCAACAAAACACTTTAAACAAGGGATGATGTGCCCATACCTCTTAATTTGCTCTTATGGAGATATGTCTTCAAAACCTATCTCACAAATAACTAATTTTTCTAATGCCACTTCAAGGGTTAGATTGCAAGATACTTTCTCAAAACATCCACATGAATTTTCACCTTCTAAAATGCTCAATGAAATCTGAATTTGATATTCGATCACTCTTCTTTTGTTTTCAAATATGATGCATTAAAACTCAACAAAACCTCTCAAAATTCCTTTTCATAATGCAAGAAATACAATAAAATTATCAAGCCACTTTTACACCTTATTACTCCTAATATTGCAAAATAATATTCAATCCAACAAAGCCACAAATTACACATATAAATTTTTTATTTACACCTTATACCTCCTTCTTGATACAAATGAATTAAAGCACTTCAAATTTCCAAAAAGACCATTAAAGCATCACTTTATTTCATACCTTATAGCATTAACAAGAACTCCACTTCATATTTTTATTCAAAAATTAAACCATCACTTTTCAACCCTTTTAATTAAAAATTAAAAGCAAAAATTATTTCTCCTTATGTCTCCCTAAACAAGCGTGTGGCACATACCTTTGACTTGGGCACAAAATAATTTTCCAAAAATTATTCCCTTGCTACTGCTTGCCACTACGATTCGAACCTACGTTGCCTTCTTGCCAACACCTTAGCCATCGGCTAGGCCATCACATGTGGGCTAGCCACCCACACAACACCAAAAGGTGCTCGTTGTCCTTTATACCCGAACTCTACCACAAATCAAGAGGTTTTCCAAACAAAACTTTATCACCTTGCTACCATCGCATCTCGAACTCGAGACCTCTCTTCTGCCATGCCCTAGCACCATGGGTTCTGCCATCTAGGCTACCTTCCTAGATGGAACCAAAGCTTGGTCCCCTTCTCCTTATTACGTGCTCTACCTCGATATGCAAAAATGTCTTGTTGTCTTCTCCTTCTCCACCGTGAATCAAACGAACTTAGGCGCATCTATTTTCTCATCAATTTCTCCACCTTGGCTTAGCATTATATATAATAAATTTGACATGGTCCTTGACGTCGGCGCATTTGATTTTCAAACAAAATTTTGGCGCTCGATTTGATTTTTTAATTATTATAATTATTTAAATCCTCAAGGATTTAAATATTATAATTTTTCCTTTGGACCTTTTCTTAGGATAAAAACTTTGCCACCATAAATCATTTTTTCTTTTTCTTTTGCAAATGCCACCATGGTAAAACCATTTAACCTTTATTTTCCTTGACATAAATGACAACCAATGTCATTAACTTATGCCATTAATTCTTTGACATCAATGACAACAATATACTCAAAATTTCCAACAGACTTACTTCCAACTATGCAGGTTATGTATTGTCCTTTCCTTCAACCATCCCATCTAGTGCCTTTCACTATTGATGTAGCACCATATTTGATTATAGTTTTTTGCCTACAATGGAAGCTCTAAAACAACCTACATGTTGGCAATTTTGGGTACTTTGGGTACATTGCTTTTGCTCAAGTGTATAAGTTGTCATTGATGTCAAAAGGCATTTTTGTGTTGATATCAAAAAGAGTGTGATGTCAAAAATATCTTGAGAAGCTTCATATTGTTAAAGGGTTTTTATTAAAACCATGGTGACAAGGTTAAAGGTTTTTCTTAAAACCATTTGGACTCATTAAGGGTTTTTATTAAAACCAAGCTTAACTTAATGCAAAGGTTTTTGCTTCTTGAAAAACCTTGAAGGTCCATGTTTATTATTAATAATTAAATTAACTCAAACCTTTGACAAAGGTCTAAGTTTAATTTATTATTAATAAAATAATAATAATTATTATTTTAATTATTATTAAAGGGTCTTTTAACCCTTAAGCGATGCAGATAAATTTTTCTTTCGCCAACGTGTTGCCATCGTTGGAGGAGCGCCGACGTCAAACAATTAAGGAGAAATGGCTATAGTGGGGATGATTTTCTAAAGTAAGTGTACCATCGATTAATTGGAGTTTTCGATTTGCGTTTGCTCTGTATCATTTGAATAGTGCTTGGTGTCTTTGATTTGTGTTTGCTCTGTATCATTTGAATAGCGCTTGGTGTCTTCGATTTGCGTTTGCTCTGTATCATTCGAATAGCACTTGGTGTCTTCGATTTGTGCTTGCTCTGTGTCTTCGAATCTCCAATTGACATCTTTGAAATCATGCTTGATCTGTGTCTTGGAAACCATGCTTGGCATACTCAAATTTGAGCTTGGGCTGCATCCTTACTATTTTGCTTGACGTTAGTGGATTGGCAATTGCACCTGAACTATGTTTTTCCAGACTGTGTTGTGAGATGATTAATGCAAGCATTCAGTGACTTATGTTTTGGATAGTGCTATGAAAACGAATATGTTTTCCATATCCTACGATCAAGTGAAGATAAAAAAAGGATAGTTTAATATTTCTTCGTCAGGCACTTGTGCTCCAACGATGATGGAGTTTGAGTAAAGGCGCTCGCTAGGCAGAGATACAGGTTTTGAATCACGTCGAGTGCATTTTTCTTTTTGTTGCAATGCATGAAGGAGAGTGGTTGTGATTGGGCTACGTAAGTAGAGGAGAATGCGCTTTAGCGCTTATAGTGGTGGCACCTCATTTCTCCTAAGGTTGGAGAACTAAGTATTTCCAAGGTAAATCTTTTTATTGTTGACTTGGGATATTTGAGTTGATTTGATCAAGAATTATTGATGAAGGTATAAGGTTAAGTTGTAATCTTTGTTTTGACATTGTTATTATTAATGCTTGATGCTTATGTGGAGTAATAAGGTGTAAAGAGATTTTACTTTGTATGTATATTATATTTTTGGTGGTTAATATTAAGTTGGAGTAATAAGGTGTTATTTTGGATCTTTATTATTGTGTATTATTGTATAGTTGCTAACTCTAATTGGTGGTAAATTGAGAGTTAATGTTGTGACAGCTTTTGAATTCTCCTTCTTCATCAAAGTAAAGGTATGGGCACATTCTTCCATGGTTGTTATTGATTGATGGTTTTCTAAAAATAAGTGTGGAGGGAAAAGGATTTCTACTTGTTTCCTTTTCTTGTGATGATTGGTTGAATGCTTCAAGGTTGATGTTGAGTTGAATGGTGTTGGTTGACTAAACCTTGTTTGATGAGCATTATTGTTAAAACCCTAATTGGTTGTGGAAATAACATGAGTATCATTGTTATATGAGATATTGCATGGTTGGCAATTGTTGGGTCGTGTTTCATGTTCTTGAGAAAAGCATACTACATCTATCTTATTCTGTTGAGATTGAGATTGAGTTGAGATTGATACTGGGAGTTAAGTATAGAACATATTGAGTCTCTAACAATTCTCTTTATGCTTCTATGAGGTTGATGAATCACATTGGGTCTCTAAAAATTCTCTTTGTGGGTTCATGCTAAGCAAGTTTTTCTTGGTGAGCTTGCTGAGGTTTTGGATAGGTTTCGATGGGGACTTGTGAGCAGGTTTTGGACAGGTTCCGGTGGGGACTTGTGAGCAAGTTTTGGACAGGTTCCGGAGGGGACTTGTGAGCAGATTTGGACAGGTCCTAGCAGAGGACTTGTGAGTTGAGTTTGAGAGTTCTATCAGAGAACTTGAGGACAGAGGTGCATTGGTTCTTTGAGAAGAACTTGAGGACAGCTTTGGCAAGTCTTTGAGAAGGCTTGTATGTAGAGGATTGATTTGTTCAAGAGTTGAATAGATCTGACAGATAGAGGAAGACTTGTACTAGACCGACTGACTATGTTTGGTATAGGTTGTTGAGCTACTGTGGACGTGATCATAAAAGGCATAGGTCTCTTAGGCTAAGCATTGAGGATAGGAGGTCTTCGGTGGAAAGGAGTTCCATGTGCTGGCAAGAGGTAGAGGTAGTTGATCTTCTGAGGGATCATTTCCAGAGCAGAGGGGAAGGTATCTCCTTTGAGCAGAGGCTCATAAATTTAGATAGAGAGGAAGGTATCTCCTTTGAGCAGAGGCTCATAAATTCAGATTGTGGGAAGGTATCTCCTTTGGGCCGAGGCTCATAAACATTGTAATTGGGAAGGTTTCCCAAAGAACTTTGAGATAAATTTTAGAGAAAAGTTTTGTGGACGTAGCCTAGGCATTCTGGGTGAACCACGTTAAAATTGGTGTCACTTTGTGGATGATATTGTGCTTTGTTTTGATATTGCTTTGGGTATATTGCTTTACTATTTTGAAGTATAAAGGAAAAAGTAAAAAGAGGTCTTATACTGTTCACCCCCCTTCTCAATATAAGCTTGTGTTCTTCACTACATTGATTCATATCTACTAAGTCAAGTGATTCACTTAAGCCAAGTGAATCATTTGTTTTTACGAGCGAAACACTTGTAGAGTCAAACTTAGTAATTTTTTTTTTCCATTTTGATCCAATCACTCCATCTATGATAGATGCATTTTTAGGCATAAAAATCAAGAAAATTATATAAAAATAGGGTTTATCCCATTGGGCATTACAAAATATATGTTCGTTTAAGGAATTGGACTAAATTCTAATTTAAGTGTTGCACCCTCAAATTTGAGTTTCAAGAAGGTTGGACGAGTTTTCCATCTTCTTCCCTTGACCTTATAATTAAGGTTAGCTCCATATTTTTCTCACTTTGATCTCTAATGTAAACTATCTAATCTAAAACAAGTACAAAAAATAAAATGCATAAAGTGCAAAAAGTAAATGCCTAAAGTTTAGAGTGTGAGATATGAAAGCAAATATAGTCGTTATGTTAGGACTAAGTGTATTGTACACTTGCAAGTCCTCAATGTAATGTTTGGATATGATTATAATATGTAATTTCCTTGGAAAATATTATATATTGTAATATTGTATAGGTCCATGATCCCCTTATGGACCCTTCGAAATATTCCCTAAACACTTCGCAAAGTTTGTAAGAGCATTATAAAAAAAAAGTAGTTTTTTTGGGGGGGAGGGATTGGGTGGTTATTTTTTGGAGTTACATTCTAATTAGGATGCCCATGTATAATTATAGCCCATGGTTTTGATGATATCATAAATAGTTTCATGTTAGATTTTTTTTTTTAAAGACTTGGGCTAATGGTTGTATAAAGACAAACTTTGGGGGAGCATTCGACCAACATTCACTTGGAAGATTGAGAGGAAGGAGACTATTGCTATGGATGATATTGGGGTGCATGGTTGTATTTAACTTTTATCAAAAAATTAATACAAGTGTTGATCCTTTTTTCATGTTAAGTTTTTTTAGAAAGGATTTTCCTAGGGTATATACTATCTCATCTTCTGCTTTTACAGTGTTGTTCTATTTCTCTATTTCAGTTTTCTTTACACATTAAGATCAACCATTACAAGATTTAGTTCATATTTATAAGACTTGTTGAATGCTCCTAATAAAACTAATTAACCCTTAGATCTATACATATTACAATTTAGTGAGGATATCATATAATTAATCAAAACATGAGAAGACAAATAACATCAATGTCCACCCATTCATTTGATTATAAAATCGATAAGTGAATGACAAGATAGCTAGAAAGGTGATACCAAACAATCATGCATTTGGAAAACCATGAGGATGGTAACTCTAATGGGATACCAAAGTATTTGCCAATTTATTACAACCTCATGAGTATAAATCATAATATGGGTTTCAAAAAGTGTAGCTTTGAATTCTCATGGCCAAAATATGAATACAATAAGGGCCCTAAGCCCCTACTTATAATAAAAGTTTACCCTTAAGTTTCTTGGGGTGAAAATAAATTACTCCTAGTAAAATTATATACTTGGAGAAAAATTTAGCAAATTTTTGTACCTCCAAGTGTTGCATGCCTGTAATTATACCTCTCTTAGATTTAAAAGGCTTTAAAAATGATTAGTGCACCAAAAAATACCAAAAATATTGCCTTTTTAGATATTTTCCTTAAAATTCGTACCATTTTTTTACTTGTGTGCTTTGTCTATGTGATTTTCTTGGCTATGTTGATTGATTCACTTGCTTTTTCAAGTGATTCACTTGCATTATCAAGTTTATTGAACCACTCCTTGAGCAACTCAACACCTTAATTGACCAAATCAGTCCTTTGAGCTAGTCAATAGGTTTTGCAAGCAACTCATAACTTTTCCAAAAAATCAACAAAATTTAGAAGTTTGAGAAGTTTCCTATAATTTGGTCCCTTTATATTGTTCCTTTCTACAAAATGTATAAAATTTTATATAGTGTCGAGGGTAGTACAATTATTTGTGCTCAATTTTTGTAGGTAGTTTGTGAATGGCGACTCTAACACAAACTTAAGAATTTTTAAATTTTTGTAAAGATGATAACAAAAATAGCATCAAAGAATAATAAAAAATTAAATTTAACCTTGTATATACATCTACCATAGATAGAAATAACTTAATGCATATTCTAAGTAAAGAGCTTCACAAGAAAAATTCTTCTAATTCATTTCCTACTAGATAATCGCTCCAAATTTCAAGCAAATCATTCGCTTTTGCAAGTGAATTGTTTTGTAGGAAAATATTGACCCCAAAACTCTATTTATTCAAGTTTTTACATGTAAGGTTAAGAATACAAGATTGAATATTTATAAAATAGGGAAAGAACATCAATAAATAGATATTATTATACACCATCAAAAATACATGAAGGGGAAAATAAAATAACAAATCGATATGTGGGTGCATCTAGAAGATGAGTTTAAGGAGATTCCAATATCAATTCTACTTTATCAAAATGCAAAAGCCTCATGGTAATTCCTATAAATCAAGGCATCACACCCCCATGGATAAGTTAATTGGATAAAAAATGAATTATTCATCTACTTTAATGAATCAAAATTGGTCTAATATAGCTCCAACCTTAAAATATACCAACCCCATTTATGAGATAACTATTTATGTGAATAATTTTACAAACAACCCACTATTTAAAAACCAATACTATAATAGTAATCCACCACTAACCTCTATTGCACAAAACATTCCTCTTGCAAGTACTTTGACACAAATTCTACTTGGATCCACATTTTCAAATATTTCTAACATCCCTCTAGGATAGTCTATGACTCCTAATGTAGGATCTTCAATGTTAAACCTAAACCAAAACCTTGCTTAAAATATTCAAATGATAATTGAAAAAATAGGGTCATAGGTGTCCTTATGAAACATATAGAGGCTAACACCACCTCTAACCATACACTTACAACAAAGTGTGCAAGGTCCATCTCCTTAGAACAAACAAATTCCAAAACTAGGTCTACATTACCCTACTCTATAACAAAAAATGCAACCACATCCAAATTAATAGTGGGTTTATCAAAATATACCACCTTAGTACCCTTATCCTTATTATCCTTCATATTTTTATCCTCCATACCCTCCATACCCAACCCATGTTATGATATGTATCCTTATTTATCTCCATATGAATAATATAGTCATCCTCTCTTCAATAAAATAACCTAGGAGTACCTCCTAGGCCATATAATAAACCTCTTAATTTGGCCTACTATGGACCATTGAATATAAGGTTCTATCTCCCATTCCCCTACTAGCTAAGAAAGCATTATCTACCTTTGATGGCATTGGAAACAAGATGATACTATATCATCTTGGCAAATTATCGATGCTCAAATTAATCCATTGCATCTAGAGGACATAATGGTATGTTTGTGATGGCAAGCTCGAGATTACAACGAACAGCTTCTCATTAAATTGCAGTAAAAAAAAAAATACAGTCTCTGTTACAATGTAAATTGCAGTAAAAAAATACAGTCTCTGTTACAATGTCCAGGCAGACTTCTTTTCCCCAATCCCGAACTCACCACCTTTTCCCATACAAATTTTCCCCATTTTAATGTGGTCTCGGCCTTCCCTGCAATTAATGCTCCCGCCCAAAGACCAATTCGAATTTCATCTTCCCTCCGTTGAAATTTCAAGATTTTCCTTTCCTTTTGTTTTTTGCCATAAATGGCAACTGTCCGATCCGTCCAGAGCTCGCATTCATGGCTTCCCATACCCTGCACCCGCCGTTTTAATCTGACTATCTTTAAGTACCGTTGTCTCCGCCATTAAGTCTTTCACCTGTAACTACGGTTTCTCCAGAAACAACATTCCAAGATACTTAAACTTGGTCGACATCTATATCTCTCTCCTCCGATTACGTGGCCCTCATCCTTATGATCTGTTACAAGTGTGTCTCCACGTGTCAAATTTAACTCTATCCCCCACCGGTCGTGTTGCCTTTAAGACACGTGGCAACCACGTGTCTATTTCACCCTGTCCGACCGTCCGCGTGTTCACTTCAGTTTGACCTTTTCTTGGGCCGCGATATCGCGACATGTCGCGATATCGCGACCCAACTGACGTCCGCCCTCAGCTTTGAAACAAAGTCATGATATCACGACAAAAGTACGTCCTGCACTTGTCTCTGCCTTTGACGTCGCGAAATCGTGACGCGTCGCGATTTCGCGACTCCAACCCCCACTCCTTGCAACAGCTTCAACATGGTCGCGATATCGCGACGTCGCGATATCGCGACCCCTTCGTAACTTAAGACTCGGCCAACCCAACCGTCGCGATATCGCGACGTCGCGATATCACGACGAAACTTGCTCCACCTTAGCTATAGCAAATGAGGTCGCGATTTCGCGACCTCACACCAACTTTTGCCTTAGTTCCTTTAACAACTTCCCTTTCTGTCTTACGACATCTCCTTCCCCGAAAAAGAACCAAATTGCTTCAAAAATACAAGAACTTTAAAGAAAATTAAAAGATGCAAGATTGCTCATACTTTCACCGGATGCTCCTGCATCAGACACCCGGGGTAGATTAGAAGTGACCCTCACTTCTATTTTGTTGGGGGAAGACCCAATCGGTCAACCTCCGCCTCCGATACCCAAGTTGCATCTTCAATAGGCCTGCCTTTCCACTTGATCAAATACTCAGTATACTGTTTATTCCTGGTGCTTCTGCCTTCACGAGTATCCAATACTTCCTCGGCCTCATCTGTGCTTGGAGTAGATGCTGGAATTTGCCATAATTCTGGACTTTGCATTTATGTACCTTCTCCCTCATGATATTCCACTAAATCTGAGATATTAAAAATTGGTGAAATATCAAACCAACTTGGCAATTCCACTTCATACGCATTTCCTGACTCTCGCTTTCCCAATATTCTGCATGGTCCAAACCTTTTCATTTTCAATTTATTATAAGTCTTGGCAGGAAATCTCTCCTTCCTGAGATGCACCATGACCTCATCTCCTACCTTGAACTCCTTGAACCGCCGCTTCTGGTCCGCCCTTGTCTTATATTGACTGTTCATTTTTGTAATTTGTCTTCTTACTTCCTCATGCAGACTTTTCATATGTTCTGCAAATTCTTCTGCTTCGGCACTACATTTTTCTTTTCTGTCCAACTTTCTTAGTTCAGACACATTCCTCGGGCTGTGTCCATATACTATCTGGAAAGGAGACTTATTGGTGCTCTTATTGGCTGAGCTGTTATATGCAAATTCTGCTTGCGGTAAGACCAAATCCCAACCCTTGGGTTGATCCACTATCAAACATCTCAGTAAATTACCCAGGCTTCTATTGACCACCTCCGTTTGCCCATCTGTCTGTGGATGGTATGCTGAACTGAATTTTAGGTCTGTCTTCAATTTCTTCCACAGAGTTCTCCAGAAATACCCAACAAACTTTGTATCTCTGTCTGAAACTATGCTCTTTGGTAGACCGTGAAGTCGTACCACTTCCTTGAAGAACAACCCAGCAATGTGAACTGCATCACTTGTCTTTTGGCAGGGAATAAAATGTGCCATTTTGGAGAACCGGTCCACCACCACAAATATTGAATCATTTCCTCTCTGTGTTCTCGGCAATCCAAGAACAAAATCCATGCTTATGTCCTCCCATGGTCTCTCGGGCACAGGTAATGGCTGGTACAGCCCGGTATTTTGTTTTACACCCTTTGCCATCTGGCATATTCTGCAACCTTGCACAAACTTCCGCACATCTTGCTGAAGTTGTGGCCAGTAGTAATTTTCCTCAACCAAGGCAATGGTCTTATCCCGACCAAAATGCCCAGCCAATCCTCCGCTGTGCTTTTCTTTGATTAAATTCTCCCGCATAGAACTTCTTGGAATGCATAATTTGCTTCCCTTGAACAACATTCCATCTTGGATTAGGAAATCCAACCATTTTGTTCGGTCCACCGTAACAGGTGTTAAGCAAGCCTTCCAGGCTTCTACAAAATCCGGATCTGCAGGGTACAAACCCTTCAGTTCTTCAAACCCCACTACTTCCACTGTCAATCTAATCAGTAAAGTCTGCCTCCTGCTCAAGGCATCTGCAACTCTGTTCGACTTCCCACTTCTGTGCTTCAGCACAAAGGTATAACTTTGGAGGAACTCCACCCATTTCATGTGCCTTTGATTCAGTTTTGTCTGACTGTTAATGTATTGCAAAGCCTGATGGTCAGTAAACAGTACAAACTCCTTTGGCAATAAATAGTGCCTCCACTTCTTCAGAGCCTGAACTATAGCATAAAATTCTTGGTCATAGACTGAATACTTTTTCCGAGCATCATTTAACTTCTCACTGAAATAAGCAACTGGATTGCCTCCTTGACTCAGTACAACCCCTATTGCACTGCCACTGGCATCACAGTCCACCTGAAATACCTTGTTAAAGTCTGGAAGTGCCAAAACAGGTCGTTCAGTAACTTTTCTCTTTAATGTATCAAAGCTCCTTTCGGCCCCTGATGTCCACTTGAACTCCTTTTTATCCCCCCTCATTGTTTCTGTGAGAGGTGCACAGATGCTGCTGAAGTTCTTTATGAACTTCCTGTAAAAGCTGGCCAAACCATGAAAGGACCTTACTTCTGTTGTGCTTCTTGGGGTAGGCCATTCAATGATGGCTCTTACCTTCTCTGGGTCCATTTTCAGGCCTTCTGCTGAGATCACAAACCCCAGGTATACTAACTCCTTCTTGACAAAGTTACACTTTTTCAGATTTATTAACAACTGCTCTTCCCGCAGCTTCTCAAAAACTCTCCTGATGTGCATCAGGTGTTCCTCCAGGGTCCTGCTGAATATCAATATATCATCTAAATAAACAATAACAAATTTTCCCAGGAACTCCTTTAGTACTTCATTCATCAGCCGCATGAAAGTACTTGGTGCATTGGACAGCCCAAACGGCATGACCAACCACTCATACAAGCCTTCTCTTGTCTTGAAGGTTGTCTTCCATTCATCCCCTTCTCGGATACGGATCTGATGATAGCCACTTTTCAGGTCAATTTTTGTGAAGTATTCAGCTCCACTTAAACAGTCCATGATATCATCCATTCTTGGCAACGGGAATCTGTACTTAATAGTGATTTTGTTGATGGCCCGTGAATCTGTACACATCCTCCATTCCCCATCCTTCTTTGGCACCAGCACTGCAGGTACTGCGTAGGGACTCAAACTTTCCCGAATCAATCCCTTTTCTAATAATTCTTGGACCTGTCTATTTAATTCCTCAGTCTCCATAGGTGTCATCCTGTGTGCAGCTTTATTTGGCAGGCTTGATCCTGGTATTAAATCTATATGATGGCTAATTTTTCTCACAGGGGGTAAGCCCTCAGGTACATTGTCTGACACAATGTCTGGAAATTCCTCCAGCAGATTTAGAACTTCTGCTGGGGTATCCTGGCATTCCTTCCCCCTAACTCTAGGGATTATTGCATAACATAAATGTTCATGCTTTAACCCGTTCAGAAACTCTCTTCCCTCAACTAAACAGACTCTGGAAATATTACATACCCTTTCATCTGCATCCTTCAAGGGTTTTAGTTTATGGCGTACACCATTCTTTGTCAATGAGTAGGTGTTGGCTCGGCCATCATGTACTGCACTTCGGTCAAACTGCCAGGGTCTCCCCAGCAACATGTGGCAAGCATCCATGGGCAAGATGTCACACAGGACCTCATCACAATAATTTCCAATGTTAAATTTAATAGAACACTGCTCATTGACCAAAGCTCTGTGGTCCTTTTGCAACCATGCGACCCGGTATGGGTGTGGGTGCTTCTTCCTTTCTAGCTATAACTTGGTAACCATTTCCTCAGAAACCAGGTTATCCGTGCTACCATTATCAATAATGATATTGCAAACCTTGCCCGCACATTTACATCTAGTGCGGAATAAACTTTTCCTCTGGTCTGTGTCCTTCTCCTCATTCAACAGGACTCTTCTTACAATCATTGTTTCTCCTCTCTCCGCTTCTTCGAAATGCTCAGATTCAGCATCCTCCTCTGCCACAGCAGCTCTGGCTGGGCCCTCAGGCCTCTTGTTTGTTCTTTCTCGGTGTTGTGGACATTCAAATGCCCGGTGTCCTTCTTCACCACAGTGGAAACATGTTCCACGAAATACTCCTCTTCCAAATCCTCGTCCAGATCCACCCCGTCCTCTTGGGTAGCTGTTCTGATCTCGAGGCTGATAAACATCCTCTTCCTTTTGGTCCTGGTTACTACTGGCTTCACCAGTCTTCTTCGGATCCTTGTACTTTTCCCCACTGGTTCTCCCACCAGTCCTTCCACCTCGGCCTCTTCCTCTTTGCTTGCCTTCAAACCGCCTGTTCAGCTTTTCTTCTACCTTCAAGGCAAATTGGTAAGCATCCTCAATGGTGTTTAATCGAACCAGGCTCAGTTCTTCCTGGATACCAAGCCTCAACCCATTAATGTAACGGGCTACCTTCTCTTTGTTTGCCTCTAAATGCCCTGTTCTAATAGAAATTTTGTAAAACTCTTCAATGTACTCTTGGACAGTTTTGTTTGTCTGTCTCAAGCTCTGCATTTTTCTTAGCAGATCCAACTCGTAATCTGTCGGGATGAACTGTCTTTTCAACTTCTCCACCATTCTATCCCATCTTGTTATTCTCTCCTTCCCTCTTCTGTTCCTCTCCAACTGTATTCCCCTCCACCAAATACTGGCATGGCCCTTCAACTTGGTCTTAGCAAATCTGACCCGGTTAGGGTCTTCAACCTCCTCGTACTCGAAATATTCCTCTAAGTCATTTATCCAGTCAATCACTTCTTCTGGATTTAGGTTTCCCGAGTATGTAGAAACCTCCATTTTAGGTTGCTTTCCAATCTGAGAGATGGCCTTATACAACCGGGCTTGAGCAGGATCCACAGCTTCTTCCTCTTCCTCAGACTGGTCTTCTTCTTCGACTTCGTCTTCACTTTCCTCATCCCCTCCGGGTTCGCGCCTTCTACGTAACTCTGCTTGCAGGGCTTGAACTTGCCTCTGCAAGGCTCGAAAGTCTTCGGCCGGCACCACATCTCCTCCTCCGCCTCGGTTTCTTCGTGGAGGCATTATATTTTTTTTTATAAAATCTTTCCACAGATCCTGGTGTAACTGCCTCTCTCTCCGGTGATCTGTTACACGCTCAGGAGCTCCCGCTCTGATACCACTTGATGGCAAGCTCGAGATTACAACGAACAGCTTCTCATTAAATTGCAGTAAAAAAAAAAATACAGTCTCTGTTACAATGTAAATTGCAGTAAAAAAATACAGTCTCTGTTACAATGTCCAGGCAGACTTCTTTTCCCCAATCCCGAACTCACCACCTTTTCCCATACAAATTTTCCCCGTTTTAATGTGGTCTCGGCCTTCCCTGCAATTAATGCTCCCGCCCAAAGACCAATTCGAATTTCATCTTCCCTCCGTTGAAATTTCAAGATTTTCCTTTCCTTTTGTTTTCTGCCATAAATGGCAACTGTCCGATCCGTCCAGAGCCTGCATTCATGGCTTCCCATACCCTGCACCCGTCGTTTTAATCTGACTGTCTTTAAGTACCGTTGTCTCCGCCATTAAGTCTTTCACCTGTAACTACGGTTTCTCCAGAAACAACATTCCAAGATACTTAAACTTGGTCGACATCTATATCTCTCTCCTCCGATTACGTGGCCCTCATCCTTATGATCTGTTACAAGTGTGTCTCCACGTGTCAAATTTAACTCTATCCCCCACTGGTCGTGTTGCCTTTAAGACACGTGGCAACCACGTGTCTATTTCACCCTGTCCGACCGTCCGCGTGTTCACTTCAGTTTGACCTTTTCTTGGGCCGCGATATCGCGACCCAACTGACGTCCGCCCTCAGCTTTGAAACAAAGTCACGATATCACGACAAAAGTACGTCCTGCACTTGTCTCTGCCTTTGACGTCGTGAAATCGTGACGTGTCACGAAATCGCGACGCGTCACGATTTCGTGACTCCAACCCCCACTCCTTGCAACAGCTTCAACATGGTCGCGATATCGCGACGTCGCGATCCGCGATATCGCGACCCCTTCGTAACTTAAGACTCGGCCAACCCAACCGTCGCGATATCGCGACGTCGCGATATCGCGACGAAACTTGCTCCGCCTTAGCTATAGCAAATGAGGTCGCGATTTCGCGACCTCACACCAACTTTTGCCTTAGTTCCTTTAACAACTTCCCTTTCTGTCTTACGACATCTCCTTCCCCGAAAAAGAACCAAATTGCTTCAAAAATACAAGAACTTTAAAGAAAATTAAAAGATGCAAGATTGCTCATACTTTCACCGGATGCTCCTGCATCAGTTTGATAGTTTACTTCCTTTTTGATAAAGTAGCTTTATAGTATAGAGAATCACCAAATAATTTGATTACAAGTTGGGAATCAATTATAGAATCATTTATACATATATTTGGTAGCATAGGAAATGGTTGCTCTATTTTATTTCAAACAAATTCACCCTTCAAAAAATACATAGTTGTAATTTTAGATTCTTGATAACCTTGAATTTAATACCATAAAAATGTTAGGCCAAATGAAGAATATGCATTACCATGTTATATTAAATATTTTTAGTTTGATCTAATAATTAATGGGGTGTAACGATAACCATCATACACTAGTTACAAATTTTGAAGAGGTGGCTAGGGAAGAAGATATTCTTATTTGAGTAGGAAAAATACCCCCTACTCCACTAATGACCTATATAGCCTACATTTTTTTTTGGTAAATAAAAGTCTTCATTAATTACCGGGTTTTGTAGGTTAACCCAAAACCTATTACAATATTCAGGCTTCTGCTAAGATTGTAGATCCTAGTCATCCTTGAAACTTTATTACTAGAAATTGTGTTGAATCCCCTACAACACCTTACTAACAAGGCACGCCCAAACCTAAACATAACTGTAAACATTACTTACATTGACAGGAAATTGAAGTTTAGAACTTTGCACTTGTGAAACCTATTGCTTGCCCATTTCCTATTCTCTATCGAAATCCTCCAAGGCTTACACCCTGTTACCTTCATTTCCAATTTGGTATTATTTAGAGGGAAACCCCATAGTTATTACCAGCTCCATGGGGAAATAACACCCATTCATATTTCTCCTTAACGGGTAGGTTTCTTTTCATGACTAATAATGTTTTCCACTTCACATGGCACACCTTGTGTCTATGTCACCAAACTATCAACATCAACACCTATGTTGGCTAATTTTTTAGCTGACCTGTTGGCCTCATGGTACACGTGATGAGCCCTCCTGTTATGTCTTGCTGCAAAAAGGATCCTCACTTCATGGATGACTCCCTCGATTATCCATGGAGGTTTTTTGCCATTGGTTAACATGTTGATGATGTTCATCGAATCACCTTCAATAATTAAGTTACCTTGAGTTTCTTGGGCTACTTGCAACCCTCTCCAAAGGGCTCTAGCTTCTGCTTCGTTATTAGTTCTGATTCCCAATGGTTCAGTGAAGGCCTTGACCAGATTTCCTTAATGATCCCTAATTATTCCTCCAGATCTAGCTCTTCCTAGGTTCTCCTTGGATGCACCATCAAATTTTAGTTTAAACCAACCCTGGGGGGTGGCTCCCAAGAAATCCCATTTCTAGGATTGGGCAAAGGAATGGAAGGTTTGTCCTTAAAACCTAAGGCCTGAGCTAATTTTTTTTCTTGGGGAGGAATTGAGTGGTTCTCATCCACTAAGGTGCTAAGATTTTCTTTTGCAAAGACAATAATCCTATTGAGGATGGTTTTTGGGTTGTGAATGGTATCCTTAAAGGCTCTATGGTTCCTTTCTAGCCAAATCTACCAGAGAAAATGATGCCAATAGATTTTCCATAGGTACTTAAGTTTTAGGCTAACAAAGGGTTGAGGCCATTGATGGAACACTTCGAATATAAGAGCAGGCTTAACCCACGAGATCCTAAAGGCTTGGAAAAGTTCATCCAAGATGGACTTCGCTACCAGAAACTCCAAAAACAAGTGTTGGGTTGTCTCCCATCCTACCTTGCACATGTAGCAACGGTTAACAATAACCATACCTTTGGATAACATATTGTCCATAGTGAGGATTTTTCCTTGAATCACCAGCCCTGAAAAAATGATATTTTAGGAATTAAGCCTTTGATCCAAACCAAACTCGATTGAAATTGTTGACCTTCCACATTGAGAAGCAAATTATAGGTAGACTTAACTATGAAGTCACCACTTTCAGTCTCAGCCCAAACAATGTGATCTTCATCCTCTCCAGAGGGAATAATTTACTGAGTTAAAATTTTATAAAGCTCTTCAGACTCTGCTTCAAAACCCTGTACTCTAATGTGTTTCCACCTGTTGATATTTATATCCTACCACATATAATTTGCAACCTTATTCCCAATATGCTACTCCATATGCTCTTGAATCCTAGCCAAACGAGGATTATGGGATAACTCCTCAGCTCTCACCCATCGATCCTTCCAAAAGTCTATTGTTTGCCCATTTCCTAGAATCCATCTAAGGCCTTTCTTGACAAGATCTCTGCTCATGAGGATTTCCTTCCAAAAAGCAAACCCCCTACTTGCTAAGTTTTCATTAAGGAAGTTCACACCTTGGAGGTATTTCCTCCTAACTATGGCAGTCCATTCATTATCGACATTAGTCAATAATCAACATGCTTGTTTGGCTAACAGAGCTGTATTGAGATGAGCAACTCTCCTCAATCCTAACCCCCCCATCATCTTTAGGTTTGCAAACCTTGTTCCAACCTACTAAATGGATCCTTTTCTTATCCTCAGTCCCTAACCAAAGAAATTTTTTTTGAAGCTGCTCAATTTTGTGATACACCTTGCTGGGAGCTCTGAACACTGATAGGAAGTAAACAGGTATACTTTGAAGTGAAGCCATAGTTAAAACTGCTTTGCCTGCTTGAGATAATAGATATCCTTTCCAACTTGCTAGATTTTTTTGGATCCTCTCCAGAACTATGTTCCACATTGATCCTTCAATTTTCCCTATAAACAGGGGAATACCTAAATAAGAGGTGGGAAGGGATGCAATCTGAAATTCCATGATCCTTGCTATGCTGTTTTGCCTAGGAATGGGGGTATTGATGAAATAAAGTTTTCTCTTATCAAAATTCACTTTTTGTCCAGCTGCTCCTTCATACATTATGAGAATATTTTTAATCCTTCTTGCCTCAACCACAGAAGCCAAAGTCAGTAGCAATGTATCATCAACAAATTGCTGATGTGTCACCGAGGTAGTTAGCGACGTGGCCTTGATACCTAAAATGAGTCCAGCTACCATTGCTACCTTAATGGTTCTTCCCAAGGCCTCAGCTACAATGATGAATAGCATAGGACTTATGGGATCTCCTTGTCTTAGACCACATTTGCTTTGAAAAAACCTGCAGTAGACCCATTAACCAAAACTAAAAAACAAGGCTTAGAAATATACTCTCTTATTAACTTGACCCATTTCATGTTGAAGCCAAATTTTAATAAAACCGCCTCTAGGAATTCCCAATTTATCCCGTCATAAGCTTTGTTCATGTCTAACTTTAAAGCCATGACTACTTTTTTGGTCTGAGTGGTTGTATGAAGAGCCTCATGAACAATAATAACTCCATCTAAGATTGATCTTCCTTGTACAGAACTTTCTTGACTTGGATCAATGATAATCGGTAGAACTTTCTTCAAACAGTTAGCTAAAACTTTGGATAGAATTTTATAGGATATATTACACAGGCTAACCAGCCTAAATTCAGCCATAGTCTTGGGGTTGGGGCCTTTAGGGATCAAAGCAATGAAATTTGAATTGAAACCCATTGGAATATGATTTGAACTTTGGAACTCCTTGATTGTAGCAATAACTTCTACTCCAACAATATCCCAACAAACTTGGAAAAACCATGGTGAAAACCCATCCGGCCCAGGAGCTTTGTCAAGATCCATGTTAAAAAATCCTCCTTGATCTCTTCATCTAAAAAGCTACTGTAAGAGACTCATTAATCATTTCATCAATGAGTTGTGGAATGAATTGAATGAGAGAGTCATTTTCTTGGGCATTACAGGCCTGTTCTTCACCCAATAATGAATTGAAAAAATTAACAGCCTCATCCCTGATCTCCTGAATGTTTTGAGTTGAGGATCCATCCACCTTAGTTAAATTTCTAATATTATTGTTGCTTCTATTGCTCAATGTGGTAACATGGAAAAACTTTGAATTAGATTCCCCTTCCTTTAGCCATAATGCCCTTGATTTTTGCCTCCAATACATCTCCTCACAAGCTAAAATATTATAAAACTCACAAAGGGTTTCCTTCCCTTCAGTCCTTGTCACCTCATCATAGGTTCCATTTTGGATTTTGCTTTCTATTATTCTCAGTTTTTCCCCCATTGCTCTCTTATTCTCAAAAATATTTCCAAAGACTTATTTATTCCATATTCTAAGGTTGTTTTTCACCATCTTAAGTTTTTGAGATAGTTTGAAGGAAGCACTTCCCTGGATAGGCTGCTGCCACCATTCCTCTATTCGTTTCTTGAATTCCAGATGTTTAACCCACATTGACAAAAATTTGAATGGATTTTTAAAGGAGTTAGCCTGAAATACCTCCCATAGAATAATATTATGGTTTGAAGCGCATTTAGGAAGGGCTTGTAACATTGAATCACCAAACATTGTTGTAGATTCCTTGGATAAAGAAAACTTGTCCAACCTTTCTTGAATCAGTTGACTTCCTATCCTCTTGTTACTCCATGAAAATTTGGCTCCTTTTAGTCTTACATCCATCAATTCATTTGTGTTAATGAATTCATTGAAGTCCTCCATGCTCCTTAAGGGTAACCCAGATCCTCCCTTCTTATCAGATGGGTAAAGGGGGGTATTGAAATATCCCCCAATCACCCAAGGAATGTCTTTAAAATCTTGGCTCAAATGCCCCAAAAACTCCCACAGTTCAGATTGCCCTTGGACAGAGGTGGAGGCATAAACATTTGACATAATCCAATTCTTATTAGTATTAAAATCATGAAATAATATGCTTAAGACTCTTTCATTTGAATGAATAATACTTTCTTCTATTTTAATAGGATCCCATAATATCATGAGGCCCCCAGATGCTCCTCTCGCCTGTTGAAAGGCCTCTTCCCCTTGCTTCCAAATCCTTCTAGCTATAAGTGTTGATTGTGCCGCATCTGTTTTGGTTTCTTGAAGAAAAATGATAGTAGGATTCCAATCCTTCCTTATAGACTTCACCATCCTTTGTTTTGGTGGGCCATTTAGGCCTCTCACATTCCATGAGAGAACCTTCATTTAGCTCGTTTGATATTTTTTCCCCGCCCCCTTCCCTGATCCAAAGGGGGTTTTTCAATTTTGCTATTATCCTGGCCAGGAATAGCTTGCTGTAACAATGTTCTTTGCTTTACATTTGCAATTTCTTCATTGATTCTCATTCTATAGTGCTCTATTGTAGATATTATCCCTTTATTTCTTTCACTTCCATAATCTATCAAAGGCTTGGTAGTGCTTCTAGTCTATTTTGGACTAAAATGAGGGGGCATATACTGTGATAGTCTAGGGCTTGAACCTTCTTCCTCATTTTGGGGGTTTTCAATTCCCTCTTCATCCTCGGCATTGTTTTGGTTCACCTCTCCTATCTGGTTCCTAAACAGGGGGCTTTCCTTCAAGGAACCTTTTACCGTTGGGCTCATCTGATAAGGGATAATTTGCTCCACTATCGGATTAGGAGCTACATTCCTGCCTCTTGTTTCCACAAATTTGACTCTTGACTCTATTTTTTCCATGTTTAAACTGAAATGACCTGGCAATTTTTCTTCATTTTGAGCATATATTTTGGGGATTTTTGTCATAACTATGGATGGTCCCAATTTGGATGGGGAGTCTAGGGTTTCAAGAAACTTGACACTGATGGTATCATCCTTACTGTTTTATTTTTCAACTTCTAGATTTTCTAGGATATCAAACATGTTCAAGATGGGATCTTTATTAGCCTACATTACCCAAATATACCTATACCCAATTCTATTTCACCATCTCACCCACATCCAATCCCATCCAAATGTTGCAACTAATCCTTTTTAATCACCATATACCATTACTCACCCTAGTCAAAGCACATCATCCATTGTAACCTTTCAACAACATGCCCTCCTTTCTCCATCTAACTCAAAAAATAAGTCAAGTAATAATTTTCCAATGAGTGATATGTTTTTTTTTTTTTGAATTTACATGGTGGAATCGGCAGCCGCCACGAATCTGGGCAAGCTATTCAGCTTTTATGGCCGCCATAGTATTCTGCATTGTCCACCCCAGAAGCCACCAAATAGATATTCATGTAGTCCGCCCCTATAACCACCATGCCATAATAATTTTAAACCTTTTACGCCATTGAAAGCACCAGGAAAGGGACAAGCGTTCAGTCCGGCGAGGCCCGAGATTTGAACCTTGGACCTCCGACCCCCTTATGGGCAATGAGTGATATGTTGGAAGTGATAAAAACATTAATAAATTTGAACAATATTGTAAGGTAATAGTTGAAACAATCATAGATCTGAAAAACCTAGAAAAATCCATATCTTAGAAAACATTAGGTGCCTCATCAAGGTGCAAATCAAGGAATAAACACTACACCAAAAAAGGGCTTTAACGATAGCTAAAATAAAGCGGTTTTTTACGATGGTAAAAAACCACCCTAATAGATCCTAAGAGGGTGGTTTATAACTGCCATCTTAGGATAACAACCCTCTTAGGATCACCCTAAGAGGGGCAACTATAAACCACACTCGTAGTACTAAGATGGCAGTTATAAACCACCATCTTAGGATTCAAAATAAGACAACGATTATAAATCACCATCTTAGGGTAATCTAAGAGGGTGATTTATAATCTCCATCTTAGGAGAAGCAAAATTATTTTGGGTGCCCCTATGGGAGTGGTTATAAACCACCCTATTATCCTTAAGAGGGTGGTTATAAACCACCTTCTCAAAGGAGTTATAGATTTTTTTAATAGATGGGCTTAAACCCTTGCATGGTGACTTCATTGTTTCTTTGAAGCTTCATGAATAGACAGTCCATTTACCTTAGCTACTACAACCTCCACATTGTGCCCTAGCTGTTGCAACCTCTATAATATACCTTAGTTACCATAACATCCATATCATGCCTTATCTACTATAACCTCCACATCACACACACAACCTCCACACCATGTATTAGCTACTACAACCTCCACATCGCGTGCACAACCTAGGGCTCCCAAGCTTCAATTCATGTTGTTCATGTTCTGGCTAGGGTTTTACTTGACTACAACCTCCACACTACATGCACAACATCTACACCATACCTTAGCTACTACAACCTCCACACCATGCACACAACCTAGGGCTCCCGAGCATCGATTCATGCTATTCATTTTTTGGCTAGGGTTTATCCTAAAATTTCTTTGAAACTTTTGCTAATTTATCCAAAATTATGAGAGATGAGGGTCAAATACAAAGGCATAGAATAAGATATTAAGATGAATTTAATATTGGAAGATATGAGGTTAGTTAGGTTCAATGAATTTTGCATTATTTCAGGTACTTTTACGATTAGATTTTGGAATTTTTTAATTTGTGATGTTGTGTTTACGCACAAGATTTGTAAAATTTAAACTCTAGATTAAAATTTAAATCCTAATGTTGTGTTTATGCATGAGGGTATTTAGAATTTTACTGAATGGGATAAGATGACCTTAAGAAATTTTAGAGATAACAATTATTTCAGCTTAGAATTATACCATTAAGCAACCATGTATAACAAAGATATATTTTCAAAACTTGAGGACATCAGTAATATGCACAATTAAGTCACCATTTTTAATTTTTATTTCATATTGTTCATGACATTACAATATGAAATATTGTTTCTTTACAAAACAAACTAAAAAAAAAACTAATTATTGTAGGGCAAAAAAACACATATTCTTCTTTTGTGTTTAAGTGTAAACATAAATCATGTGCTTACTATCTCCATACAAGAAATCCCGCATATCTATAGGAAAAAATAGCGTAAACATTACATTAGCATAGCCAAATAAATATAACAATAGTGGCTTAGATTAGCCCGTAACCAACGGAGCTAACTAGCCAACTTAGGTAGGAGTTGTAACAACATTAACAACTAACCTAATAATGGACTAACAATAGAGATACGCTAACATCCCCCCTTAGTACATTATTTGGGTAATAATATAACTACTACTATGCTAATATCCCCCCATACAACAATATTTGGGTAAAGTATATAACTGCCCCAATACAGTGAAAACGATGTTGATCTGCTGGTTCTTTGCTTTGTCACAGTGCTCTGGCTGCTCCTAAGCAAAAGATGGGTCATTCCTCTCTTTGTCTTCACGTCAACAAATGTCCTTATGGTAATCACATCATCCAACCGAATTGCATGGGTAACCAGCCGCTGCAATCGCTAGGTGTAGTAGAATAGATCACTTCATACAAGGTTCATTCATCTACAATATGAATTTGCAAAATATAAGGTAGCTAAGGTGTCGGTCGCTGCCGAAAATGCACCCTTATAAGTTCCCCCCTTCTTGTTGCAAAACATAGTGTAATTAAATTTTTAAGGAAGTGTGACTAAGGTGTCGGTCAACGCCGAAAATGCACCCTTATAAGTCATCTTCCCTATTTACAAAAATTGTGAAGAAATAGAAATGGATATCCCCCCTCAATTGCAAAAAGTATGCAACTCAAGAGTGTTGTGAAGGATTTTACAAATATAGCCTCCTAGACAATTTTACATCACAAAAAATCTCTCCTCTTGTTACAAGTACTTCAAACACCTAGATTTTGCTATTTATGAAGCCTAAAAGAGGTACAAGCACCCCTTATTGTAAGGTCTTCAAACAAAATACTTATGCTATTTATGAGGCCTGAAAAAAGAGAGAGAGAGAGAAGGTGGTGTGGTTGCCCAAGGGACACATGTATTTTCCCTCTACAAAACCGTTTTAGCAATTTTAGCACTCCTAGTGCTATCTTTGAACCAGAAACAGAATCATAAATAGTCCTTGGGTATGAATTTTTTTTTTTTTTTTATTTAATTTAGTAAATTTTTTTTTTAATTAACTTAATAAAATAATATTTTAAGTCCCTTTTTTTTTTTTTTTTAAACCATTTTTAATAAAAAAATGATTAAAAAAAGAAAAAGGGACTTAAAATATTATTTTATTAAGTTAATTAAAAAAAAAATTTATCCACAAAGGCCCTAAAAGGAATGACTCCACAGGAAGCATGGAGTGGTCAAAAACCCTCCATATCTCATCTACGTATTTTCGGGTGTCAAGCTTTCATGCACATACCGAAAGAGAAAAGGAAGAAACTAGATGAGAAAACACTGAGATGTATTTTTCTTGGATATTCTGAGAACTCTAAAGGATATCGGTTGATAGATCCTTTGACCAAGAAAATTCATATCAGCAGAGATGTTGTCTTTGAAGAAGCTTTCACATCACATAGCACATCTAATGTACACCAAGATATTGTGGAACCTAAGGAAGAGGAGATTCCTTCGTCAACACAGACAGGAGGTCCTTCTACATCTTCTTCACCACCACCGAAGAAGAATCCTAAATGGTGTACAAATACAATCAGAGATGCAAATTTATCCACTCCTCCCAATTTGAATTTGGATAGACCTCGTACACGCAGTATGGCTCAAAAGGAAAGAGAAGCCGGAGAAACCGGTGAGGTTGATGATCTTTGTCAATCTTTTGAGGAACTTTCCGTGACTCCAAGTACGAAGTAGAGGATATGGATATTGATGATGACAGGGCATTCATGTCTACCATAGATAGTCTTGAACTCGCATCGATGCAAGATGCTCTCGGTGAGCCTTAGTGGAAGGCCGCTATGGATACCGAGTATGAGTCTCTGATGAAGAATAAAACTTGGAAGCTTGTTGATCTGCCGCATGGAAAGAAACCTATTGGCTGCAAATGGGTATATAAAGTCAAGTACAAGGCAGATGGAACAATTGATAAGCATAAGGCCCATCTTGTTGCAAAGGGCTATGCTCAAAAGGAAGGCATCGACTATGAGGAAACTTTTGCACCTACTGCTCGGATGACCACAATTCGGGTTATGTGTGCTATGGCAGCACAATATGGGTGGAAAGTTCACCAGATGGATGTCAAAAGTGCCTTTATTAATGGTGATCTCCAAGAAGAAGTCTATATGACTCAGCCTGAAGGATTTGAAGTGGAAGGCCAACAGCGAGAAAGTTTGCAAATTGGTCAAATCCTTGTATGATACTGAAACAAGCTCCTCGAGCTTGGTATATAAAAATGGACAATCACCTTATGCAGCATGGATTTAAGAGATGTCCGTCAGATGCAAACCTCTATTTCAAGAAATAGGGTTCTGAGATAGTGTTTCTTGTACTCTATGTGGATGATCTGCTCATTACAGGGAGTTCAGAAACTATGATCTCTACTATCAAAAGAAACTTGTGCAAATCTTTTGAGATGACAGATATCGGACTTCTCCATTATTGTCTTGGTCTGGAATTCAGCCAGAAGGAGCACACCATCAAAGTGTCTCAGAAAAAGTATGCCAAGACATTGCTGGATAAATATCGCATGACTGACTGCAAGCAAATGGCAACTCCTATGGATAATGGACTTCAGTTATCGCGATATGATAAATCACCTCAGGTAGATGGTACTATCTATCGACAGTTGATTGGGAGTCTCATATATCTGAAAAATACTAGGCCAAATCTCGTATTTGCTGTCAATTATCTTTCGAGGTTCATGCAGGAGCCTAAGACTACTCATTGGAAAGCATGGAGTGGTCAAAAACCCTCCATATCTCATCTACGTATTTTCGGGTGTCAAGCTTTCATGCACATACCGAAATAGAAAAGGAAGAAACTAGATGAGAAAACACTGAGATGTATTTTTCTTGGATATTCTGAGAACTCTAAAGGATATCGGTTGATAGATCCTTTGACCAAGAAAATTCATATCAGCAGAGATGTTGTCTTTGAAGAAGCTTTCACATCACAGAGCACATCTAATGTGCTCTGTGATGTGATACCCCCTCCAATTTCCTGTGGGCGGGAATTTAAATTCCTGCTTTGCGGGCGGGGGGAGGGGGGGCCCTCGGCCATTTTGTGTGAGGCCATGCATGGATGGCGTGACACGCGCACTGTCCGTCGTGTCGCAGGCCATGCGCAGATGGCGAGGCCGGCGTGCCACGACGTCCCTCGGCTGTCGTACTGTCCCTCGACTGTCACGCGTGGGGACTATCATGTCGTCCCTCGACTGTCATGAGTGGGGACTATCGCGACGTCCCTCGTCTGTCACGCGAGGCATCTGTGACCTGCGCGTGCGGACTATATCGCGACGTCGCAGGGCGTCTGCGACAACCTGCGCGCGGGGGCTCTGCTCCCTCCTCTGCGTCGCGACTTTCTGCGGCTCCGCTGCGTCTGCGCGCAGAGTATTTTTTTTTTTTTAATAGCTCTCCCTCAGCTGCTTCCCCGTGACATCCCTCGACTCTGGCTCTGGTACCATGTAGGAAAAACAGCGTAAACATTACATTAGCATAGCCAAATAAATATAACAATAGTGGCTTAGATTAGCCCGTAACCAACGGAGCTAACTAGCCAACTTAGGTAGGAGTTGTAACAACATTAACAACTAACCTAATAATGGACTAACAATAGATATACGCTAACAATATCATTAAAGATTTGGTATTATAGTCTCATGGTCTACTGTGGTCAATGACACAGGACTAAGTAATTAGCAAGTTCTTTTGCTATTTTATCCATTGTTTCAAATGTTAAGCATTAATTTTCTATGTTCTATTTGTTTAATGATAAATATGAAGGGTGTTATAGACACAAATTCAAATAATAACAATAAATTTTATTTCTTCCAATCCCTACACAAGAACAATACATTACATTTTGTTGTTGGTAGTGGTATATTATTTAAGTTATCAATTGTATATGACCTCTTTTCTTGTAGCATTATAAGGCAAAGATCACAACAATTGGAAATCAATTTTATTTGCTTGCTACAATTTACAAATGCAATGCATGAATCATATTATAGTTGTTTATGTTATCAAAAATTATTCTTTAACTAGGAACATTAAAACATCACAAACCTCAGTTTTTGCAAAACAAGCCATAGTTATTTTATATTATAATCTCATGCTAAAAGGTTAACCTTAGCACAAGTGAATAAGATCAAGAAAAGCACCAAAGTTATTTAGGTTTATATATCTACCTTAGAAGAAAGGATTTTGTGGCAAGTAAAAAAGAGAAAATATTCATAGGTATCCATAGAGGGAAAATTAATAGAAATAATAGTTGATATTTATCAGTCATACTATTGTCTCTAAATGCTCTACATATCTACAATACACATTTGTGATAGTTATGTGTCACACTCAAAACAAAAATATTTCTATATAGGGTTTTTGTAGCATATTTGACCTTTAGAAGACCTCTAAAATTATTTCTTGCTTAAATAAATTACACTTCCAGTAGATTGATAGATACAATTGTAATAACATAGTTACATTGTATACCCTATCCTCAACCAATATGACTCTAGTGCTATGATAAAATATCTTAGTTCACCATATATTGGTTGAATTGAAGTTATTTTTTCAAATCAGCAAGCTCTTGGATTGCTTGTGCTATCCTCACATTTCCCACTACTCAATTCCCTTTGCTAGCTGAAGGATTTCTCCCAAATTGGATTATCATTGGCTTTCCTTTTAACACATACCAATGTGCCATTTTCAATGCATGATCTGCAAGTTTTGTATATGGAAACGTTACAAATGCTTGGCCCCTCATCCAACCCTCCTACATTAAATTTATGCCAAGTCCAAATCTAGTTTCCTACACACTTTCAAAAAAGGACTCAAATATGAAGTGTAAGTCATCCATAATTACATATTTTTCCAAGTTCTTAATATATAAAATGTTAAAACCCTAAAGGTTTTAGTATATAATTTATATGAACTCAGAATCACTGACCACTTTGAGGGGGCTTCCTCCTTATAATAGTTAAAAAAAAGTATTTTCTTTTGTATGTCTATTCTTCTACTCGTACACATAATTATAGCATAACTATCCTAACCCTGCGTCAGTTACAATATGACGGTTCATATTAAACCAACATAATAGTTGATTATACTATTAATAATTATAAATAAATATTAGGATGTGATATCCTAACATGCCACCCCTCCTAGAAAAAAAATTGTCCTCAAAGTTGGAACTAAGGAAATTATTTTTGAAAATAATGAAGGACTTCCCAAGTAGCATCCTCAGTTGCCAATCCTCACCACTGAATCAATACTTTAGTGATAATGCAATTACGAAAGTGATGGGTGTGTTATTCCAAGATCACTTTAGGTTTGTCCATAATAGAACCATCTTCGATAAATTTAGGTAACTCTATTTGTACCTTAACTTGAGAGCCAACGACCTTCTTGAGGTAAGATACATAAA
This sequence comes from Wollemia nobilis, assembly GCA_028583015.1. Classification (NCBI taxonomy): domain Eukaryota; kingdom Viridiplantae; phylum Streptophyta; class Pinopsida; order Araucariales; family Araucariaceae; genus Wollemia; species Wollemia nobilis. Next base: position 25,710,837 of record JAQPPZ010000521.1, on the reverse strand, counting down.
ACATTGGATGAATTTTTGATGACTCTAGTACCTCTAGCTTGTATACTACTGGTCGTATGCACTGCAGAATTTTGTAAGGTCCATAGAATTTTAGGAATAATTTATATGAACCCTTAATCTTAAAGGAGGTCTATCGGTAAGGTTGAAGTCATAGGAACACCATGTATTCCTCCTAAAATTCATGTTCAACCTACTATTAGTCCACCTGTTGTTTCATTAGATGATGTGCTATGAGTAAATTCTCCTTAAAAAGGTGAAGAATATTGGCCCGATTCAGAAGCTCAAAATATATTTCTTGAACATTGGTGCTTCCAATAATATAATATGTGATTGTCGATGGTGCTTGGCCATACAGAAGGGTGTAATTTTTATTACCGTATGATATGAAGTATTGTACCACCATTCAACCAAGGAAAGAAATTTAACTCAATGAATCAATTGCATAAAATCAAAGCAACACAAATAAGTATCCAAAAATTTATTAACAATCTTGGTCTATCCATCATTTTGGGGTGATATGCTAAACCCATACGGAGCTGAGTTCCTTGGAGCTTGAAAAATTCTTTCCAAAAATAACTAGTTAAAGTGGGGTCTCGATCATTGACAATAGTTGATGGCATACCATGGAGTTTGAAAATGTTATCAAGGAATAGTTGAGCCATATTAATAGCCTTGTAAGGATGGGCTAACGAGCAAAAGTGGGCATACTTGGACAATCGATCCACAACCACCATGATGACATATTTTCCATAAGACTTTGGAAGGCCCTCAATAAAATCCATTGAAATATCAATCCACATTTTTATCGGTATAGGAAGAGGCTGAAGGAATCCTAGAGTACCTACAATCTCCCCCTTTTGTCATTGGAAAACTTCACATTTAGAAACAAATTTTTTGATATCCTATTTAATTTTATCCCAATAAAAAAATCGAGCCACCCTCTTATAAGTTTTTAAAAATCCAGAGTACCCTACTAAAGGTGTAGCATGTAATTCATGGAGTATTTCTGATCAACATGAAGATGTAAGAGGTAGTACAATATGGCATTTGAACTAAAGCATTCCATTGCTCCAAGTGAAGTTATGCTTACTGTTGGGATCATGTTGGATTTGCTGAATTAATGCTTGAGTTGAATTATAACTAAGCCATTCATGTGTTACCTTATCTATCCATTGTGGAACTAGTGAAGATAGTGCTTGCAATGTTGTCAAATCTTCAAATTTACATGAAAAGACATCAAAAACTACATTTTCCTTCCCTTTACGATACATAATATCATAATAATATCCCAATAGTTTAGTGACCCACTTTTTTTTCTCAAGGATGGAGATATGTTGTTTTATAAAGTATTTCAAACTATGATGATTTGTGTGAATAATGAAATGCCGACCAATGAGATACAACTACCAGCGTTGGATGAAATGAATGATGGCTAACATCTCATTTTCATACATTGATCATGCCAAGTTTCATCTCAAAAGTGCCTTGCTGGTGAAAGCCAAAGGTCTACCTTCTTGCATGAGAACTGTACCAATGCCCAATCCGAAAGCATCACTTTCAATTACAAAGGTATTGGAGAAGTCTGGCATGGCTAGTATTGGGATGGAACACATCGTTTTCTTTAATCTATAAAAATCATCTTCAACAGTTGTTGACCAAAGAAAGGTATTATTTTTAATTTAAGTTGTCAATAGGACTGCAACCTTGCCATATCCCTTTACAAACTTATGGTAATACTCAATCAATCCAATAAATCCATACAATATTTTTACTAATTTTGGGATAGGTCAATTTTTCATATCTTCAATTTTATGGGGATCCAACTTAACCCCATATTCAAAAATGATATGTCCTAGATACTCAATCTGCTTCCACCCAAAATAATATTTTGAGCATTTGGCATACAATTGGTTTTCACCCAAGATTTGCAAGGTCTTTTCCAAGTGAACCAAATGGTCCTCCCAAGTCTTGTTATAAACCAAAATATCATCAAATAAAACCATAATAAATTTCCTAATATAAGGGAAAAATACTTGATTCATCACGCTTTGGAATGTTGAAGGAGCATTTGTAAGACCAAAAAGCATGACCAAAAATTTATAGTGTCCCTCATGAGTGCAAAAAGTTAATTTAGGAATGTCATCTTCTCTGACTTTGATTAGATGATACCCTGATTGTAGATCCAATTTTGAAAAATACTTAGCACCATGAAGTTCATACAATAACTCATCAATAATAGGAATTGGAAATTTATCCTTGATTGTAAGCTTATTGAGGGCACAAGAATCAATACATAGTTGCCATGACCCATCCTTCTTATGAACCAACAAGACTGGAGAAGAATAAGGGTTGACACTTGGTCGAATGACACCCACTTTCAATAGCTCTTGCACAAGTTTCTCAATTTAAATTTTCTATAAGCACGGATATCTATAAGGCCGAATATGTGGTGGTTGACTCCCAGGAAAAAGTTGTATAGCATGATACTGAGTACGGTGGGGGGTAACCCTTTTAGTTATTCAAATACTCTGGAGTGACGTGTCAAAAGTTGTTGTAACCCTTCCACTTAATCATGTTCTTCCCTTGTTGATTTAATGGAAAATAATTATGCAATCATCCCTTTACCACATTTTCGAATAAGCTTTTCCATGTGGTGAGAATTCACTATCTGTGAGGGATCTACTTGTAGTTCTTGTAGAGTGTATTGTTGTCCTTCAATTGTGAATTGCATCCATAATGCTACAAAATCCCATAGTATTGGCTTGAGCATTCGCAACCATTGAGCCCCTAGGACAATATCACATCCTCCCAATGGAAGCACATACATTTCACTTTTCATGTTGTAGTCGCCCATGGTGAGCTTGATATTTTGACACTTCTCTTTATGGGTAATCCATTCCCCATTACCAATAATTATCGTAAAGCTATTCCAAGGTTGTATATAACAATCAACCTATTTCACCATGCTTGGATCAATGAAATTGTGTGTACTTTTAGAATCAATGAACATAATGATATTTTGCCATTTGAAGTACCCTCAAATTTTCATAGTTTGTGGAGAAGAACATCCTACGAGAGCATTAAAGGAAATTTTTAGGGTATTTTCATTTTTGTTATCAAGTGTATCTGCTAATTCTACCTCATCCTATTCCTCTATTGAGTTACAAGGAATATCTACATCCAAAAATATAACTTTTGTGTAGTGCATCTATGATTTGGCCCATATTTCTCATCATAATTATAGCAGAGACCTTTCATGCATTGTTCCTTTATTTCCTTCGGGCTGAGCCACTTAACCTACAAGGGTCAGTTAGGTTTTGGGGTAGTTTGCATGACTTGTGATTTTCCAAAAGGTTGCTTTCCTTGTCAATGTTGAGTAGTGAATTTATCTTCAACTAACTTGGCTAAGCCAGTGGCCTCCATCATGCTGTTGGGATTGAACATCTTCAAATTTCATCTTTTAACCCATTGATGAAGCAAATTTTAAAATTGATTCATCCAACCCTATTGTGTGATTTGTGAGCTTCTCAAGCTAATCTTGATATTCATGCACTAAAGTGGTTTGATATATTTTGGTGAGAGTTCCTATGAAGTCTTTGAAATCACTTGGATTGATCCGGACTACCAAATTCTTTATAAATTCCCCCCAAGTAGAAGTTCCATTTGTCTTTTTGTACCATTGGTACCATTGAATAGCATCATGTTCAAGGTGTAATGATGCAATACAAACTTTGTGCACCTCAAGGATCTAGTTCAATGAAAATATTGTTCTACTTGATAGATCCATCTAGTGGGATATTCTCCATAAAATTTAGGAAAATCTTAGTTGTTTTTGGAAGGATGGATGTTTGTTGACCCCCAATGTACATATGATGCATCGATACTCCTGTTTGTCCAGTAGACTATGGTGAGCCTGAACCTTGTGCACCTTAAGATTGATTAGCTATAGTTGATTGCATGATTTTTTGTACTTGTGCCAAATTTTAATTCAAAGAGTCATATTTAGCATTCAATCCAGCCATCCTTCCCTCTATTTATTGAAAAGTGTGCTTGAGATTATCCTGTAAAAGTAGATCTTTAATTTTTTGAATATCATGATTTAATTTTTCTAAACTGGGGTCTTGAGACCTTCTTCCCTTGGCCATTTTTGTAATCTTATGTAAATATTATGCCCAAAAAATTTAATTCAAATTTTGAATGCTGGCACAGTAAAAAATAAAAAATAAAAAAAAACTGTTTGTATTTTCCAATGGTCAATTTTCAAATTTTGAATGTTGAGCCAACGACTAGTGTGTAGCATGGATACTAACACAAAATAGTGGGTTTGGAAAAATGAGAGTGTGGCATGGAAGATGAACATGTCAAGAGCAAGCTGTGATGATATGCAAGTGTGACATACTGCTAACTACTCTAGGTGGTACAAGCGTGCAAACAGTGAACAAGTTGTGATGGTATGCAAGTAGGAGGATTACAATGAGTGAGCAGTGGGAACAAATAACGAGAAGGGAGTAGAGTGAGGCTACAACACAAACACACGAGAAGAAGGCATGACCACCAAGTGGTGGTTAAAGTCTATAGCGCGCTTTTGCACTAATAAAATTTCCATTTAATTTAGCATGCTAAATGTGGGATTTTAATCCCTTTTAAAAAAATGAAATGTAATGCCTAATTTTTATGAAGCGATGTGCGATTGAAGATAGGTTTAAGAACTTAATATGCCTATTGTTAACGTAATTTATCCTTTGAGACTTATAATTATGGTCATATTAAAAGATATTATTTCTGAATGATTCTAATTTTCTCATTGAGAAAATAAAAAATTAGTTTACTCATTCTGGAGCCTTGTAGACATATCAAAGATATTGACACTACCCGTGGTGAATGTTGAATCGAAGGGAAATTAGAGTTTCTATTTTCTAGTATCTGACTAGCAAGATAGACCTTAGGATTAGGATAAATGATTGTTTGCTTAATCATTAATATCTACAACTATGGAGTACATATGTGTTCATATGTGTGAATCAACTAGCTTGTTGTTATATCATAAATACATGGGCCTTAAATTCATCAAAAATTATAGATTCTTTTAACTGCTCAAAATTATTCTAGTTGCTTGAGAAATCCAAACTAGGCTTACAATAGATAGTAGGGTTGTGCGAATATGTTCCAGATGACTATTAGATGACTATTACTGGTGCAAACCATTAATGTGGGGAGGACACTCAGGATTTTAAATCCTAATGACCAAATGCAAATATAACAAAAAATACCACTCGAATGCTCAGACATTAATAGCAAAAAATTATTTGAATATTTTATGTCCTTTGGTACCAAATATATCTTTGGAAATTGCATATTTCCAGTATCGTTCACTCTAATACCAGATGTTAAAACCCTAAAGGTTTTAATATAAAATTTATATAACTTGGAATCATTGACCACTTTGAGGAAGCTTCCTCCTTATAATAGTAAAAACAAGTATTTTCTTTTGTATGCCTATTTCTTCTACTCGTACACATAATTATAGCATAACTATCCTAACCCTACATCGGTTACAATATGACAGTTCATATTAAAACAATATTTTAATTAATTATACTAATAATAATAATAAATAAATGTTTTTTTTTTAATTTACATGGTGGAATCGGTAGCCGCCATGAATCCGGGCAGGCTGTCTAGCTTTTATGGCCGCCACAGTATTTTGCACTGTCTGCCCCATAAGCTGCCACACAGATCTTCGTGCAGTTCGCCCCTATAACCACCATACCACAATCATTTTAAACCTTTTACACCACTGAAAGCACCAAGAAAGGGACAAGCATTCAGTCCGATGAGGCCCAAGATTTGAACCTTGGACCTCCGCCCCCCTTATGGGGTTTGGATGAACCAATTGGTCTACACCTCGGACCTATAATAATAAATAAATGTTAGGATGTGGGATTCTAACATAAAATAGGATCTAGAATTCCAAGAGTATAATTATTAAACATTAGAAGGGCTAGAATCTCAGTAGGAGGCAGCTTGATAGCTTCTATATATATTTGAATATGATCAAGGTTAGGTATACACCATTTTTGGAAATGATTTTTTTATAATTAGGTACCAATTTATTTTTTTGAGACTTATGCATGTTTGGTACTCCTATTTGGATATACAAGTAATATACACAATTTATACAAGTAATATATCAAATACAAAAAAGAAATCTTATTTATGACAATAAGTTGTAAATAATATTTCTTTAAGTATAGCATGTTATGGAGTCTTGAAAAACAAACTATAAGACGTACATTGTAATATTTTTTTAGGATTTTAAATTTTTATTTATTTTTATGAGCTACGATGAGGGGGCAATAGCTTGTTAGTTTAAGTTGTAGGTCTACCAATATAAACCTTATATCTCAATTGTTTGTAAAATTCATTTTTTTAATTTGATTTTTAGGTCTACGATTTATGTAGATTCAGAACAATTATGAGATATTTTACATACCCTTACATATAGCTATCATTTGGTAGTCCATGGATCAAGATGCCTTGTAGAATTACTTTCCAATAGATTCATTTTCATCTCCTAAGAATTAAATTATTTCTACATATTTTATTTGTCATTTATTTTTTCAGAGTATTTTTTACCCTAGATGGAGCTTATGTATATGATGGTGCCTAGTGAATTTTTTAAGGCTACCTAGTTAATGAAAATATACTATTAAAAACGTATACGTATGTAAACATTTTTGTGTCATATATTTTTTCTTTTCATATATTAAACATATATGTTTTTTTCTAATGTTGTATCCAGTCATATCCATATTAGATCTGGAAAATTTGTTGTATTCATATTCGATTTCGTACTAGTATCAGATATCATATCAATTTCCATCCAACATAGACATTAGAATTAAGAGATACCTATAAAGGCATAGCCATCTAGAACTAACCAAGTTTTAATGATATCTTCCCTATAAGATATCTAGTTGTGCTTCTAGAGCAGTTGTTAGCACATCCTTGATAAATTCAGTAAATGAAGAACCATATATTACCAACTGAGCAATGAAGTCATTTCAAAATATTAGCAGGTTAAGAATATTAAAAATTTTCCACTAAATTGTTTATATTTGCATTCAAAATATTAAGGGGTTCAAGGCTATGACATGGTAAAGAGCCTTTAGACTTTTATTGAATGGGATAATATGACATTAAGAAAATTTAGAGATAATAATTCTTTCAGCTTAGAATTATACCATTAAGCAACCATGTATAACAAAGACATATTTTCAAAACTTGAGGAATTCAATAAAGTGCACAATTAAGTCACCATTTTTAAGTTTGATTTCATCTTGTTCATGATAGTGCAATATGAAATCTTGTTTCTTTACAAAAAAATTAGAAATAAACTAATTATTGTAGGGCAAAAAAACACGCATTCTTCTTTGTGATTTAAGTATAAACAGAAATCACCTACTTACTATCCCCATACAATAAATCCCCACATATCATTATAGATTTGAGATTATAGTCTCTTGGTCTTGTAACCACCAAAAAGGCTCACACCTAATGGCGATCTATTGCAATTAAAGAAATATAACAAATAAACATGCACCAATTGACAACAAAAAGAAAAGAAAATACAAGAATCCTTTATTAATTCCAAATTGAGTCAAGTTACATATTCATCCCTCTTAGGGATACCCATTTTGATACTTCAATTACAATAGATCTAATCCCCTTTTAGGGTAGATGTGAATCAAATGCCTTCTAGGGTGACACGAACTGCTCTAGGGTGTCGATGACCCTCTTCTCCATGATTAGAGGCATTTGTTGCCTTGCATCCCAAAACCCTGTTAGTCCTGCATGCAATAAACAACAAGAAACATTAAAAACAAAGGAGGCCTCTCTTGATGAGGCTTTAAAAGGATATTTCACAAAAAGATGCCATAACAAGCATGTAATCAAGAAAATGAATAAAACATAGTAAACCTATATTAATCATGAAATTTTGCCATCAAACATGTGCAAGAAAGCAAGTACTATCTATCTATTGGGTTAGTTTATCAAATGGAAAGCATAAACACATGAAATAACCACAATTGCACTAATTACCAAATTGACAAAATGAAGGTAAATCTACTTTAAATGCCTAATTCAACAGGTTATAAATCTCTAAAATGCCAATTAAACCTATACTAAGCATAATATGATCTAACTAATTAATCTATAGAAAAGAACACAAGGGGATCTATAGTCATTTGCTCACCATGGGTCTGATGTGCGGGCAGCACTGTTCACCGTGGCTGACAACCGCGATGGGCCTCTAAGTAGGTTTACCCTCCAAATATGGGCTTAATATCTGATCCACCTTGCCAAATTGATGGTCAAGGGTCACCTCTGTGTCCTCTGATAGGTTTGGTAGTTGAATTGATCAGATGGTGCACGGATTGCACGAATTGGCATTTCTTGGCTCTCTTAGGCTCCTAAGACCTCCATGGCAATGTGATCTCCAATTGGGTAGCAAAAGTGTCCCTCTCAATGCATCTAGGTGAGTATGCAATTCGACAGGGCTTCGTTGCTCAATTGACTATGCTTCTCTCAATATTTTTTCCCAATTTAGAGGGGGTACTATATAGCAATTTCCAAGGGGCTAGGGGTGGCTTCCTCATGAAGCCAAGATCAAGATTGGGCAGTTGAGCTTGTTGGATGGAAGGATCCAGAACCTTCCTCGCTCAAACCGCTCCAATCCACAACCAATTGGCCATTGCAACCAATTTTGGGTCGGATGAAGGCCAACTAATTCTGAGTGCTGACCACGATGACATGCGCGGTGAGCACTACTAACCATGGGTGTCAGCAGCGGCTAGCACTGACTAGGCAAAGATACCCAAATGAGTGGTAAAAACCACTGCTATACCTTGGATCTGTCCAAAGGTCTTCCATATGGTCTTCTAGCATGTCCCATATGAGTAGTCGCCTCGGCATGACACGTTTTAGGTGTCTACAGATGCCCCTTTTGAGATGCGTTGTGATTTTGAACAATGTTGAGCAAAACTAGACCTCCTAAAATGATGTCGTAGGTTGGATGATGATCATTAGTCTGATCAACATTAGATGCCCTAGGTCCAGCAAAAGGATGCGCATCCTAGAATCATTGCTTCTAACTCGATAGAAGGCTTAAATTTGAAAGAGTTTGCACTCATCATCAGACATTCGGATAGCATCAATGCCAAGTAGGCTTTCATGCCTGTCAATCCGAAAGGAAGAGAGTTACAAACTAACTATCATATATGCTATTTTCCCCAGCAGAAGGGTAAGCTTATGATAGTCTTTGGCAATGATTCATAAGGACGAACACAATTTTGACAAGATCAAGGGATCTTCTATTGACTTTGATTATGATTTGATATTATGACTACCCCCTCAAGCGACGAGTCGATGAGGGTAATGACAATTAAATGAAGTGACGAGGTCGCTTGACCACTATGAATGATCTTTGAACAAATTAAGATTTAGCATTTGAATACTTGGCAAGGCCTAATCAGCTATGATTACAACTATTAATAGTAATTGCCTATTTCTATCCCATGGAGCGGTCCAACCACGAAGGCCTTCTTAGGGAATCAAAATGAAAGCAATATCGATTAGGCATGTGTTGAATCATATTGTCGATGATATGCTAAAAATATCATAGGAGAATTGCGATGAATATCTCATTCCCATGGAGCAGTCCAGTTGTGAAGGCCTTCTTAGGGATTGAAATGAAGCATAACAATTCCACGATGATGAATTTGCCCCAAATGTCCTTATGGTAATTTACTCATCTTGTCGGATTGCATGGATCGCAAGTCACTGCAACCACCAAGTGTATAGGGTAAATAACTGAATACGAGGTGCATTTGGCTTTTGATTTATTTGATTTTTTTGTTAATTTTTGAATTTTTTAAATTATCTGGTCTGATTAACATCTTTGATTTGACCTTTTAAGGCTCTCCATGGTGGGAATTGGGAGCATTTAATGCAGCTTTCTAATCGTGTTTGTCAGCTGTGGGTAAATTGCTTGATCATGACTCAAAATCATGAGTAGAAAACCCTAATTTTGGGACCACGGGTGTCATTCGTGGGCCAACCCGATTTCAAAAATTATATAAGGTTTTATCACTTTGTAAAATTTCATTATTTACCTGCATTTGCCAATAAAAATGAGAGCTCTGGGAGGTAAAAACTGAATTCTAACATAGAATGTTGTCGAAAACTCTACCTATTCCACATATTCCACATCGATGGTCGATCATCCGGAGGCTTCTACTAGTGGAGGAGCCAGTGCCTCCAAGGTAACTCAAAAACTGAGACCTCACTTGTACATTACTAGATTAAAATTAACCACATTAATAAATTGGTAAATTAACCTCATTAAACTATCGGTAATGAACCTCACCCTAGCTAGGTTTAGCATAGGTTAGATTAGAGGGTGGGTTAAATTTATTTTTTAGGGGTTTTTTGGGAAGGGCGGACCAAAATGGGTCTCGCTCCCTAGCCGTGGGTGGCACATGGGCCCAATTGGTAGATTGGGGGCCATTGTCATCAGTGAGGATTTAAATCCCAATGGTCAAATTTTTGACCATTGGGCCGACCACGGTTCCAACCCGTGGTACCCAAATTTTTCAAAATTTTACAATTTTTTTCATTTTTTTTTCTAAGGCACTTAATGCCATTTATTGCTGTTTTGAAATGCTCTTTTAATGTTTTTTGAAAATTTTGATCATATTTTGCATGTTTTTGTGTTTTTATGAGATTTTTATGATTTTTTTATCATTTTTAGTGATTTTAATTATTTTTATTTTTTACTTGATTGCTTTTATTCAGTATCTAATGAACAAAGTGAGGGAGACCGATCTCCTTCGCAACCTCTACCGCACACTGATTGTGGAGGAGTGGGCTTGGTTTGCTGCTATGGGGTTCGGCTTCATCTTAGACCTCCCCACCATCAGAGTGGATCAGGCATATCTCACTGCATTGGCCCATCGCTAGGATGCGAGGACCAATACATTTCACCTATTTATGAGTGAAATGACTATCACCTTGGAGGATGTATACCACATATTTCGATTACCCATTGATGGTGAGGCCATCACTTCTTCTCCTACTATGGTGAAGAAGGTTGTATTTGATTCTATCTTCGATGATCATAGTATGGAGGCATAGGGCCGTATTGACCATGGAGGCATCCACGTTTAGGAGTGGTATGAGGCTAAATTCTTCTCACAATGGGAGGCTGTGTTTATGCACCTCATCATTCAGATCACACTCTCAAATTCTTTAGGTGTGAGGTTCCCTTGGAACCTCTTGGCTCGGACCAGAGATGTCATGGTTAGCTTGACCGCTCAACCGCTCATGGGGAGCGCTCTCTTAGCATAGCTGTATCATGAGTTATTCTAGATTACCCATCATAGTAGAGTGGGTATCGATTACAACTTCCTTCTATAGATCTAGGGTTGGTAGCATATCTTGATAGAGCACCCTATCGACTTACCTCTATAGATTACTACTATTATTAATGATCATTAGTGCTATACCACCTGTTGGCCTTGGGAGTAGGAGGGCTTCAGGAGTAGGTCTCATGCAAGAGACCTAAATCATTACATCGATCGCTTTGCATAGCTGCACCTTGAGGATATCTAGTGGTGATCCTACATGGACTACCCACCCTGGATTGATGTAGATAGATACCTACGTTGGGCATGTAGAGATAGATGGATCATCAGCTTAAAGGCCGACTAGCATGAGTATCACTACTTCTCTCATGTCCTATGGTAGTTTGGGATTTGGTAGGATATTCTAGATATGCCGACTATCTATAGATGCTTGGTCTTAGAGAGGGACCTGACCTTGCCCTAGGTGACTCCATTAGGGGAGGATGATGATGACTTCTAGGAGTCAAGGCTAGCAGACATCGGGACTACTCCAGATTATGATGGTTGGTGGGCCAAATTTCAATGGCATGATGAGGGTCCTCTAGGTCGGCCAGCTGAGGGATTTGTAGTTGAGGGTGCAGAGGGTGCAGAGGTGGATCCTCATGGGTGACATACCTATTAGTAGATAGAGGGAGCATGGGGTATAGCAGAGGAGGGCCCATAGGTAGAGGTAGAGGAGGAGGTATCAGAGGAGGGTGAGGCACCTCTGGATAGTGATATTAGGTAGTTGAGAGCATAGATTGTTGACCTCTAGAGCTAGGTGGGGAGACTCTGCACATAGCTACTACATAGGGATACCTCTATCACCACTCTGGAGGTGAAGCTATCTCATGGGGAGAGGCAATGGTAGGGATATGAGGAGGAGAGGATAGCTCTCCAGGCATAGGTTACCACTACAGACACTCGAATCACAGAGCTCACTGGTGAGCGAGATCTGGCATAGGCATAGTTGAGTGTCGTGACTACTAAGAGGGACTTGCTCAAGGTAGTGAGGGGAGATCCCTCATCCTCATAGATTATTATGCCACCTCCGGTAGTACCCTCTACTTTGTTACCAGGAGGTCATGATCCCATGGTAGAGATCAGGTGTCTACATACCCTCATGGAGGAGGGTAATGCCCAGCATACAATGAGAGTAGCTCGCATCAACCAGTTGGAGGGTCACATCAGGCTACTAGGTGGGGAGGTTCCAGAGGATACCCACACTACAAGGACTCACAGGACCAGGTCTAGGACCAGGGAGATAGGGTAGTCTTCTGCTAGCTCGAGCCATAGGATGCATAGGATTGAGAGGACTCATAGGTCTTCGAGTACTCATGGTGCTAGCTCATAGAGGACCCACAGGGATGGCGGAGGTGATGGAGGTGCCTCACAGGCTAGGGGTATAGGCCCTATTTAGTACAGATCTTAGAGATACTTTATTGTACTATTTTTGAGTGTAAGGTCGAGGACCTACACGTATGTAGCCTACGGGCATTTTGATATACCCTTATGTACTTATTGACACATATATTTATATGATATGATATTTCATCTCATTACATGTGTACTTTATTTTTGGTATTTTATGTTTATGTTATGCATATGGATGCAATGCTTATATTGATTTGATGCTATATGATGTGATGTATGGATGACATGCACTAGCTATATGATAGATGATAGATGTTATGATATATATGTGTAGATGGACTACTTTATGATGGTATGTATTATGAATGCAATATTTGATGTTACATGCAGTTTTGATCTACTTCACTTGTATGCATTTACTTTATGTTGTTTATGACATGATTTATGCCATGTATGTATTGCATGTATTTCTTTTTTTCTTATGATATTGAGTTATTTTAAATGGACATGTATGCTTTAATCACTTAAAACATAATGTATGCAATATGATATGTGTTTTAATCAATCTAATGGATGACACCACAGAATGTATAACAATCATGGATTGTAGTTGCTTTATCTCTTTGTGAAAGATAGTACACCCATATGTGAGATGTAATGATATATGTTTTTATGTTCATAAGATTTTGTAAATTAAAATAATATGTATAATATAATCAGTGGCCATCTAAATATCATTTTTGACATCCATCCGGTATCTAATTATATAGTACAAATAATTCTAATAAACAAACTCTCACAAAAGAAATTGATGTTTTGATGATTGCATTTGAAAATTTGATTGTTGCTATTTGGGAATTTTTGAGGTTTACCATGAGACTCAAACACCCTAGTTGACTGATCAAAAGTTGTATACTAGCCACACTAGACTTCTGAAACATAAGGTTTTCGCTAGGATAGGCCCTAACTATTCATTATCCCTATGTGTGCAAGTGAGTATATTTGATAAGGCATAAGCATACCCCGATGTCAGGTAGGATTCTTTCAGCCCATTGCTAAGATCGGGGGTCCGCATATGTCTTACCCAATCCTAGGTTTAGATTTTAGTTGGACTAGACCACTAGGTGATACAGGACACCTGAAGCTAGCTCTTCCACATTCAAACATTGGTCTGCATAAAAGTGAGATGCTAATGCATCAGACATATCATCATGCGTAAGGTACAGTAGTGCTGACAATTCTAGGGATTCAAGTTCACCCCCTTCTTTTCTTCAATTTTTTGGGATACTTGCTCATATAAAGTGATAAAAATCACTATTTATTTTTGTACTATAGTGATAAAAATCACTATTTATTTTGTACTTTCTCTTTTTTCTTTTGAGCAAGGGATTTGATACTGATTTTACTTTCTTTGTACAATTTGATCTTCATTTGATCTAACTTTTTGGGATTTACATTTGATAATTTGCTTCAAAAACTTCCTTTGGGGATTTTACTTTGGGAAACTATTTCTAGGATATCGATCTTATGATATCAATATGGGATATCAATCTAGGATGTCGATCTATGATATCGATCTAGGGTATCAATCTGGAGGATTGATCTGGGATATTGCTCATTTTAATGTAAGCAAGGGATTCTGGGTAGGGAATAAACCTGTCCTTTTGCCAATTGCCAACATTTCCCATACCGTCCGCATAAGGGGATAAGCAAGAATAAATCTTTTCACCTCAGGATACCTGGTCCTGCTTCATGGCTTTCATCTTCCCCTAGTCCTTATTAGGATTGTTTAATTTGTTTATTAGTGATAGGATTCTGATATGCTAAGGGCTATACTAACTAGACCTCAACTACAAAAGCAAAGCAAGCTTTCTATCAACTCTTGAGAAGACCTCTAGGTATGGTTGAATGACCGAAAAACCCTAGTATATTCTTCATAGCAACAAGATGGGTTGTGTTGAAAAACACAATTACTCACAAGGGTGATAAATAGATGAAAAAGATAGTGCATAGATGCATGATTGAAATACAAACGTGGTGTCATTTGTAAGATTGTTAACACAATTTATTCTAATGCAAGTGTGATGGATGAATATGCCTAATGCAATGCAAAGGTGAAATGCAAAATGAAATGCAATGATGCAAATGAAATGCAAATGTTTTTTATTTTTGATATATTTCCAATTTTTTTTTTTTGGATTTTAACATTATGACCAAGGGATTTTTGAAAATCTTTGGAGCCTTTTGGGATTGACCAAGCAATTTTGAGAAACCCTTGGAGCCTTTTGGGATTGACCAAGTGGTTTTGAGAAACCCTTGGAGCCTTTGGGATTGACCAAGTGGTTTGAAAACCTTGGAGCCTTTTGGGATTGACCAAGTGTTTTGAGAAACCCTTGGAGCCTTTTGGGATTGACCAAGCAATTTTGAGAAACCCTTGGAGCCTTTTGGGATTGACCAAGTGTTTGAGAAACCCTTGGAGCCTTTTGGGATTGACCAAGTGGTTTTGAGAAACCCTTGGAGCCTTTTGGGATTGACCAAGTGGTTTTGAGAAACCCTTGGAGCCTTTTGGGATTGACCAAGGGGTTTTGAGAAACCCTTGGAGCCTTTTATGAGTGACCAAAGGGCTTATAGATGCCTTTGGAGCCTTTTCTGGTTCTTAGGCATAGAATGCTTTAAGATGAAGGATATTGAGAGGTTCAGGCTCTTCAACTCCTCCAAGCGATGTCAAGTGATATGTCCTAGGTCCAATCTTCTCTGAGATCATATAAGGACCTAACCAGTTAGCCATGAATTTGTCTCACATTTTTGGTGGTAAATTTGAGTTCTGTTGGTTCTCTTTCAGCACAAGATCACCAACCTCAAAGTCTCTCAGATGGACTTTGCTATTGTAAGCTCATTTTAAGTACTCTTGATAAATGTGGAGGTGCTCAAGGGCATTCATGCGATGTTCATCAAGTAGCATCAATTGATCTAGGTGAGCTTGTCGCGTGGTGTCATCATCAATGAACTCTTTCAATGCGATGCACAACATTGGAATTTCCAACTCTAGGGGTATAATGGCCTCAACGCCATATACTAGTGAAAATGGAGTTGCCCTAGTGGGTGTCCGAATGCTAGTCCTATAAGCCCATAATGCAAGGGGTAGCTGGATATGCCAATATTTGTGGTGCTCTTGTACCATATTTTTCAAGATGGAGACCACTATCTTATTTGAAGCTTCAGCCTACCCGTTTGCTTGCGGATAATAAGGAGTCACAAAACTGTGTTTGATTCTATATTTAGATGTCAAAGCTCTCATAGTTTTGTTCTTAAATGATGTTCCATTATCCAAAACTATCTTGGATGGTATCCCAAAATGACTAATGATATTGGTGAGTATAAACTCAACAATACGCTCTCTAATTGTCATTGTTAAGGGAATAGCCTCCACCCACTTAGTGAAATACTCAGTAGCCATGATAATAAAAGTATGTCAGCCCGATGATGGAGGAGAGATCTTACCTATGAGATCAAGTCCCCACTGAGCAAATGGCCAAGCCGCTTGAATGGGCTGTAAGGCCTATGATGGCAGGTGCATAAGATTAGCATGATGCTGACATTTAATGCATTTCCTGACATACACATTGCAATCCTTCTCCATAGTGGGCCAATAATAACCCATATGAAGGATGCACTTGATGATAGCCATGCCACTAAAATGGCCATCACACGTACCATCGTGAGCTTCTAAAATTGCCCAAGATGACTCTTGGGGCTCAAGACAATGAAGGAGAACTCCATCGTAGCTTCTACGGTACATGATGTCTGCTAACAAGACATACTTTGTCACTTTCTATTTGAATGTGCATTTTTTGGCATGTGATAATCCTTAAGGGATTATACCAAGTTTAAGGAAGTCATATATCTATGATGTCCAGTTATGATAAGCTTCGGCCTCGATCGACAAGACAACATGCTCCCCTTATGGTTCTACATTTGCAAATGTAGACTGGGAAACAACCCTGTGGTGAATGGTAGTACCACTCCCCATCAGATCCTACGAGATCAAAGACCCCTAAGATGCTCTCTTGAGAAAGTCTCTGGCTCTGTAGAACCACTCATGGTTTGGTTCTACATGAATCATGTTGATTGACTCTTTGTTATCCAATGCTTCACGTTGCACAATAGAATGTGACAACGTTTTTACATGGATGGTAGTGAAATCGATAGATAGATTCTGAGGGATTAGAGATCCCAAATATGCCATTGTGTCTATAAATCTATTGGATGAATGAGGGATTGCCTCGATGTCATACCATTCCAGTCGAGCTAGATATGTGTCAACAAGATCCTTGTAAGCTTTCAATACCGGACATCGACATTGAAATAGTCCCTTAACTTGGTTCACAATGAGAAGGGAATCACCAAAGATATTTAGCCTTTTTATCTTCATGGCGATAGCTATTTGGAGACCCAAAATTAGGGCTTCGTATTCAGCATTGTTGTTAGTGCAAGGAAAGTCCAACTTGAATGACAAGGGCATTGGAGCTCCTTGTGGCATGAACAACACTATTCCTGCACCACCCCCTTGCTCACACTTCGAACCATCAAAGAACAAGGTCATATCAGCTTTGTTGTCTAGTTCTTCGAGTTTGGGTGCTTCTGATAAGGCAAAGACTACATCATCAGGAAGCTCTATGGTGAGGGGCCTACTATTTTTGAGAGGCACCTCAGCTATTTGATCTGCTATGACTTGTCCCTTAATGGAATTTTGGCTTATGAATTCCAAATCAAATTCTATCAGTAGCATGATCCACTTCATAGTATGTGTATTATGATATGTCTTGCTCATCATATACTACAAAGGATTTTGTTTGGATATGACATATGTCGTATGACTCAACATATAGTGTCACAATTTCTTGGTAGTGAACACTATTGCTAAACACAACTTTTCCACATATGCATATCTGATCTCATAGCTCACCAAGGTTCGACTAATATAATATATGGCCTGTTCTTTGTCTTGCACATTCTTTTGGGCTAACATGGTTCCCAATGCAAAGTCGATTGTCGATATATATAGCAAAAATGGCACATCTGGCCTTGGTGGAGCTAGCACTGGCAACGTCACCAGGTATTGCTTTATCTCAGCAAAGGTTTCTTGACAGTCCTCATCCCAATTGAATGGGACCCCCTTGTGTAGCATTCGATTCATGGGTCAACATTTATTCGATAATTGAGTGATAAATCACTTTATGGATGCTACTTTGCCCTGTAGGCTTCTTAGTTCTTTGATGTTCATGGGGGGATGCATTTCTAAAATAGCCTTGACCTTTTCTGGGTCAACTTCGATGCCTCATTTTGAAATGATGAATCCTAAGAGCTTTCCTGAAGTTACACCAAATACGCACTTCTTAGGATTCAACCTGACATTATGCTCTATCAGGCGATCGAAGACCTTCTTCAGGACCTCCGCATGCTCAGAATGCAATAATGACTTTGCCAACAAGTCATCAATATAATATTCTAATATTTTATGCATATAGTCATGAAAGATATATGTCATAGCCTACTGATATGTGGCACCAACATTTTTAAGGCCGAATGGCATAAATTTATAGCAAAATGTTCCCCATGGCATTATAAACATGGTTTTATGTTGGTCTTCGGGCTTAATCTAAATTTGATTGTAACTAGAAAAACCATCCATTAAGGAGAGCATCTCATGACCTATAGTTGCATCTACAAGAGCATCAATATTCAACAATGGAAATGAATCCTTTGGTGTTGCCTTATTCAGGTCTCTAAAATCCATACAAATATGGATCCTTCCATCAGGTTTTCCTATAGGCACCATATTGGATACCCATTCTGGATAGTCGATGGAGATAACAAACTCTACATCCAATAACTTTTGCAACTCATCCTTAACCATTAAGGCTACTATTGGATGCATCTTCCTAAGTTTCTGCTTGACTGGCTTCTTTGATAGATCTAGCGAAAGGTTATGAGTAACCAATTTTGGATCTAGACCCGACATATCCTTGTAAGTCCAAGCAAAGAGAGCAGGTCTCTCTCTCAGTAGAGGGATGAGGTTGGCACGCTCATCAGGAGTCAAAATTTCTCCAAATTTAACCTTCCTTGGATTGGTGGGATAATTATATCCCTGAAGGTTTCCTCTACTGACATATGGGATCCCTCCTCAAGCTGATGAGGCGTAGGGATCAAGTGGATGTCATCTACTGGGTTTATAGGTTCCTCATTGGAAGCATCCTCAGCATGATAGACATCATGTGCATAGCCTAGCGCAAAATGGAAAGGTTGCAGCATTTCTTCATTAGGGAAGAAATATTCAGGCTCTAGAGGTGAATCAACATGATCCCAATCGATAGCATCTACATTTAAATGCAATGGTTTGGATGGATCGACTGGATTATGGAGTGGAGTGGTCAAATCAATGGAGATCATGTTGATGAAATGGATCATGTCTCCAGGACCACGTGCAAGTGACTCATCATTAACAAAACTACCATCCTCGAGATGTGGTTCTGGGGGTATGGGGATCTCCGGATCCGATCTATGAATAGATGGTCGGATGGGATCATTGGGCTCAAGGAGCTCCATGTACATTGGTAGATCGGGAAACACCATATGATAAATCACATTAAGATTCGGTGGTCTCCCTATAAGGTGAGGATGGAGATTGATCTCTCTGTGCATCTCCTCAGTCGTATACGGTGCATTGCGATAGCGTAAGTAGGGAGGTCCTAAGTAGGCTCTCTCTATCTCATCTTCTTCATCACTATCATAATATAGGCCCTCATTCACCCCCACTAGAATGGGATGTTCTAGAAAATGTGGCCCCATATAGGTTATCTCTTGATCACTATCATCACTATCTGGTAAAATCGGGTACAAGCACCATAAATACGATACTACCGAATAGACTGACTCAACCTCATCCTCCGATTGATCATCGGGTGAGGACTCACTATCCTCTCCTTCACTGTAGCTAGGTCCACCTATCTCAAAAATGGACTCTACTATATCCTCATCGGAATGCCCTTCCAACTCGGGATCTATCACTATGATAACATCTTGACCCTGCATGCCCGTGTCATCGGTTGCTCCATAGATTTGTTGACCAAATTTTTCTCTTGGTAAATCATCTGGACCAGTGTCCACCAAGATATCCTCATGATATGTCTTGGGTGGTGCTATGGTGATGTAAGACACCATTCAGTTATCCCTCTGGAATGTAGAAGGATTAGGGTGATACGGATTGAAGTCAACCTCACCCCCTAGATTGAGGTACAGGTGGTCTAAAGATACCATAAGGAGTTTAGCCTATCCTCCACTATAGAATCCCAACTTGAACCTATCAGTAGGTAACTGATATTATGGTTCTATAGGCCTCTTACGCCCCTACTCGAATAGTCTGAGATCATAACCATGCCAATGGTAATGCTCAAAGTATCACATGGCATAGTCTGGGTTAGAAAGATAATGAACATTCATGGTGAATGGTTCATTATCATCCTCATCCATGGGCATGGGAGATGTGATCTGGTCTAGCCCTCCATAGATGAAGTTGGTTTGGTTAGGTGGTACCCCCAATGGTTCCACCATCCCTATGGGAAGGCGATGGGCTCACGGTCGGCCCATGTCATGTGCAGTCTCGATAATCGGTGTGAACATCACATTCTACACAATGTATTCCCCTAACCCAGGATTAACCAAATGGATGGTCACCTATGGTGCAGATGACCCTACTGAAGATGCAGGTGAAGTAGGCTGAGGTGCCTCTTCGACTCTTCCTTGAACTTCCTCTACTTCCATGGGAGTAGGGGTTTCAATGATAACTGACTTGGGCTTTTGCTTTATCTTCTTTTTGCCCACCTTTTCTTTCAACTTCCTATCATCTCGTTGTATCGTAGATGCAATCGATCTAATGGAAGTAGCTGTTGTGTGCTCTGATATTTGAGATACGGATGTTGTGGGTCTAGCACACACTTCTTTGATTATACCTCTTAGATATTTGATTGGCGATGTTGGTCACACATCCAGGTGCATTGAGGGGAGCACAAATTCCCTTAGCAAATCTACTAGATTCATGTATTTAAAGGGTTCTTCATCCGAAGGCACCATGTGAACCTGTCCCTCATGAATGTATTTGATACACTTGGTGTAGAATAGAAGGGATACAATACATTTCTCTGATCCAAGGTCTCCCTAGAAGTATATTATACTGCATAGCACCTTTGATTACGTGACACATCATCGGGATGGTCTTCAGTCCCACCTGGATAGGTAAAACTATAGTACCGACCATCGAGCATAATGCATCATTGAACGCTCTCAACGTGAAGGTAGAAGGAATGATATGCATCTTGGGTAACTTCAAGTGAGTTAATGCCTTGGTAGTTATGATATTGATCGATGACCCCATGTCGATCAAAACCCACTTGAATGGTTTGTGATTCACACAAGCGATAATATGCAATGGCGGGTCTGCTATAATAGTGGAAACCATCTTGACTTCATGGTCATGAAATTGAATGACCGGTTCTTGACACTATTGCACGTGCCCCACGAAGTGTGTAAATACTTTGGGATCCTGAGGCTGCACTTCTATGGACCTTAAGATGTCCATAAGCATCTCCCTGTGCTTAGGAGACTATTGAATAAGCTCATAAATCGACAACTTTGTTGGAGTTATCTATAGGTTTTGAACCAACCTACTTTTGATGGTCACCACCGGTCTAGTTGGTGGGTCGGGCACATATTGGGCTGGCCTTGGAGGAGGTGCAACTTGGACCCTAATAGGCGCTGGAGGTTGATTCGGTCATTCATACCTCGCATTCCTCGTGACAACGTTGACCATGCCAATGAACCCATGGGTTGGTGGTTCGATGCGCACTTGGTTGACCTGGCCAACATTATTCCTCGGTACCTCATGATTAGGTAGAGGATTTTTGTAAATCCCCATATTTTTATTATCAGGCGCTTATGGGTTGTCGATAAGAAGCGTACCTCTCTCGATCATATTTTGCACAAGATGTTTGAAGGACCAACATACCTCGATGTCGTGGCCCTTCGTTCTGTGAAATATGCAATAATGATCATCTTTATAGCCTTTAGGCTTAGGTTGATTTGGATCCACCATCTTGACTTTAGGTAAGTTAATAGCCTTCGCCTCACATAACTGATGAAAAATCAAAGTCAACGACTCCGATAACTGAGTGAATACGCGAGGTGGGTGTTGCTCCTTATTTTTACCCTTGTAATTGTTATTGCACTGCTCATACTATGCAGGTGGAGGTTGGGCCTGATAATTTTGCTTTTGCTACCCTTTTTCTCCCTTTTGAAGGTTCAACACTACCTGATTAACATGGGTCGGCTTGGCCTGATGTCTCTCAATGCTTTTCTTGTGCCCCTCCTTATTCCTCAGCTTCAAGTTACCCTCCTGTAACTTGATGTCCTCAATCACCTTGGCTTGCACCAAAGCCTCTTCGAATGTCTGGTATTGCTGCAACTATAGCAATAACAAAATGTGCTTGGCACAATTCTTCATGAACATTCATGTTAATTCAGAGGATGGGATGGAGAATGGCAGCTTTACCATCATTTTCCTCCATCACTTTCCATAATCCATCACTGGCTCATCATCATGTTGCGTTAGAGCGGCCAGGTCGGATAAGTTTACCTTCTTCTTGACGTCGAAGGAGAAGCATTCAAGAAATGCATCAGCTAGTTGTTTGAAACTAGTGATGTTGTGCCTCTTTAGTTGGTTGAACCACTCTCGAGCTGGGCCTGAGAGGGTCATGATGAAGGTGCACAGGAGCAAAGCATCATTGCTCTCAATATGAAAGCACATATCTAGGAAACTAGTCACGTGCTCCTGTGCATCTTCCTCTCCTTGAAACTTGTCCAGCCTAGGCATCTTGAAATGCTCAGGATATGCTGGAATAGGCACTAACGTGCATAGAGGTTCATTGTGAATTTTGTTCAAGGTAGGCTTCTGATAAGCCATCCCTTGCTTCTCTATGGCTTGAACCTTCTCTGCTAAGGTCTTGTAGGCTTGCGAGGAAAGAAACTCCTCCTCTCGAGATTGTCTTGGAGGTGGCTTCGGAGGTAGGTTCTTCCTCAGTCGAGGTGGGGGACTAGGCTCACCCTCCTCCTCGAATTGGGAGATTTTAGGATATTCTTGTTCTAATTCCTCTCCCACTTCATTCTCATACTACCTATGCTCATGTTGCTCGGACATTGGACGTCGATCTCTATGTTGAGTCGTATGGCGAGTATGGGTGTCTATGTTCTCAGGGTGTAACTCGGGCTGTGAAGCCACTCGTCTATGGACACGCTCCCTAATCTCACTATGAGGATGTAAACCGATGCTAGCCAATCGATCCTCTCTCTCTACATGCTCCTTCTGATCAAGGATGCATTGTTCACGCATGCATTGTTCATACAATTTTTGTCTGATGAACCTCTACCTCTGAGTATTCTCATTTTTGAGGCACTCTTTCTCTATGCATGAACATCCTCCAATTGATCTTGGAGAATCTATCATCTCTACTCTGACATCAGTCTATGAGCCCTATCAAGATGATCGGTCATCTAAGGCCTTAGAGGGGTGCACTCTGTTCGAGCGACTTTATGAGTATGTCCTCCAATGGACTGATTTACCACACTCTTGCCTCGATCTGTAAATATGACATTCATGTCAGGCTGTCTCCTATACTTAGTGCCTACATGTGATGCAGGAGCATGCATGTCTCGAGAATGCTTGGAGCACTCTCCAGGTTCTCGGGTGGTCCTAATGGTGCTTCCGCTACACATGCTCATGGGTTGAGAGGGTGCAGGCATAGGCTTATATCCTAGATGCCCTAGGACCTTGTCTAGACCATCCAATTATTTGCTATGCCATGGCTCATGAGGTGGCATACCATTTATTCCCACTTTGGATATATCTATGGTGAACTTGGTGGGTTCACCCCTATTGGGAGTCTGTGTGGGCCTGTGCTCGGAAGCAGCCCTCTCTGTTCACCCCTGAATGGGTGGATCTTGGACATGTCTATGCTCTAATGGTGGAGGTCGTGAGCCTCCCTTAGATACCTATCGAAGGGGTACCAATCTGGATCCCTCGATGACATATTCTTTGGTAGAACCTATGGATCCACGTGGAATGCGGTCATGGTAAATGCTACCATATGTGGAACCCCCATGCTGGGAAGTCCCATGCTCTGATCTGTGTCTAGAGGGATGTCTAGCACTTCCTCTAATCGAGGTATTCTCGACAGAATCCCCTCATGTAGAATTATCCCCTCTAATGCTCGTTGAATGACGTCCAGGAGGATTCTGTGATTGAGGGCATTCTACATCATGTTGTGCACTAGGTGGAGCTTGGGCTTCGATCTCGGGTCTATGCTTGGATCGGCCTCTCCGTGTTTGCACCATTGTGTATCCTATGTCTAGATTTAACTTTTATTAGCATGCAAAGAATACAATGATGATTATCTCTTTTTACAATTTAAAATGAGCCCTAAATTGTTTGATGTGTTTTCAATTTGTTGTATCAGTAAAGTAACTCTTATCATGTTTTGCAAAGCGTTGATGATTTTCTCAATTGTTTAATGGCTTTCACCTGTATGCTCGTAGCTCGACAACCTGGCTATGAACTCCAGGTCACGTAATCCCCCCAAAGTGTGGCAATGAAAGTCCACACCCGGGCAGGGAGCACAGGTCCTCCCAGATCCTCACCCATTTTCACCCAGTCAACGTCATACCCTCCGAAGAGGAGTATATGCAAATTTTCTAGGCTACGAAAGGTTCTTGGATCCGGTATTGGTCTAGAACATAGGGTACATGGGATTTGGGCCAATGGATGGAAATCACCTCCACCATCATTGAAACCCTACTAGTGGTTGGATGTGACTTCCAACTCACTAGCGTTTACTTTGGAATGTGGTGTGTGTGTGTTATTTTTAATTTGCATAAAGGAAAGATGCATAATACAACACTCACATGATCATTTCCTACATGATATGCATAAAAAGAACATTTGATATTCATAAAGTATGCATGCTACATCCTACATGACCTTTTGACAATGCAACTTTATGATGTAAATGGCCTTTGATTTGGCCTCAAGCATGCAAATTCAACACACAAATTATTCTAGCATGCTGGAGTCTAGGGCGGACTGCAATCAAAGGTCCACTGTTCCTAGCAGCGCCTAGAAAAAATTAAAAAATGACAACCCTAAGGACCTAATTCATTTTATCCTTCTTTTATGGTTATCCTATTTAACTTTCATTTTTTAGGTTCTAGAAAAACATAGAGACAAAAAATAAAAACAGAGGATGTCAGAAGGGCCTACCTCAGATCCTCATCTGATTGAGCTTTAAATTCTTGTTGTCTACTATGTCTACTGCTAACCGTGGGTCTGATGCGTAGCTTCCACTGTAGCCCATGCCTATCAACCATGGGCTAACTTTTTGATCATGACTATCAGCCACGAGGAGCACCTACCATAAAAACACCAAACACAGTCAGTAAATTATGGCAAAAAATGTGGAGTTCCATCGTGATCACCTACTGTAACCACCAAAAAGGCTCACACCTAATGCGATCTATTGCAATTAAAGAAATATAACAAATGAACATGCACGAATTGACAACAAGAAAGGAAATAAAATACAAGAATCCTTTATTAATTCCAAATTGATTCAAGTTACATATTCATCCCTCTTAGGGATACCCATTTTGATACTTCAATTACAATAGATCTAATCCCCTTCTAGGGTAGATGTGAATCAAATGCCTTCTAGGGTGACACGAACTGCTCTAGGGTGTCGATGACCCTCTTCTCCATGATTAGAGGCATTTGCTACCTTGCATCCCAAAACCCTGTTAGTCCTACATGCAATAAACAACAAGAAACAATTAAAAACAAAGGAGGCCTCTCTTGATGAGGCTTTAAAAGGATATTTCATAAAAAGATGCCATAACAAGCATGTAATCAAGAAAACAAATAAAACATAGTAAACCTATATTAATCATGAAATGTTGCCATCAAACATGTGCAAGAAAGCAAGTACTATCTATCTATTGGGTTAGTTTATCAAATAGAAAGCATAAACGCATGAAATAACCCATAATTGCACTAATTACCAAATTGACAAAATGAAGGTAAATCTACTTTAAATGCTTAATTCCATCGGTTATATGTCTCTAAAATACCAATTAAACCTATACTAAGCATAATATGATCTAATTAATTAATCTACAGAAAAGAGCACAAGGGGATCTATAGTCATTTTCTCACCACGGGTCTGATGTGCGAGTAGCACTGTTCACCATGGCTGACAGCCATGACGGGCCTCTAAGTAGGTTTACCCTCCAAATCTAGGCTTAATCTCTGATCCACCTTGCCAAATTGATGGTCAAGGGTCGCCTCTATGTCCTCTGATAGGTTTGGTGGTTGAATTGATTAGATGGTGCATGGATTGCACGAATTGACATTTCTTGGCTCTCCTAGGCTCCTAGGGCCTCCATGGCAATTTGATCTCCAATTGGGTAGCAAAAGTGTCCCTCTCAATGCATCTAGGTGAGTATGCAATTCGATAGGGCTTCGCTGCTCAATTGACTATGCTTCTCTCTATATTTTTCCCCAATTTGGAGGGGGTACTTATAGCAATTGCCAAGGGGCTAGGGGTGGCTTCCTCATGAAGCCAAGATCAATATTGGGTAGTTGAGCTTGTTGGATGGAAGGATCCAGAACCTTCCTCGCTCAAACCACTCCAATCTGCAACCAATTGGCCATTGCAACCAACTTTGGGTCGGATGAAGGCCAACTGATTCTGAGTGCTGACCACGGGATGACATGCGCGGTGAGCACTGCTAACCGCGGGTGTCAGCAGTGGCTAGCACTGACTAGGCAAAGATGCCCAAATGAGTGGTAAAAACCACTGCTATACCTTGGATCTGTCCAAAGGTCTTCCATATGGTCTTCTAGCATGTCCCATATGAGTAGTCACCTCGGCATGATGCGTTTTAGGTGTCTATAGGTCTACTATGGTCAATGACACAGTTGTAAGTAACTAGCAAGTTCTTTTTCTATTTTGTCCATTGTTTCAAATGGTAAGCACAAATATTCTATGTTTTATTTGTTTAACGATAAATAAGAAGGGTGTTATATACACAAATTCAAACAATAACAATATATTTTATTGCTTTCAATCCCTACACAAGAGCAATAAAGTATGATTTGCTGTTGGTAGTGGTATATTATTTAAGTTATCCATTGTATATGACCTCTCTTTATATAGCATTATAAGGCAAAGGCCACAGCCATTGGAAATCAATTTTTTTTGCTTACTACAATTTACAAAGTCCATGCATGAATCATTTTATAGTTGGTTATATTATAAAAAAAAAATTGACTAGGACCTTTAAAACATCACAAAATTTACTTTTTGAGAAAGAATCCATAGTTATTTTATATCATAATCTCATGCTAAAAGGTTAACCTCAACACAAGTTAATAATATTAAGAAAAGTGCCAGAATTATTTAGGTTTCTAAATCTGCCTTAGAAGCAAGGATTTTGTGGCAAGTAAAAAAGAGAAAATATTCATAGGTATCCATAGAGGGAAAATTCATAGAAATAATAGTTGATATTTATTAGTCATACTATTGTCTCTAGATTCTCTACAAATATACAATACACATTTGTGATAGTGATGTGTGACACTCAAAATATCAATATTTTTGCATAGGGCCTCTGTAGCATATTTGGCCTTCAAAAGACCTCTAAAATTATTGCTTTCTTAAATAATTGCACTTCCAGTAGATTGAAAAATATAATTGTAATAACAAAACCGCATTGTATACCTATTCCTCAACTAATATGACTCTAGTGCTACAATCAAATATCTCCATTCATCATCTATTGGTTCAAGTTATTTTTTTAGATCAGTAAGCTCTTGGAGTGCCTATGCTATCCTCAAATTTTCCACTACTCAATTCACTTTGCTAGCTAAAGGATTTCTACCAAATTGGATTATCATTGGCTTTCCTTTTAACACATACCGATGTGACATTTTCAATGCATGGTCTACAAGTTTTGTAGATGGGAAAGTTATGGATAAAATCACTTCTACTCTGTATTTGATGTTACATTTTATGTGTCTAATTTTTATAAAATGCTAATAGATAATTAATGGAAAACCAAACTAGGTGTGAGGCAAGTAGGTATCCTAAGCATGAGGTTGAACAGTCAGATACAAGAAGGTAATTTGGTAAAAAAATAAAGAGAGAATAAAAGTGTTGCTAGGGCATACGATTAAGAGTCTAATCATGCATGCATGTTATAATGTGTTGAACTGAAGGTTTATTGTGTTGAGTGTGTGTTAGCTATGAAATTGATATTTCATGTTTGACTCTTAGTCCTAGTCCTTAATTAGTAGTAATACTTGATTTGTATAGATGGATATTTATGTATCTGATTGAATTTTTAGGATAACCTCTTGCCTCATATTTGGTGGCTGGGGTGGGTACGGGTGTTTAGACATACGCATGTTATATGGAGGGCTCGGGTTGTTCATTTAAGTTTACATTGAACCGAGTTTTTTATAGTTGATTTTGGTTCATGTAGCTGTTTATTAGTGTTTTGTTCTTCCCTTTTCAAAAGGGTTTATATTCTATTTATGGATAAAATCACTTCTACTCTATATTTGATGTTACCTATTTTAGTAATTGACATATATATTTATGAGCGACTTGTTTATAGCCCTTGTGTTTTCTTATGTTGCTTGAAGATGATGTAACTTTATCTAATAGAGGTTGTGACAGGATGGTTCTAGAGCTAAAATCATTCATGCAATTTTGGTTTAAAATGCTGCTGAAAGAAGTTTTATATTATAAAACAATGGTAGTATTTTCACACAACAATGATGAGAATGTTTTACAAATTTGCTTAATTGTCCCAGGAAGAAATTTTGGATATGATGTTGATAATGCTTAGCTCTATTTGAGGGAATATATGTTGGGCATAAATTTAACCAAAGAATGGAACACCTGGGGCTCTCATTATTTCAAAATCCATATCTCAAATAACTATTATTTCTTCATTCATTTTTGACTTGCAAAAAATGGCTGACTAAATTAAACATGGCCCCAAAAAATTCTATATGTTAATTTAGCTCTCTGATAGTTTATGTTCTATCTAACAGATGTTAATCAGATGGTGAAACTTAGAGTATATAACACTGAGGTAGTTCTCTAATGTAAATATTATTTATTTTTGATTGACTTTCAATGATAGATCTTATTACAATATATCATTTTATGTTTAGAAATATGAACTATTTATAATTTTTTGTTGACAACAGTTGATGAATCTTACGTCTATATATTTACAAGACCCTAATATTTATTTATATAATTTATATTTTAGGATCAGTGTTGGCTTCAATTTCAAGTGTGGTGTTATTAGTGGTGATGATAAAATACTGACACTGCTATCTGTAATTCTAGAATTGACACCTAAAAGGGACTTTAACATTGATGAAGAATTTGAGACTGAGTGTCTTGATCACTGTAAGGAAAAAATGGTTAGATTATAAGGAAATCCTGCATAGTCTTGATATATGATACTAATTATCATGATAATTCAGTCGCATATTCTTACATTTTGTTTGGAACTTCACATTTATTTCATTCTTAATACATTATGTTCTCACTACAAGGTACTAGTCCTAGAGATTATTTTATAGGGATGCCTTGTGGCTTGAAAATTTATTTACTGCTACATACAATGTGATGGAATGATGAGAAGCAAGAAGAATTTAATTTTACAAAGAATTTTAGAATTTTAAGATATTTGTTTTTAGGCTTGAAGAACTTTGACATGTTTTTGCATTTGCATAAGAAGAAATTATCATGTTCTATGTTAGATGGATTGAACAAACCCTATAAGTGTGTCTTTTTTATCTTTTATGTTTTTGATAAATTACCTATGGACTTGTTATTATGTTCTCGTTTAAAGGTATAATTGTAAATTACATTACTATTTGACCTAACTTCTAGTCCCTCCAACACGGATCATCTCCTTTATATTTTTTCCAATTACAGGTATGTGTTGTTTTTTTATAATGTTGTGCTATATGTTGGTCAATATACTTTAAGGTAACATGAATAGCAATTACTTACTACTTTTAGGACTACTTGTAGAACATATTTCAAGATATGGTACTACTATTATGGCTCATGGAAAGCAAAGGCTTGAGAAATTGATGTTTATCAGGATGCTTCCATCCTAGAATAGGATAGTATGTTGCATGTGTTATTTTTTTAATTTTTGAAGAACTAATGTCTATATTCCATTTACAGAGAGACCCTTTTGGGTAAGATACTGCCTGCTTATGATGGTTGAAAGAGTCTGTACACTTTTGGGGTTCTATATTTTGCATCGAAGGAGTTTATGATAACACTAATTGATGTAGAGGAATAAAAAAACGGTCCAAGATACAACATAAAAGTATCTTGAGTTATTGAACATTGCCTGGAATTGTCATGATTTTGTTAATTTATTATCTTTGGCTATTAACCAATTATGTGGAAATTATGTCAACTATTCTATTAATTGAAAAAGAGAATAAACTATTAAATTCTTCTACATTATAAATTTTTTGCACGTAAAAGATTGAAGTTTGAAGTTTGAATACAACTAGGTGGAGGTGGTAAGAATAGAACCTATAACTCTTTATTCAACTTTGCAATAGACAATAATTTTATTTACCAACACAAATCATAAATACAAAATCATCATAACACTAGCATCAGTCTCAATTCTTAGCAACTTTTGGACACAATAATCTTCTCCACTCTTGTTTTTTTTTTTTTTTTTTAATTTACATGGTGGAATCGGTAGCCTCCATGAATCCGGGTAGGCTATCTGAATTTTATGGCCACCATAGTATTCTACATTGTTCACCCCATAAGTTACCACATAGTTATTTACATAGTCCACCCCTATAACCACCATGTCACAATAATTTTAAACCTTTTACGCCACTAAAAGCACTAGGAAAGGGACAAACATTTAGTCCAATAAGGCCCTAGATTTGAACCTTGGATCTTCATCCCCCTTATGGGGTTTAATTGAACCAATTGGTCTACACCTCAAACCTTTCTCCACTCTTTTGTTAAGTCCCATTTTGATGTAGTCAAACTAGACTGGAAAGTACTTGCATCATGTAAAATTGTGTTTGTTCAATGTAGGTTCTTGTTCCACATGACTAGTTCACTTTCCCTTCATAACACTCTTTATGTTTTTAGGTTTTACAAGTATATGTCCATAAGAAGGTCCTAAAAACTTATGATTACAATATTGAAATTTTTGAGGTAGCACTCATTAGATGTGTAATGGACTTTCACCTCACACTCTAGTTTGTACTTCATGTATAAGTTTACAAACCTAAAAAGGATAAGGAGTTGAAGGAGTATCTAGCAATCTGCTTTTAAAAATTCTGAAAATTCCTCTTCAATTGAGGAAGATCTTATGTCAACACCTGGAGGATGCTCCAAACCATGCCTTATACACCATTCAAGTGAATTCATGGTAGCCTCATTAGGTAAAAATTTATTATAACAACTAACTAACTACATTCTTGTAATTATTTTTTGGTAGGACGTAAAGGTAATAAAGGGTTTGAATAAGCAAAATAATACGAAAGAGAAAATATGGAAATTGGAGTCAATAACTTTCATTTATTTCATATATCCCCATAAATTTTTAACTGACTGTCCTTCATATGAGGTGATGGACATGTTTTTCCTTGTAAAAGGAGTGGAAAACTTAATGTAAGTGAAAGGTCCTACTTTTTGTGAACAATCATTATTTATTATAGTTATGTTTGCATTTTTAAGAGATTGTTTTTGGTAATAATAATGTAGAAAATTATCAATAATTGTCATGATTTTGTTAATTTCTTATCTTTGGCTATTAGCCAATTATATGGGAATTATGTCAGCTATTCTATTAATTAAAAATAGAATAAACTATTAAATTCTTCTACATTATAAATTTTTTGCACGTAAAATATTGAAGTTTGAAGTTTGAATACAACCAGATGGAGGTGGAAGGAATAGAACCTATGAATATTTATTCAACTTTGCAACAAACAATAGGCTTTTTTTGCCAGTACAAGCCATAAATACAAAATCATCATAATATTGGCATCAATTTTAATTCTTAGAAACTTTTGGACATAGTAATCTTCTCCACTCTTTTGTTGTCTCATTTTGATGTAATCAAACTGGACTGCAAATTCCTTGCATCATGTAAAATTGTGTTTGTTAAATGTAGTTTCTTGTTCCACATGACTAGTTCACATTCCCTGCATAATAGTCTTTATGTTTTTAGGTTTTACAAGTATATTTCAATAATCAAGTCCTATAAAATTATGGTTACAATCTTGAAATTTTTGAGGTAGCACTCTTTAGATGTGTAATGGAATTTCACCTCACACTCTAGTTTGTACTTCATGTATGAGTTTACACACCTGAAAAGGATAATTGGTTGAAGAAGGAGCATTCAACAATATAGTTTTAAAAAACCTCAAAATTCCTCTTCAACTAAGGAAGATCTTAGGTCAAAATCCAAATTATGCTCCAGACCATGCACTACTAATAATAAACATGCACTAATAGAATTGTTTCTACTATGAGAGTGTTGAATAAAGAGTCATATGCTCTTTATAATCAATGGCATAACTTATCTTATAACACTATTATTTATATTCACAATTGTTAATTCAATGCCTTTACATCTCGACTTTTCCATATATTGATTTTAGTGCCTATAACTTTTCAATTATCTGAATAAGTACACAACAATGAACATTAATAGTAATTTCAACAACCAAGCTATAGGTAAGGATAATTAAAATACCCATTATCACTACAATTTGTTCATGAGCCTAATTGTTTGGCCTAACTTCTAGTCCCTCCAACATGGAGCGTATCTTTTATTTTTTTTAAGGATGGGAACCTAAGAGGGTGGTTATAAACCACCCTCTTAGCCCTAAGAGGGTGATTTATAACTTCCCTCTTAGGTCACCCTAATATGGTGGTTATAAACCGCCCTCTTAGGGCTAAGAGGGTGGTTTAAAACCACCCTCTTAGGCTCTAAGAGGGCAGCTATAAACTACCCTCTTAGACCTAAGAGGCTTAACCCTAAGAGGGTGGTTAATAACCACCCCATTAGTCCTAAGATAATGGTTCAAAACTGCTTGTATTCCTAAGAGGGCAATTTTTAACCACCCTCTTAGACCCTAAGAGGATGGTTGTTTGAGGTAGTTTTTAACCATCATTGTATATCGTAGACTTTTTGTGATGCCCTCATAGACGGTGACTGAATAACCACCTTTAAAGATCTTTAAGGGTGGTTTATAAGCACTATTAAAGCCCTTTTTTGGTGTAGTGAAATCAAACTTATAACCATATGGTTAATGCCAATTTAGAAGTAGAACCAACATGGTGTCTTCCATGTAATGATAGACATGATCCCATAAAATGTATTAGAGCCATAATGCATTCTTAGACTATCTAGTATAACCAACAATGTTAGGCTCAACAAGCTACCATCTAAGGTCAACTAGTCTCCATAGCTAATCAACCTATATACCAACAATACCAAACCCAATAGTTAGTACCTAACTTACCCAAAAATATTAATATCATTCTATTCAAATTTAGCACTATAGAAATGAATGTAAAGTTAACATTTGAAGACAATGGCATATGTTGTAATTAGCAAGGGATTGAGGTTAGGGGTAAGAGAAAGGATTTCAAAGAGCAACTAACTAATAAGTAGATTGAATCTAGGAAAAATTATGATAGTCCTTAAGAGAGGGAGGTCACCTCTTCATTTAAATTCTAAAATACCTATAGTAGCAAAAAATAAATAGAAGGATAAATAAAGCATAGAAAAGAAGCCATAAGTACATCTCAAAAGGAAAGAGAAGAGGCACAAATCAATAGATATAGGCAGATAGATAGGAAAAAGAGCCTTGAAGTAGATAAAGGGGATGGAGGATGATAAAATAAACCTACCTAAAGGTAGAGTAATAAATAAAGAGGTAAAATTTATAAAGAGACCAAATAATGGTTGAAATATCCCTCTCATGAGTAAAGGACATAAGATAGCTCTAAGGCAATGTCAAAAATTCACAGTGTGAAGTAATAGTGTCTGTAGCACCCTAAAATTGGCATGGTTAAAAACCTTAGTAAAACATAAAAGATAAAAATTTGAATTTTAGCCCCAAAACCGCTCCAAAACTGTATGTTACCCGTTTCCTCATTTTTTGTGCCATTTTTAGGATTTATTTTGACCGTTGGATGATATCGTCGTAGATTAGACGAGATCGTCGCAGATTAGACGAGATCATCCCAGATCTGACAAAATCATCATGGACAGAACATCCAGATGATTTTGTCCCAAAACCGAATTTTCATAATTAGCTTATGTTTCAACAGCCTCTCCAACTTGGGTAGAAGCACATCTACATAGTTGGAGATTGCCCTATTGGAGATCTCCTAGATTGGGATGATCCCCAACCTCTTAAACCTCTTCCTAAGCCTATATAAACTAGGATTTTCTAGTTTACCCCCCAGACTCTACATGACCCCTTGATTATGATTTCCTTGAACCCCTTAACTGACAGATTTAATTCCTTATTCCCTCACACTACTGTATGTGTTCTATATTTTGCATTTTCTTGTAGGAATTCTACTGTTTTGTAGTCGAATATAGCTCGGATCGACGCAAATGATCTCGGATGATTACGGATGATCTCGTATGATTGGAGGTGATCTTGACTGTAGTCCAGATTGGGGGCAATCTGATACCAGAGTTTGCATTCCCTTAGCTTCCTCTGCATTTTTTTTTATATTGTATCTCTGCATTTTATCTTGAATTGTTATGTTTTTTGCATCTTGGAGTTCACCTCATTTAGCATAATCGCACGGTAAGGTTAAAATCAATCATTAAATCTACTGCATTTCCTTATTTTTTATTGGAATCCATTATTTAGGCACGTTTGCTGTTATTTCTACCATTATATTTTGCATCTATTTCTGTGATTGCAAGTTTTTGACGAATTTGTCTGACGAATTCGTCAGATATCAGACGATCCTGTCTGATCTCAGACAATTACGTACGAGCTGAGGCGATCTGGACTGCTACAAAACTTAGAATCTTCATCAAACATTCGAAATCAGGTATGACATATTCTAATTAGCATATTCTCTATTATTAGCACTCCTTCCTATTTTCTGTATCCATTTAAATTATCATTGGTAGATAAAATAGTCTAGATTCATCTTGGCCAAACCTAGGAGTTGAATGATCGAGTCTAAAAATGAACACATCAAACCCTCTATCAACCTAGGCATGGAAACTGCCACTCAAAGTTTCCTGGTGAACCCACCATCCATCAAAAATTCACCTTTATACTCCTCCCCCGAGATGCGGGACCTTCAAAGGGCCTCTCAGTCCGAGGTATTATCCCATCCTTCTTGCATCCTCCTTCTGGGCACGGATCCTACAGCCTGAGGGTAAGGATACAAAAAATTTGGAGCGATACATTTTGGTGAACCCGACGTGAATAACATAGGCATATTTTTGATTCAAAAATATAAAAAACAAAAATATATATATGTATACAAGAAAAACAAAAACAAAATCATCATTTCAAGTTTGTATGTTTTAGATTCAATTCTAAATAATAGATACTAAATATTACTTTTAGAAGTACTAAAGAAACCATGAGTTTTTACTCAAATCAATATGAGCCCATCAGTAGTGTTGGAAGAATTCAACCAAATACATTTGTTGATTATGACCAACCTCATCCCTATTCAACATCACCTCCATCACACTTTTCTCATTTTTTATTATTACCCCAACAGGACAATCCCTTTTCCAACCTCTTCATAATGATATTATCTATTCTCCCATATATCCATATTATGTCTATCAATCCACATACAATCCTCCTCCACCCTTTCAATATTCTTCTTTCAATACAACACATCCATTTCAACAAGAAAATACTTATTCTTCCAATCCTACCATGCACTCACATCATACTTCCCAATCGTCCTATCATCATTCTACCCATAATAAAGAAAAGAGAGGTGAAAAACCATTAGGTATTTTTATGACTGAACTCCTAAGGCACTTATCAAAAACCTCTCGAAAACCTTCATCACGTAAATTTACTAAGCTCAATCAACCAATGGATATAATTCTCAAGCATTTACTTGATACAAATAAGATTGAACTTCCTTCCATAAGACAACTTGATGCCACAACAGATTGGTTTAAACCTGAGCTACATTGTGAATATCATAGAGTAGATGGGCATATGACACAAAATTGTAAAGATTTAAGATGTGCAATTCAAGATTTGATTGATGAGGGTATTTTTAATACAAAGGAATTACAATCTACAACTGATTATAAATCTCCAGTAAACTATCAAACTCCTACACAACAAATACCAATAATCAATCAAGACATGGGGATCTCCCAAGAACCCCTATTAAATTATCAACAACAAGAAACCAATCAAATATTGCATGTTAATGTGTCCCATCATGATGATATTACTAATATTGTAACAAAAACTACAAATGAGCAACCTCAATTTCAATCAACTCAATCTGATTTTCAAGATATGGATTGCTCATTTGACATCCAAAATGGAATGTAAGCATAGAAAGCTCATCTTTAGAATCAAAATCTCAATTTGAAATTCACTTTGATAGCCAACAACAAGTGATTAATCCTCAAGCAAAGATATCTCTTTTAGAAGTATTACAAAGTTCTCATAAGGAAACTTTGTTCAAGATACCTAGCCAACAATTTTTTCCTCATCATATTTTCTCTAAGAACATAATTAATGGTGTAAGCCCTCTTGAGGTTAACCATATTTCATTTTATGATGAGGAGATTCCTTCTCCACAAGAAGGCTCCTATCTTTACATTACAGGATCTAGTAAGGAAACACCTGTTAAAACTATCATGGTAGATAATGGCTCCTCTCTTAATTTATGCACTTATCAATTATTCCAAAAACTCAAATTAAAAGAAGAAGATCTTAATGAATCAAATGTTATTATAAAATATTTTAACAATGAAATTCAAGAAGCTCAAGGTACTATAATTATTCCCCTTAATATTGGATCCAAGATCCTGGATACTTTGTTTTATGCAGCATATTGCCCTTCACCTTACAACCTTCTTCTCAGAAGTCCTTGGATTTATACGATCACCAATATTTGAAATTTGAACTTGCAAGTAAAATTGTTACCATACATAATGACCCAACACCATTTGAAGAATATTTAACGGTTGAAACATCAAGTTCTATACATTCTCTATGGTCACAATTAACTTCTATCCATCACTTTTCTTCATTCATATATGATCATCCTTGTTTACCAAATAACACCCGTGCATATCTTTAACATATGCTCCCTCCATCTTATCAAGACTTGGAAGATAGTGATAAGAATGAAGAACCTTCTTATCCTTCTGATATTTTATTTTGTAACATGATCAATTTTACACATATAAAAGTAAAATCTTTTGCTACATTATTCTACATTATAACAAAGATTTTGTTATCACTACCTTTTATTCATCACCTTTTGTTCTTACCTTCAACACAACCAAATTATCCTTCAAAACCTCCTTTGATTTTGAAGCAACCTTAGACATGCTATACTCAAATAACCTTGTATAATGTATATAGATCATCTTGTATATACCACCAATTTCATAAATAAAAAAAACCAAAGTATAAAAAAATATAAAAACATCAAAATCCTTAAAATCTTCAAAAACATATTTTATTTTCGCACATATCAATTCTTGAAGTATTGCAGCTATATTTTCAATTATTTTGGATAAAACTAGCATTTATTTGGAATCCCGCACTTTCACATTCACATGAATAAATATCTTGATTTTATTTGGTATGATTATTAATCTCTCTTATATCAAAGTCCATAGTTGAATTAAATAAAGTTTTGAGCATAGAGAACTGATCTTGTTATTTACTTGAACCAAATATATCTTTTCACATTAAAATGATTTCATTGCAAATTCAATATGATGCTACATAGTAAAAGTGGTTTCTTGAGTGAAAAGTTTCCCCTGCTATCCTATCATGCACATGGTCTAGAATCTTTGAGAATTGACAAAAGGACAAGTTCACCCCTACCCAAAATAAAAATCCCTTGCTCTACAGCTAATCTGAGCAAGTATCCCTAGCATAGGAAGAAAAGAAAAATGCAAGAAAAAGAGAAAAAGAAAAATATCATTTTGTACCATCGCAACAATATTCCAAGAAAAAATACAAAAAAAAAAAAAGAGACAAGAAAAGCAAAATGCAATAAAATCCTTTCCCTACCCCTTGAAAATAAAAGAAGGGTGAATGATCTTGAATCCCTGGAATTCTCAATTATTCAAAAACTGTGAGGTAAGCCCCATAACAGGTGGTTTGTGCCCAACCGCTTGGCCTTGGGTAATTCCTAGTGTGGTGATATGTCTGTCACATTAGCGACCTTATTTTGTACAAACCTATGTCGGCTTATGGATTAGCTAGCTCTTGATAACCTAACTTGCACAGTAGTTTGGTACGGTTATATGCATATAAATCATGGTTAACGAACATTCATTTGGTTAAAGCAAATTGCTTGTATCAAATTATCTTGCTCAAAATTGGTAAATGAACAATACAATTGCACACACATTTGTATTTGAGAGATTTTATATCATCATGATAAATCAAGATCGGTAATGAAATCACATTTGCACATGAGGATCCCTTATAAACCTCCATTTGTTTTGAGATAATTTAAAATATTTTTGTAATCCTTTTTGGAATAATTTTATCCTCTTATTTTAGAATTCTGTTTTAAAAACAATTATATACATTGTGTTACAAAATTGCAAAAGGATTGCAAACAACATGTTCATCATATTATTATTTTCTGTTTATCAAACATCACAAATAAAAAAAAATCAATCATGCAATAAAACTAAAATATCTATTTTTATCTTTGGATTTCGCGATGATGGTATAAGTCTATACCTATAATTCTATGCCTAGCGCAAACCATTGTTCTAATTTTATTTTCCCATCCATTTTAAAAACACATATGGCTTACATAATTATGTTACACAATTGTTCTTCAAAACGAATGAACACTTATTCTATTTCATGTCGTTATGTCAAAAACATTTCATCTTGCAACCATGGTATAATTTCTATGGAATTATTCAAAAATTTATCACACTTAGGAATTTATGCCTAGAAAAAATCACTTTTAAACATATTTCATGCATACTTTTGTGGAAAAAAATCTGAAAACAAATTATCACCATCATCATTTTCATCATCACAACACAAAGTCTTAAGACAGTCTCTTAAGCACTCTTTTACTTTTAGCAATATTTCTATACTAGGACTAGCTTGACGACCTAGCGAGCAGCGACTCCATGAAACGGTCTATAACAACGACAATGTCCTTTGAAATTATTGTTAGAAGTCCCTTTTATTTGTCATAAAAATCACACCAAAACAACCAATTTATGCACATCAGATTATTTCATTTACAATATATGGCATGACATAACATTATAATTTATTTCCAAACAACATAATTACATGAATCAACAATTAAAGCATCACAATACAACATATCCACAAGTCATATCATCAAAAATAATCTATATATATCATCAATCAATGATCTACATCATCTGGATTGGTATGCCACAATCAAAACCCTGGCATACTCAATCCCCTCAAAAACAAATATATATATACATATATCATAAATCGCACTCTGTAGCAACTAGCCTCGAGAAGCCCTCGAGCTCTCAGCCTCATCTCCTCCCCCACCCTGATGTGGAGGAGGTGGTCCCATAGAGGTCCAGGCCATATCTCGAGTCCACGTCATCGATCGTGAGGATGTCCTCGACGATCCCATCATGACTGGCTCTACAATAGGGGCTGGCAAAGATATCCTTTATCCCTCTGGGAACACCTGATAGTACAACCTTAGCCTGAAGAACCACCATCTTGTTGCTCTCCCCTACCTCAACACCCTTGCCCTTATCAGGTGATGGTGGTCTCTCTGCCTATTGCGAAGGGAGTCTCTCCTCCCTCCGCCCTGTCTCCCATGGCCTTTGTGGAGCCTGACCCATCTGTTGGCATCTCTCCTATGGGGACTATCGCTGCTCTCTCCTGTCGTGACCCCGTGCTACCTCCATAGTAGCCTGGAATCGCCTCCCCATCTGTCGCACAACCATGTGCATCAGACCCTGTACCCTCATCATCTAAGGAGGGTGGATGCCTGCGTACCAGGCATCATAGTCGTCTGCAACCCCAGTGTCATCACCATCCACAGGTTGGATGGGGGCATAATTCGCATCCTAAATCCAGAATCGCTGCATGTCTGGAGCCCCACTCAGCGTAGTACTATCTCAAACAGTTCGAGAGTACTCGTAATCCCTGAGAGAAGGGATCCCCTGCTATAGATCGAACTACCATAGTACTCGGTCGTAGCGATGGAGCTCTACCTCTCCCCGCTCCATCCTCAGCCAGTAGACTCTCCTGATACGAGCCAGATCCTAACCATCCTCTGCCAACCTGGGGTGCTCTCGCCATGGCCTCCAGGTGATCTAGTTTGGGATGAGGTCGTCTAGCAACCTTAGAGACATTGGCAGATCTATCCATCGCTGTGACCCTCTGTGTAGCCACCAATAGAAAACCTGAGGCCTCTACCGGTCAACCCTTGTCAATGGGAGCCCTACCGGCCTTCGCACTGGCACTCAAAAGTTTCCTGGTGAACCCACCATCCGTCAAAAATTCATCTTTATACTCCTCCCTTGAGGGGTGGGACCTTCAAAGGGCCTCTCAGTCCGAGGTATTGTCCCATACTTCTCACATCCTCATTCTGGGCATGGATCCTACAGCCTGAGGGTAAGGGTGCGAAAAATTTGGAGCGATACAGTGTCTTTGTGAAATTTGAGTCTAACATTATAGATGAAATAAAAAGGTTACTCTCTAGTTTACTATAAGTATTTTCTCTACCAAGGTAGGGGGACCTACTCTAGGAGGCTCTAAAAGAGCAAGAAAGGAGTAATGCTAGGGATAAATAGTCAAAACCCACTCTGACTAATATATTTGATCAATAAAATTTGATAAAAATGCAACCAACAAATATTCAAGTCAAAGCATTTGATATACTATATGCCCCAAAACCTAATATGCTAAAGCTACCCCCATTTTATGTGACCCTCAAAATTAAAAACTATATAATTAGAAGTTACATACTTGATTGAGGGGTGGTAGTGATTGTTATGCCTAGAGTTATCTAAGAAGATATGAGTGTACCTCATGCCAAAATGGATAAGTACCTAATCCAAATGAACACCACAAGGGTCAATGTAGTGGGGGTGCTTAAAAATCTGGTCATGAATATAGCCAAACACCCAAAGTTTGTAGAAGTGCTTTAAGTAATAATTGTGGATCTCCCTCCATTTTGATATGTTGTTATTCAATGAGTGGACATGCAAGTTATTAGAGATAAATACTTATCAATGGATTATACCCATATGAACTTTCCTAAGGAATTTAAGGTGGTCAACTATCTACTATATAAATTGAATGATGAAAGCACCATAAATTAGAATGAGATCCTAAAATTTGTAGAAGATGACGAGTACCTTGAAAAGGTTGACATGATAATTGAAATATTGTAAGATGAAGAAGATTTAGAGGTTGAATACGAGGAAAGAGAACTAGGTAACTATCTTATCATTGAAACACCATCAAACCTCCTGACCTTAACAAGTTGATGAGCTAAAAAGACTTGGATAATGTACTTTAATGGTGTTTAAACTAATAATAGGGTAATTTTTGGAATTCAATTCATTGATCTACAGGGTGTAAGGATTCACTTTCCATCCATATTGTTGTTCAATTATGCCAAAAATATGGTAGAATATGAAGTGCTCTATATTGGCTTAAAAAAATCTGAGAAGTTAAGAATTAAATGCCTAACAATATATGGCAACTTTGAACTAATCGTAAACTAGATTAATTCTTAATGTGCCATGAAGAAAAAGCATCTAAAGTCATATAATCATTAGGTCTAGGATTTTTTAGGAAGTTTTGACACATGAAAGTAAAGCAATCCCTAGGAAATTTAATGCTAAGGAAAATTGGTTTGTAGACATGTCATCTAGGTTTGACCCTACGAAAAATATATGGGATTGAACTAAAAATTTATAAGTAGCCTTTAGAGTAGTCTTACCTAATAATATAATCATTGGTAGGCCTTTAATAATGATGAAAAATTCATAGAATTCCTAAAAAATAAATCTAAATATCCTAAAGTGAATAATGATTATGGGTATGATATCAAGGATGGAGTCATATAGCTAAAATTAGAATCAGTTACCTAAGAACCTAGTCACTTTAAAAACCCTATTTAATCTAGATGCTAGTACAAGGAATATGATCCTCAAAGTGAAATCATCCTTGTATAATCCTATTAAAGTGGATGAAGGGAAGAACCTACTACTCATAAAATATTGCACTCAAGAATAAATAGACCCTTTTAAATATTGTTGTGGCTAGTGTGGAGATTTTATCGCATGATCATATGAAGATCGAAGCTTGGTGCTAGACTATTTAGATAGAAGCAAAGACTAGTGAACCCAAAAATTGAGGTAATGATGAAAAAGGAACTCTTGAATATCCTATAGGCCTAAATAATATTTTCACTCTAGAAATCCACTTCGATCACTAATTTGGTCCTAGTTCATAAGAAAAATGGTGATATAAGGCTATGTATTGACTTTAGGAATCTGAACTGAGCTACATTAAAGGATTAATATCCTTTGCCTACCATAGATCATATTTTATGAAAGGTATTTATGTCACAAATGTTGTATTTCCTTGATGGTTTCTTAAGGTATATTTAGTTTTTGTTCAAGGATGAACATCAACATAAGACAACCTTCACCACCAAGTGGTGTACCTTCACATATCAAAGAATTTTATTTGGTCTATCAAACATAGGGGAAAACTTCTAAAGGGCTATGGACATTATTTTAATTAGACTTGTGAGTGAGACAATTCTCTTATACATTGATTATTAAATTACACTTTCCAAATATAGGATCAAGCACATTGAGCATCTTTAATTAATCTTCTATAGGTGTAGAGAATTTGGTATCTCTCTTAATTCTAAGTATACTTTTATGGTGCAAGAAGGAAAATCACTAGGTCACATAGTATCAACTAAGGTTTAGCTATAGACCCTAACTAAATAAAATACATCCAAGATATCCCATTACCCTCATCTATGGAATCAATTTGTTCCTAGGAAAAGTCTAATTTGTTGCCAAGATCATCAAAAAATTTACAAAAATGGTCAATCCTATAACCAAAATTTTGAAAAATGATGCCTCTCTATAATTGATAAAAAAGTGAAATAATATTTCTATTATGTTAGATATACTATAAACAGATCCCTAGTCTTGATCAACCATTAATTCTCCAAAGGTATTAGGCTATATGTATTTGGCATAGATCAAAACCTTGTTTTTGTCCTAATTCCAAAGAACTATGAAGATGAGGAGCATCTTATCACATTCATGTCCAAATCCTCCACAACTATGATGAAAGATACACTCTTATTGAAAAACAAGTATTTACCATAATGAAGGCCCTTAAAGAGTTCAAGTACTAGTTATTAGAAAGTAAAAC
Organism: Wollemia nobilis; assembly: GCA_028583015.1. Classification (NCBI taxonomy): domain Eukaryota; kingdom Viridiplantae; phylum Streptophyta; class Pinopsida; order Araucariales; family Araucariaceae; genus Wollemia; species Wollemia nobilis. The sequence continues at coordinate 25,667,172 of JAQPPZ010000521.1, read as the reverse complement.
TACCATCTTTGTAGTACACCCTAACATCCAATATAATGTACAACATAGTAAACTAGGAGAAAATAGAGCTAGATGGATCAATAAAATTTGAATTTGATATAGATATAAATCCCACTGAGCTCATTAGGGAAAGGTCCTTATGTGAAATACTACTAATGACAGTCCTTGAAGATCATATTGCTCTATTAGAAGAGATATATGGATGAAAAATCTAGTTGGATGGACAACATGTGCAAAAATATGGTAATAAGATAAGTACCATAAGGATTGACAACCAAGGAAAGATCTTTATTTAGGCATAAATCAACGTATTATAATTGGCTTGATGGTGTCTTGTTTAGGAAAGGATATGATGGTGTCTTACTACACTACATAGAAGAAAAAAGTGTAAGGCCCATCAAAAAATTCCATGATGAAGGAGGGAACTACTTTATGCCCACCATAGCTCATAATATCTTGAGTTGAATATTATTGGCCTACCATATTTATAAATTGCTATGGATGGGTCAAATATTGCATATCCTTTTACATGTTTAGAGGAAGCAAGAGGAGAGTTGCAATGCCTCTAAATCCTATCATTGTGATTGAACCATTCTGATAATGGATCCTAAACTTCATAGGAAAGATCAAACCACTATCAAGTTCAAGATATGCTTGTATCCTCATCACTATATATTATTTCACCAAGTGGGTTGAAGTAGTCCCAACCAAAGTAGATAATTAGGAAACAATGGTTCAATCACTAAAATATATCATCACCAAATTTGGGGCACCAGATACCATATCCACAAACAATGTCATCTACTTCAAGGTTCGAGGTGATGAATTTCACCCTAGAATATGGGTTCTTTCTCAAAAAATATTCTAATTACTCTCCCCAAGGAAACAAGTTAGTTGAGTCAACTAACAAAAACATCATGAGAATACTAAAAATAACAATTTATGAGTCATAAAAGGACTATTATACCAATCTTAATAAAGCATATGGATAGAATGAGTAAGTCCAAAAGCATCCACTAGATTGTCACCCTACAAGCTAGTTTATGATAAATAGGATGTGTTAATAATAATTTTAGAAATCTCTTCTCTCCAAATTTCAAAATTCAGCTAGATGACACCAATATTAAACCCATGCGAAACTTATGTAAGCAAGGCTAAATGTATTATTGGCCCTAGATAAAAAGATAAAATCCCTTCAAAATAATAATAAAATACTAAGAGGATATTAGAATATGGTTTGACAAGTAGGCCATGGATATGGATTACAGAGAAAAAATCTCATGTTCAAGTGGGAAGAAGATTAGGCAAAACTAGGGGAACACTAGAAGTTTTATTTCATGTGGAGAAAGCCCTATCAAATTTTGAATATCACGGGTCCAAATGCCTATGAAATTGCCACTATGAATAGGAAAATGCTACCTATATCCATAAATGAGTAGAACCTCTATATTATCTAGAATTAAACATTCTATCCAAAAGAATATGCAAATAAGTATATATAGTATTCCTTTTCAACAATTATTATTTTTGCAATTATTGCTTCACTTTCTTCTCAAAATCCCACTTTGATCATTTATTTCTTCCTAAAAATTATTGTGTTAGCTTATTATTAATTTTTACCATGAAATACCCAAGAGGCACATCATGATGGCTTCTTGTATGCCATGTTTGTGTTTAAAAAAATGGAAAAAATAAAAAATAAATCAAGCAAGTTGTTTGTATTTTACAAGCAAGACATTGGGCCCACACTATGTAGGCTGACTCTACAAATGGGTGAATTGATCCTTGACAAGTTGATAATTTTCCTAGATGGTTTTCCATGTAAGGAATATATAGAGAATAGATATTTAAGGCCTACATGGAATGGGTTATAAATCCCCTCACCCCAACATGCTCCTCACCTTTTATGCTCTTTCCATAAGTGACTCACCTCACTCACTTGCCATAATGCACCAAACTTGCTCAAGATTATTACATGGCTCGTGTATTCCTTAGGGTTGGGATCAATGAGTTCCCTATCATGATTGAATTGTTGGCATATGTCTAAGGTGTAAATACCAAGAGTATTGCTTGGTATCCAAGGTAAAATGACCTGAAGCAAAATAAAACCTTAGTCCACCTTGAGCGAACCACTTGGCTACTATTAAGACTAAATATTTTCTACCTCAAGAATAAGTCAAGTGAATTGCTCACAAGTTTGAGCAAAGTGCTCCAAACCCAAAAATTTCTTAAGTGACCTGAAGTAAGTGAATCACTTGTAATTTTGAGCGAGTCATTCCTTTTTATACAAAACTTGCCAAGCACACAAAGTGAGCGAATCACTCTAAGTTGCAAGCAAACCACTTGCTTTCTTTGGACTTAGCATTTTTTCCTTTATTCAATTTTTCAACATTGGCCACCATTTTTTCCATTTTCCATCCTAAATTATCATGGATAAACCTTTGAATCTACCAACCCTTCTTTGCCTAAATCATATCCCATTTTTTCACCTTCCACTATTACTACCCTACCAACATCCACTCCACCTTCACTAATTCTTATACTAATAAAGGAAGTAGAGCCATCAAGAGACTAGCAAAAAAATAAAATGGAAAAGAGAAAATGGTAGGGCTATCCTCCTCCAAAGATAGTTGAGGAGTTTTAAGATGATCCTTATTAAAATATAGACAAAGGAAACTACATACACTCAATTTGGCAAGTGAAGAAGGAAACCCTAGGAGGTTCAACTTGGGTTCAAAAATTGACTCTTGGAACATAAGCCACATATTGACATCAAGGCTATCTATGAACCTCATACCTCAAGTTTAGATTTTCCCATAGTTAGTTGAAATCATTGTGGAGTGATATGACCTCCTTACGAGGATTTTTAGACTCCCACAATAGAGAGAAGATGTATACTATATAAGAGAGGTAGTTATAAGGACAATTCTTAAGGTGATTGACAATCTGACAATGTGGGTTTATTAGAATCCTAAAATCCAAGAGTATTTAAATTATAGCAACACTAGTACCTACTAACAATATTTCTTAATATTTTATCTAAAGAAACACAACTTACTAGCCAATTTAATATCCCATTGGAGTTGGATTTGTTCAAGAATATACATATGGTGTTATCTAGCATAGTCATAGTTATAAGGGAGAGGAATTACCTAAAGCTATATGAAGAGTAGATCACTCTACTTCATGCTATACAAACCTAACTTAGCCATTCACAAATGATTGATTATGCCAAATACATAGCAGATCAAATGGATAATCAGTTAAAAATATTCAAGAAGAAAAGATGGATTTTTAATCCTTAATACTACCACAAATATCACAGGATCAAATATAATATAGCCACAATATAATAAGGTCAAGATAATTATAAGAGTAGAATAATATGAGTAAATTAATATGTGTATCAAGGGTTATGATAACTCAAATAACATTCAATAATAAGTATTAATATCAATATAAATAACCTGAATCATTCATGTACTATGCATGAAGAACAATTTACAAGATTAATTGCTCAGAATATATGTAATTTTTAATACTCTTCTTTCTCTTACAAATATTATAGTGATGATCATGATTTTTGTGTTGCTTGCTTGTCGAGTATTGTCTTCATAATATAGCCATAGTAATATGAATTTTTTGATACTTGAGTATTCCTTTCCATAAACCATGTCTCATGACTCTTGGCTTCTTTACTTGACACTTGAATACTTGATGAACACTTGAATCTATATTGTAGGTACACCTATACATGACTCTTGCACTTCTATAACTTGCACACTCTAACCTAAAACACTTGTGCACATATTTACATTACATATTTCCACTCTTACATATAAGACACTTGTGCACATATATTTATGAGACAACAAAATATCTCATTATTTTAGTTTTAATTTTACATAAAAACTGCCCATTTTGTTTAATGATATAGTTTAAAGCTAATTATTTTTATTTTTATGCATGATAATGTTAATGTTAATATGGTAAAGTTGTAGGAAATACTATTCTACTATTAATATGTGTTTTATGCATTTTTGTGGTAATTCTACATGATTTCAGTCATTATTAGGCATAAATAAAGCATAGTAATAAGACATTATATATGGATGACAATAAGAAATGAATGACATGGGTCCCTCTGTCTAGGCCCTCTAGCACATAAGGATGTCTTTTTTTTTATCTAGTCTACCTGGGTCAACATGTATCTTTTTATCCGATTGTGTTCAAGTGGGGTTTTTGAAGCTGAAGAAAGTAGTTTTTGGTATGGTGTATATGTTTGGTTAGGGCTCACCCATTCTAATATCTTTTCTAGTTGCTTTTTCCTTTCGGATCTAAGACATTTTTTGTTAAGGTCGTTTATCTAGGTTTCTGAGGTCCCTAGCACCTCATTGGAATTTTTGGTTTTGCATATGGCTATCCTACCTCTACTGTAATAATTTTTTGGGTTCCTTTCAAAACCCGTAATGTAAATACAATATAAATTATAAAAAAATAAGGTATTATAGATGGTCTTAGCTATAAACTTGAAATTTTCAAGGCATTATAAGATTATAATATTCTGGATGTGATGCCTTGATTGACTAATTTGCTTGTGAACAAGAAAATTATGTTTGGATTAGCAATTTAATACTCTTGTTTTTGCTTGTGTAGACACCAAAACAGCACCAATCCGATTATGTGACGACAAGCACTGATCGCACCAACACACACAGCCCCCAGGGCAGCCCTCGGAGGTTAAACAGTGGTTCTAACCACTCACACAGCAGTTTTGCAAGTCAGAAACCAATTTGGCACCTTTTGGACACCTTATTTCTTATTCGTCCCACCTAGGGACAAGTGAGAATTTTTCTCATCTTTCTTAGGGACGAGTGCTGACTGGCACTCGTCTTTCTTAGGGACGAGTGCTGACTGATAGATACTCATCTTTTCTAGGGACGAGTGCTTACTGATACTCGTGTCACCCAGGGACGATTACCGGCGCTCGCTTCGGGGTGGGACGATTGTAGAGTTTGACTTGCAAAAAAGTCAAATCTCGGCATATAACAACTCAGAACTGTCACTTAGCTTTCCCTGCATGGCATAGGAGTGCGAGTGAGCTCTTTTAACAACACACATCTGCCACTTAGCTTTCCCTGCATGGCATAGGAGTGCGAGTGAGCTCTTTTAACAACACACATCTGCCACTTAGCTTTCCCTGCATGGCATAGGAGTGCGAGTGAGTTCTTTTAAGACAACTCAGATTTGCCACTTAGCTATCCCTTCATTGCATGGGAGTGCAAATGAGTTTTTCTAAAACATGCAAAGACATGCACAGAGGCAGTTAAGAAGCCCTTGATCAAGAAGAAGTCTTCTCTTCACAAACAAAAGCATTCATGCAAAGAAACACTTTTGCATGTTAATTCAAAAAGACCCCTTGGGTCTATAAAAACGGTGAGTTTTCTCACCCAAAATGAATATACAGAGAAGGAGCATTTTGAGCGACGAAGTGCTGCTAGTTCACTTACTAGCGATTTGTGCTTTCATAATCATGGTATTTCTTTTAGTTTCATGTTTATGCTTTTGTCAAGTCTTTCATTTCATTTAGATTCATTTCAACCATTGTTAGATTCATATTTTATGTTTCATACACAGGTGCTACTGACTTTCTTGTTTGTTTCTTTGAGTGCAGAGTTGCAACATTAGAGGAGCGACGAGGAGTCTACCTTACCAACGCAAGCGGCGGCAACATTTGGCCTGCCCATTCCAAACGTGGGCATGCGGAAGGAGGAAGACTAAGTCACAAATTGTAACAAAGACCAATTTAATGCTCCTAGCCCCTAAAAAGGGAGGAGACGTCTATGTAACCGAGGATAAGAAATTTGAATAAAGAGGGCTGTGATTTCCTTACATCTTTTCTTTCGTCTCCAATTTATCTCCTTTCCTTGTTTTTGTGCATAGGATTAAAGTGTTATATTTCATCTTATATTGCATAATTACAGTTTTCCTTTTGTTTCCGGAATCTCGTGCTTTCAATGGCGATCACGGTGGGACCTCTGTCCTCTATTTTTGTTTAGGTTAAATTACTGATCTAAAAATTGCTTGTTTTTTTACAGGTACCTATTTTTCAACAATCGGACTGTTATTCGTCTCTGCAAGTGACGATTACAGAATTTTTACTCGTCTCACCTCGGGACGAATAAATTATTCGTTCCACCCTATGACGATTACGGTTCTGTTATTCGCCTCACCTAGGGACGATTATAGATCTGTGCAAATTTTCAGAGCAAATCAGAAATTTCCGATTAGGCAGAGAAGAGGTAGGGGTTTTTACAGCTTCTGTCAAATTTCTATTTTTTTGTTTTTTGGTTTTCAGTTTGAATGGCTTAGGGAAAGATTTCTTTTCATTTGCTTGTTTCAATTTTGCAAAATTAAAATGAACCCCACACATCACGTTACATTTTAAACCAAGGCGTTGGTCGTAAGACCCCAACCCTTGAGCAAGACCAACGGTGGGTTCATCACCACCTTGGCTTAGCTTTGCATCCATTCCCCGATTGTCAACTGTTGTTAGGCATAAATCCTGACGAAAGCTGACCGAGTGCTACTGGGTGATTCCCATGCGCGTGAGGATAAGTCTTCTATGGTAGGTGCCATTAACAGGACAATCCCCCTTCTGTACCGCCTACGTACCATGTACCATCTGCTCTCATGTACTTATAGTCTCCCTCTCGTAAGGGCGGGTATATAGAGAGGTTGGTATATCGGCCTGGCTGGTATATTGAAGGGGCGACCATTTTTGGGAGTTATAAGAGCCTTCATACTTGCATTTAAATGTTTCACAAAATTTTTCAAAAACAAAACAAACAACAAAAACACACTAAACCAGATCTAGGGCACACTATTAATCTTTAAAAGAGATAAGCATTGCTTGTGAGTGTGTATGCTATTTTCTGTTTTAGACAAAAAAAAAAATCATAAAAAGAATTTTTGCATTTTTAGGATAGCATTACCATGGTGAATACTCGTAGCCAAGCCCAATCACGGGCAGAAGCTGTAGAACATGCACCAAGAGAGACAAATCGTCTCCGATATAGCCTTGAAGACTTAGTCATTCCGCCTCACCGATGGGATACAACAGTTAGTTCACATCATGCAGAACATGGTTCTAGAGCCCCATCATGGCGGGG